>CM034046.1:10744975-11123274 GCA_019804595.1 Bruguiera parviflora | reverse complement strand
AACTAAAAGTATGTTTATAAATAATTTTTTCTATATTTGTCATTGAAAATATGAAAAAAATCTTTGAAAAAAACATACAAAAAAAACAAAAAATCAATTTTAATGTTTGGTTTTTCAAATATATTAACGTTACATAATTACACTTTTTCTGTTCTTTTTATATTTTTCCCTATTCTTTTCTCATTTTACACTCTCTTTTTCTATTTTCTTTTTTTTTTCACTCTCTTAGTACTTCTTATCTCTACATTCTCTCTTTACATTCTCTTTCCTCTTTGTCTGTACTTTCTACTTGCTTTACACTTTCTTCCTCTAATTCTTATTCCTCTTTCTTCACACTTTCTCTTTAATCTCTTCTCTCTATTTATACTTTTACCTCTATACCTCCTAGGTTTATATTTGCTCTCCATACCTTCTCTCACGCTCTTTATCCTCTCTCCACTCTCTCTTTCTACACTTTTTCTCTCTTCAATCTCTCTCTACACTTTCTTCTATCTCTTTACTTTCTCTACACACCCTTTTCTCCCTCTTCTTACATTATCTCTCTTTTTTCTACACTCTCTTCTTTGCATACAATCTCTCTCTATCTCCACTATTACTTCTCTCCAAATCTCTTTTATCTACACTTTCTCAACTTGTACTTCCTTTTTTTTATCGTTTCTTTCCTCTCTCCCACTACTCCCGCCCCACCCTTCATACACTTTCTCCTCCCTCTTTCACCTCTTTAAAATCTATCCTTTCTATATCTCTCTCGTCTGTTTGAATGAAATACATAATAGTTAGAAAATATTATTGAAAAATAAATAATTTATACCCAATATAAAAAGCACATAACAAACAACAAAAACAGTACCCAAAAAAAATGAAAAATAACTGTAGAAAAACAGCAGCTTAGCCAAACTGCTCCAAATGTTTTTCCTAAAGTCAAAGACATATATTGCTTTCCCTCAAAATTTCATACTTTTCCTATTGTTAATAAATCATTCAACACAAAACTTTAAATTGTTAGATAAGGTCAAAGAATAAATCATATATTAAACACTAACACACCCACTCACACATAAGCCTATTAAAAGGATAGTGTAATTTGAATTCATAATCTCTTAGTCATAAAATTTCTAATGCTATATCAAGAAACCATTTAATTCAAAAACTTAAATTATAAAGTGAGACCTAAAACTCAATCACAAATTAAAATCTAACCACTCTCAAATCAATTAAGTAGCATATCATTAAGTTTATTGATTCAATGGTGCCTCTGTTGCAATTTAAAGGCACTCCCATGCATCTAGCAAAGCTAATAAGAAAAACTTGCAATACAATTGATAACCTAAGTGAAGTTGAAAATCTCAAGTCCAATTGGCACGATAAGCCAAATAAGGAAGTTTGGAAACTAGATTCAAAATATCGTTTACTTAAGATTATTTGACCAAATATGCGTCATTAAAACATTCTTTTTCTAAATGAGTGAAGCAAAAGTATCATTGAAAACTAGAGATTTACAAAAGGAGAAAATTAAGAGAACAACATAATCAAGCTAACTTGCCAAATCACTAGCATAGCTTTTTGAGAGTTTCCTTTTTTTAGGTGCTAATCCATGAAGCAAAATGTCAACATATTCCTATTATTCCTTCTCTCATATCCAACAACCAACCAAGTACAAGAGAGAAGTCTCTCTCTTTCTCTCTTCTTTTTTTTTTTTAAACTCTTAAAAGGATTTCATGTAACAATTATTTCATAACTAATTAAATTGCAAAGGTATAACTACACAATGGACAAAAAGCACACCAGGCAGGAGGAATAATCAAAAGAAGCAAGCTACTTTGGACTTTGGAGTCAAATTTATTAACTTTTCATCCCAAACTTCAAGTTTTGAACATTTAATCACTACACTGATTCTTGAGTTGTTTACATCCCTCATCTATTTCAATTAGTAAAATCAATCCCTAGCATAGGAATTCCTGTTTCAAAGATTAAACATAAAATATCACCAAGCGTCTATAGGGGCAGCCAATGGAAAGAATGCCGAGGAAATATGAGAAAACTAATGATCAAAGTTTCAGCATGCCAATCAAGTTCTTTCTTCCTTTTCATTTTCTAAAGGTCTGAAGACAAAACAATGTGTGTTAGTGTCCCATGCTTATGCTAAGTCTTGGATTCCTATGTGAAATTAGATGCTACACTCGTTCCACCAAGTTGGCTGTTGATTGAGCTCAACGCGTGGAATGCTTGCTATGGATCTCTGTTAGATTATGAAGTGACGCTGACTATAAGTGTGTTATAATTTCATAAGTCGACAACCATTTTGAAAAGTTATGGCATATGTGTGTGTAAAGTTTGGGAGCCAGCATTTACAGATCATGGTCCGTATTCCGATGCTTGTAAACCTGATTTCTGTCTTTAGATGATTACATGCATTTACATCCTGCCCGTTTTATATACATGGAGATCCTTGCTATTGGAGTAAACTTGCAACCTCAAATACTTTTATAGGCACCATGTCCAGCAGCCCTCTTCATCAGGAGTAACATAAACTACGAATAGATTTATTGAAGGATAACAAGTAAAGAGGGACGATGAAAAGGAAGCAGCTTTCACAACAAAACGCCCTCTATCCATCCAGTCATCCTAATCTCGAGAATCACACCTACCAGGCCTACTAAAGAAACTGTTGCACACAAGACATTGTACGTACTTACACCATAAAAATTATTAAACCAAACAGCAACAAAAAGACTTAACTAATACATACGGTAACAAATGGACCCATGTCGCCTGAATGATTAACCGTGGATTCGCGAGATTTCACTTTGAACCCCTACAGAAGACCCCATTATTTTTTTTTTCTTTCTTTTGCTTTTACCATATTGAAAGAAAAACAGAAGAATCCCATTACTCCTGTGACTCCTAGTGAGTGGCTCTTCTCGTTCCTTCTCTCTCCAACAAAGCTAAAAATAAGAACAGCCTAGAAATTCCCATTTCTCGCTCTTCAAGATCAAAGAAAAACATCACAACAACAACAACAACAACAGAGAAGAAGAGAAACCTGGAGCTGGAATACTCAAAGAGCTTGCCAGTGGAGGAGAAGACGAGGAGAGCGACATCAGCATCACAAAGAACTGAAAGTTCCTCGGCCTTCTTGAAAAGCCCTCTTCTACGTTTTGAAAACGTGACCTGCCTGGCAGTGGCGTTGTCGATCTTCTTGATCTGAATCTTCTCTCTCGCCATATTTCTCTCTGCCAAAACCCCAAGAAAAAAAACAAAAAACGCTTTCAAAGCTTAAATCTTCTGCTACTTATGCAAGTCTTCTACCGCTTACTGCGCTTTAAACAGACCAGCATACAAAAAGAACAAATGGGTTTCCATATAAAGATCATTCAAGGACAGGTGGCGAGAGAGGGCGGCTGCATTTGCCAAATTTAGAAGAGAAATCTTGAACAAACCCTAGTTAACCAAAGAAGAATGAGAGAGATCCCCCTGTTCCAAAGTGGAAAAAAGGGCGATCCCACCAATTAGATTTCGAGAAACCTGCGAAAGACCAAAGGGAAAGAGAGGATTGGCCCGATGGAATTTCGGTACTTTCCCACTTTGCAAGTTTCGGAGTGTGTTGAATTTGGTGCTGTTTGTTTTGTTCTTGTTAGAGAAAAAACAAAGATTTCTTTTCTCTTTTTTTTTTCTCCAAAAAGCCACCAATGAGAATGGGAGAGAGAGAGAGGGGGGGACACACACACACACACACAGTGGTTGATTAAAAGCAAGAGAAAAATGACTGTTGTGGAGACAAGAGAGAAAAATGATTGGTCCTTTTTAAGGTGAAGCAGGCGTGTCATTGCTTCTGCTTTTAACCTCTTTGGTTACTGTATTAGGTTAAAGGACGAGTTTGAGTTTAAAAAGTTAGACATCGGGGCAAATGCGTTAAATAGGTTCGAATGCCTTGCCATCGTACCAGGGTTAATGTGCTTTTTTGTACCCCAAGTGTATTTCACAAATGGCATTCTTATATCCAATTTATATGGGCTTTCTTTTTCTTAAATGTATATTATAGGTATTTCAATCATCGAATCTATATACTTGAAATCACGGGTTACCTATTATTATTATCATCTAATTTTTCTATGAAATAATTTATCATTTAAATACTCTTAAGTCAAAAATAAATTTTTTTAATGTCCAATTCTAATATTAATAAATTATAAATACAAACTTAAACTAATATAACATATATATTAATTTATTAATTAAATTACTATTTTAAGTAATCAATTTATATAAAATTTTGGTGAAAAATGATATTTTTCACTGCGACAATGGGTTTATGTATGTTGGGCTTCAAATATTTCTGCATAAAAATTTTAGGATCTGGATTAATTTAAAAGTTATATCTCGTGTGGGTGATCATTATTATGTGTAAGTGCAAGCGAGAGGGAAATAATTAACCGACGAGACTAATCTAGCTGGCCAAAATAAAAAATTTCTCAAAGAAGCTTCCACATGGAATAAAAAAAAAAAAAAAAGGGTAGTAAGTTTCTACTCTTTTCAAATTTTTATAAAATGTGGCTTTGATCCCAATGTAAGAAAAGGGAGATAAATAATTAATTGGTGGGGCAGGCATACACATTTATCCCTACGAAGAAAGCTTTGTTTTTTAGGAACTAGATTCTCCAAGGTAGGCTTTATGAGCAGAAAAAAGTTGACCACGAATTAATATGATTTTACGTTCGCATTAATTGTAATTTAATTTGTATTTATCTGAGCTATAATTTTGCTTGTTTCTATTAGGGTTTTTTTGTTCCACCTTGTGAGATTTTTTGTTATCTTTTTTATGAATATTGAATTATATGTATATACAAGTTTGATCTGATTTATCTTATAAGAACAAGCCTTCGAGATGTTATATCTCCGCATTAATGTTAGAATTTGATGTTTATCGATATTTTCTATATCAAAATTACTACGCAACATATTTTGAACCAAAGTTTTGTCTACAGCTTTCAGCTCAAAAAAAAAAAAAAAAAAAAAAAAACAAAACAAAACAAAAGGTTTGTCTTGAAACATACAACAATAAACCAAAAAACAAAAAACACAAAACGTTTGTCCACTGCTCGATCTTCTATATCGAGGAAGTATACAATTTTTTCAAATGTAGTCTAACACCCCAAGATATAAATCATGTTAGTGCATAAATTTGTAAATTTAAAACCTACAAATCCCTCTAAGTTGTGTAACAAAGTTATTGTCATTAAAATAAAAGTTGTATTTTAATTATTCAATTATAGTTAATACAAATTATTTTCTATGCTAAAATGTAGTTTTTTATTATAATTTTATAATTGTAGAATCAATATAATAAAAAATATGTATAATAAAATTGTTAATACTAAATTTTATTTTTCTAGTAAAACAAAAATGTATAAATCTTTTTATAAAATTCAATTGAAATAATTAATTGCAATTAGACAATTATTTAGAAATATAATTATTCCTAAATTATAATTATTCAAATGTATAATTGCTACAAACAAATAGTTGTTGTAATTATTTAGATAAATATATCACTTAAAAAATAAATAGTTTATTAATTACATGTAATTGTCAATAAAAAGGGCCTATGTAAAAATATGATTATTATAAATTTCTAATTAATTAAAAATAATTAATTTATATAATAATTTGTCATGTATTATATAATACGATAGTTTTTGATACTATCTTATGTCTAAACTTATAAACCTTTAAAAAGTTTTATTTTTTCTTTTTACGTGAGATTCTATCATTTTTTTTCCTTTATTCTTTTTAAAAATTATACTAACAAATCTTAGATTAAATGTTTCACTTTTGCACAATTTGGAAAAATACCTAGTTTAGGTATGCCTGACTCCATTATCATTTAGATAAGGTAAGACGATGAAAATGTTTTTTCTCCACAAGGATTTATTTGGTACGTATGATTTTATAGATTGTGGTGAAATGCAACTGAGTATAATTTTGTAAAACTTTTTTTTTTTTTTTAAGATGAAAAATAGACAGTTTTATTCAAAATTTCGCATGTTTAAGTACGTGAATTAAGTTTTTTTTCTATAGAAAAAAAAATTATTCTAAAGGACTAGAGATCATATTTCGTGAAATTAAGAACCTAACAGCCTTACTAGACCGTAAAATTGGTGGCAAAATCAAGTTATATTTTTATCATATCATAGAAAATAAGTTTTTTCATCCTATCGAACGGCGTGCTGCCGTTTTGACTTGCTTGATCGGATGGAAACCCGGAAGGGGTAGACAGAAGGGTGGAAAAGACAAGGGAAAAGAAAAAAGTCTTTTTTTTTTTTTTTTTTGTGGTGTGTTTGGTTGGAAGAGTGAAAATCCAAGAGATAATCGAAAAAAAAAAAGTAATATGATTTTGTTACAAATTATAATCATACATATTATTATAATGGTTAAAGAAGGGGCTTTTGAATTTGTGGTTATTTTTATTTTTAAAAAGGGTAATAAAAAAATATGATTTGTTTTTTTAAAATTCCAAATAAACAATGACAGGCGTCTTTCCTTCCATCATCCTAATAATCGCAGTTGTAAAGGTGCATAGCCTGCCAGTTTATTGAATGCCCGAGTAAAGTAAACCACAGCTCTCCGTACGGGGGCGGCCAATCGACTCGTCACTGGAGCCGCTGCACAATAAAGAAACCCGTACGTCTCGATCGGCCATCGGCCGAAGATGGTCGATCGTTGTTAATATCGTGATCAAATAATACAAAAAATTATTTATTGTCATGCTAAAAATTAAATTAAATTATTTATTAAAACATTTGATAAAATTAAATGTGTATTATAAATAAAAATTTATTTTTACAATAAATAAATTTTTTTTATAATAAAATTGTAAAAAATTAAAATTAAAATTTGTTGATTGTCATTCATCACAAAATATAGCGATGTTACTATTTAAATTTGTAATTTTAAAAAATAAAATTTAAATTATAATTTAATTATAACGATGTAAATTATTATTAAGTAGTTAATTATATTTATTGATTTACCGATGACTGATTTCGGAAGTGACGAGCGCAGGCTTAAAGTCAATTACGCTGTTTGCGATCGAGCATTTCAGGCCATGTCAGAAGAGAAATTGCAAGGGATCCGGGCTACGGTGCTGCTCGCCAACTAACTTAGAGGAGGCCCCGCGCCCTCTCTCGGCGGGAAAAGATCGCGAAATAGAGAGGAGGACTCCATGTTCTGAACTCTCTGCGAGAATCGGAACTGAAAAGGAAAAGGACCGAACAAAAACGGCATTCAATGAACCACGACGAACTCTGGCCGGGCGAGCAGGCATCGTTCGCAATCGTGTCAGTGGCAACGCAACAGTGTCACATGCCCCCTCTACTCCATCCAGGTAATCACACATTTTACTTAATCACGCAGAGTAATCGCAATTAATGCGAGAGAGAGAGATGCAAGGTAGTTTACTTAATAATTTATATATTATTTTATGTTTTTAAATTGAATAACTCTTTTTACCGAATTCCGTTAAAAGTGTAGTGCTGCTGGGTAATTAGGAAGGACTTGGCTCCGGATCATTTTTTGTTTGCCCCCAACTGATTCGCACTCGGTCTTGTCTTGCGCGGGCGGCGCTTTTGGATCCGAGTCCGAGTCCAATCGCGCGCGGTTTCGGTGGCGAGCGAGGAGATTTTGCCTCAGATCTCCGAGTTCCGAATCCAGCAAACAATGGCGGAGATGACGTGTACTAGATTGACGATTTTGACTACAATGGCCGTTATCATCCAGATGATGGGCCTCTCGCTCTTCGTCTTCGGCTTCTTCCCCGTCAGGCCAGCCCTCTCCGGCGTCAGGTCCGCTTTTCTACTGATAACAATCTTTCTCTGCTTCCATTTCGCTGGAAAATCAAAGCCTTTATTATTATATATATATATATATATTTTTTTTTTTTTTGGGTTTTTCAAGTTTCTGTTCTTCTTGCGAAACAATGGTATTTTCAGCTCTAATTGTTAAACTATGTATGTAACATTTGGAAATGGATTTTTGTTTCATTACAAAATTTTTGAAGCATTACTGATCGTTTATTGGTTGATATCAGTGGGTCAGAGAGTTTCTATCCGCCCGGTTGTGATTCAATCGAGAATCGAAGCCACACGGAGACGTTTCTGCTTCCCCAACAGCTCAAGTCCTTTTATCAGGTTCTTTTTCTTCTCTTTCTTTCTCTCTGTTTTTTTTTTTTTTTGGTTTGGTTTTGACGATGAATTTTGGTGGGGGTGGTTAATTTATTAATATAATTTAAATTACATTCAAAATCTTGCTTTATGCATACAGTTTCCAAATATGTTAGTGAGTGTGCAGCATTGTGACCAAGGGTTGAATATGAGAAAATAGAGCCTTGAATTCAAGTTGAAGGCTCTCTACTTTTGTTGGTGAAATTTCTTGTGGTGGCTAGGAAAGGGGTTAATTACATGACTCAAATACACAATAATGAGAATTTGCTAATATCACCAAAAAGAGCCATGGAAAAAAGGAAGTTAATGTTATAAAAGAGATTAAATATTTGAATGACTTGAATAACTTGTTAATGTTAATCTTATAATATGGCAGTATGGTATGTTAATGTTCTATATCGGAAATTAGGATTTCATGCTACATGGCTATCATTTTATACCACATAAAGAAGAGCTAATATTGCGAAAAATATTAAATATTTGTATAATTCAAATAATATTTAAAGTTGGTCACATTATAAGTGGAACAAAAAAAAGGATTTTGTAAATTTTTATTCTCAAGTACAAACAAGTCTATGAGCATCGAGTTGAAGAAGGATTTCCTATCAGGAATAACATTAGCTGCTTGACTTATTTTCACAGATGGCTTTTTGTTTTTGTGTTTTTTGGGGTAGGATGTACTGACCTGCAGATTTACTAATCCTAGGAGTTATCGGGGATCCCTCCTTTGTTTGAACGGCTCATATTGATGGTATGTAAATCCTGAAGAATTTAAACTATCTCTTTTACATATACGTTTTTGGCAATTGATCTGTATCATCACATGGAAATGACAAGTTTCAGTCTGTCATGGACAACCTTGTTAGTTTAGGTCATTGATGGTCTTCCTGCAGAATTTGTTCTCGGCAAGGATGATAAGCCTCCACGCAGTGATTTGATGGAAGCTATGCCATATACCCAGTCTTTGCTGTCTAATGGAATGGCAGTTGGCTACCATACAAAGGCTGCACCTCCCACTGTTACCATGCCTCGTTTGAAGGTTATTGAAATTGCATAATTACAAATGTGCATAGCAATGAATAGTTATATGGGGATATGCTTTCCATGCAATTATTATTAATTTATGATTTCAGGCTATTGTCTCTGGTGCAATTGGGGGATTCTTGGATGTGGCCTTCAACTTTAATACACAAGCTCTATTAGACGACAATCTTCTTGGTTAGTTGGCGAATCATGTCACCTGTGTCTAAATGAATTCTTTAGTAGTTGCTTGTGAGTCTCTTTAATTAAGATGTAGATCACTGGTTCAAGAATTTTGATTGCAGATCAGCTGTTCAGGATTGGTTGGAAAATGGTGATGCTTGGCGACGAAACATGGATTAAGCTGTTTCCAGGATTGTTTATGAGACAGGATGGAGTCAGCAGCTTCTTTGTAGGTTTTTTTTCATTATCATTATTACCTTTGTTGCATTGCTTTTCTAGTAGTTGACTTTACATCTCTGTCTCTACCTGTCAAATGCCTTCTTTCGAGTCTATCACTGTGTAATTTTTTGTTGTCTGTGAAGCTTGCTGAGAGTCTTTTTGGAGTTCCTACTCATGCTCTAACCATTTCATACAGGCAAACTAATGAAATTAAAATTTAGATAACTCTGATTCCTTTAGATGGAAGCTTCTATCCAAGAAAAAGAAAGGGTCTTTTGTGTCTAATATTTGATCTTTTTGCTGGTGGTTATTTCAGTTCAGCATAGGAGTTGGCCTTTTTTTGCTTATTCTGAACAAGTTTCTGCAGAAGAGGGTTTATGATATGTTGGATATGGTACATAAATTTCCTTCTTGGTACAGGTTAAAGATACGGTGCAAGTAGATCAGAATGTTTCTCGACATTTGGCAACTGAACTTAGCAGGGATGACTGGAATCTTCTGGTAATTATTTTATCCTCTTCTTAGTAATTTTAATGGAAAATGACAGGGCATTGCTGTCCTTGTGGGAATTTGGTTGTCTCAGGTGATAATGTTTTGTTGCCTGTAGAGTTAGAGGCCACTGGGCATTTCTTGAGCTGCATGGTTTTCTGTCTTTTGTCTTTGAGCTTTTGCTTCACCTTGTTTTGCTTTTCTTTTCATTCTTTGCTGGCATCATTACATGTTTGACCTCATCCTGGAGACTTTAAATTATCTCTGGAGATGAATTATTTTGTAAAGCTCTGGAAATATATGATAAGAAGCTCTTTGCTTGAGCCCCTGCATTTACACGTAGCATGGTTTCCATCTGATCTTATTCTGCCTAATGCCTAAAATTGTGCCTAGAAAAGTTTAAAGTTGAGGATAAAAATTCACTTGAAGAGTAACAAGAAACCCAACATGCAAGTGTCATGATTCTGCCCAAAATGTTGATTGAGTGGAGAATTTTAATCAATTTTGAGCCATATTGTTTTAAGGTATACTTTCTCTTTTTTGGCCTTTTTGATTCCTCTTCAAACAGAGGGAAAGGGGAAAAAAACATTGTAGAGCTCTATGAGAGGTCCTTTTCTAAGTGGAGGATCTGGGATTTGGGCTGTCATTTTAGTCATAATGATAGCATGGAGTCTGGCATTTCAGGCTGATGTTAATTACAAGAAAATGGAAGCTAAAATCAAATATGGGCCCTGGCTAAGAACATAATTGACAAGATATATCATGTCAGGTACTACTGTGGTTCGTGGATTGATTGAGATGATTAAATGGTGCAGCCAACCTTTGTTTGTTTTGGTTTGCCTTTTCATAATTTGGTTGTGACTAGTCAACTTTTGTGTATAGTCTATACTCTAATCTGATACTTCCTGGCCTGGTGCTTCCTTGGTGGCCTCTTCTTGTAGATCTGGTCAATACATCCAATGTATTCCTGTCCACAATTTAGATTTGCGTCAGTTTGGCTTAAAGCTAAAAATTACTGTCTGTTGTTCAGCCTGTAATTATATGAGTGAGCTAACCTGTTGTGGTGCTGAAACAAGCCCTGCATGTGTCCTCTTTTCATTCATAATTGTATATTTCTTTTATATTGTTGGGTGTTCTCACAATAAATTTAGTTTCTTGCTTGGGCACATAGTACATTTAGTGTTTTCTGATTCAACACTGGCTATGTATCTAGATCCTTCATTATCTGGGCCTGGATCATGTTGGACATCTTGGTGGACGCAACAGGTAGCTCGATTAAGTAGTTTATGTTGGTCTGTGAAATGACATTTGGATTTTATTTCTTGATTTCACTTGGATATTTGATCAACTTTTCTTAGTCTCTTGATGGCCTCAAAACTTGGGGAGATGGATGAAGTGGTTAAGAAAATTCATTTGAGTACCATCCAGAATCAAGACAATGACCATGGGCAGACACTTTTGGTTCGTGCCATCTTCTCTTCAACATCAATATACAAAGTTTTGAATTATTGGGTCCCAACTTTTGGGTAGACAGGTGACTTCTTGTGATTAATCCATGGAAGTTCATAGATTGTCTTAGGAACTTTTGACTAGAATGTTGGATTGGGCTGGGCAACCATGATTTACTTCTCAGAGCGCTCTTCATCTTGGTGCAGTGTATTTGGGATACAACAGCCAAGAACCTCTTTAGTGTCAGTGTTTCCCCTAAGATTTACTCAGAAATGATTAAAAGGGAAAGCATATTGAAGTTTCACTCAAAAGCTATTTGGTAATATCTCCAAGCAGAGATTATATGTGATCTGCAGTATGGGGACTTCCATGTACCTGTCTCAACAATTTAACATTTGTACACATGGTATGCTCTTTTTACAAATTTCTGTACTCGTGTAGGTAGTGCTAAGTGATCATGGCATGACTGAAAATGGTAATCATGGAGGTTCTTCATATGAAGAAACTGATGCGTTAGCTCTTTTTATTGGCCTGGAAAATAGCATCTCTGATTATGCATCAGCAACTCATAACTCTGTTCACCAGGTAATCAGTTTACACTACTTTTGCATGGGTTCCATTTTGATTTTTCATACTTTATTTGAACCTCTCCAAATTTTTTAACTTATGCTGCATCTGCAGCTGGCATGAGATCAAACCATTTTTGGCCAAATTAAAATTGATTGTACATCAGGATATGTTAAGTTTATATCTTCTTACTTCATTGCTGTGCATTTAACTCTTGGATTACTTAGCAAATAAATTCAAATGGTCAGGTTGACATTGCTCCAACATTGGCTCTTCTATTCGGGGTGCCAATTCCCAAAAACAATGTTGGTGTTCTCATATCAGAAACATTTGATTGTTCAACAGGTCAGCTCTCTCTGTTTCTCCTTCTGAGTGTGTGAATATGCACTTGTGCTGCTGGGCATGCATGCAGCTCTGTGTGCTGTTATTGCATAATTGAATGGTTGAATTAGAAAATGTCAGCCAGCAAACAAATTGATAAAATGTGAATCCTAGTTTCCAGAGAAGTAGATGACGTCTCTAATGCATGTACAATATTTAGAATTTTATACTGTTTGCTCCTTTTTTTTATTTTTGGCTCTTTATTCAGATGATAAAAAGCTGAGAGCACTGGAGTTGAATTCCTGGCAATTGCTCAGATTAGTGCAAGAACAATTACCAAATCTATACTGTCGGAATTTCCCATGGAATGGGTCTGCTGATGGTCTGCTTTTTAGTAGTGCAAAATGTGGCAGAACTACAGAGGAGATCCTTTGTTACTTATACATGAATGCTTCAATTCTTCATGATTCCTGGAAGTCTAACAAAGCCTCTGGGTAGGTTTCTTGTATGGGATGATATTTATATAAGTATTATGAAACAACATAATTTAAAAAATATAACGATACCTGTGTTGCTATGCTCTATTTTATATTTTTCTTATTTAGTAGTCCTGATTATTTAACCATATATGTTTGTAGGGAAGATTTCAATGGTGCTGTTGCTGCATATATTGAGTTCCTGAAGACTGCAAGTGAATGGTTGTCACGCAGAGTCACTGATGTAGGTATACTAGTCAAGGGTCATTAATTTGAGTGAAAATCATATCCCATAGGAAATTAAGTTTTCTCTGAGGGTTATAAAAAGATGTATGATTATGTCCTTTTTTCTACATTGGTATTCACTTTTATTGACAAATTTGCTGTTTTGCAGAAGTCTGTCACCTTACTCTCTTTTGCTGTTTTGGCTATGGCCCTATCATGCCTGATATTGGGGGGCCTCTTAATTTGCATGGACAGAGATGTTTACTGTGGGTCTGGGGAGAAGTGCCACAGAAACAGCAGTATGCACGGGTGTCTAAATGAGGCATTTGTCATGGGAATACTTCTAATCCTTGTCATGAGTATGGGTTCAAGTTCTATGGTGGAGGAAGAGCAATATATTTGGCATTTCATGATATCAACATTTCATCTATTATTACTGAGGACAATGATGCAGTCTTTCCCGGTGGTAAGTGGGCTAAGTTCTCTTAAATTATGGAAAGGAAAAAAGAAACAAAATGTTATCCAACTGTATTCCGTCATTCTACTTCTTATATCTGGAAGAATTATGAGAGGCTGGCATCAAGGTGGTGTGAACTGGACAAATCTTCCAGATGTTTCAAAGTGGCTTGAAGGTGCTGGTAGTCATGTCATTGGACTTTTTCAGCTTGCCTCAGGCATCCTTGTGATGTGTTTAGGCCTATTTGCTCTTTCTTTGTTCAGATCTAGGAGAAAATTTGGTCAAGTGATTGGAGTCTGCTTTTTTATATCAGGATTGTTGGTTTTATGGCATATTACTAAGTCTGAAGATAATGCATTTGGTTCATCTAGCCATGGTGCCACTGCATTGGCACAGGCAATCTATGCAACTTTGGCTATTGTCACCATAGGCACTGCTGTAATCTTGCCATGGCTTACGCCTATTTGGATCTCCAATAGGTGTTTAGGACATGATGTTAACTTGTCAACTTCAGTTTCCATTGACGATCAACACAAGTCTGCGTTGTTTGGACTTGAAGATTCTTCATATGTGATAGGGTTGGCATATATCCTGAGTTGGTGTCTTCTGCAGCTGTTGCTTCAACAGCCAATCAATGCATTGCCTATGTTTTTCCTTCTCATACAATTCTTATCCACCTTGCTCTACTATTATTGCAGTGGGCCACGGCACAAGGAATGGGTTGAGGTTAGCACCTGCATGATATATCATTGTAGCTAATAACAATATAATAGAATATAACCATGACGATGAATTGGATAGTCTGATCAGTTGCTTCAAGTCATAGTTTCCCTAAGTTGAATTACTTTCTTATCTCAAAGAGAGAGGTGGGAAGAAACAAAGAGAGTGTGTTTTGAACTACGTTTTTCTGCTCAAACTTTACCAATGTTTGACTTCTGATTGCTTAATCATTATATTGTTTGTTGTTTGTTCCAAAAGTAAGAGGGACTTGAAAATGTGAAAACTGCATAAATGAGGTACAATTGGCAATTGGACAATAGTGAGATGAATGCATAAAATCATATGCAGCAATTGGATTTCCAACCTAAGACCATTGTGTCAAGCTGAAGTGTGTGTGCTAGGATTTAGGTTCCAAAATGGGTACCAGTAGTATCTGTGACTTTGTTTTTACCTTCTCAGATGAAATTGTAGATCCAAATAAAATATATGTATCCAATTATGTGCTCATAGAAGTAAACTTGGTTCAATTCTGTTTACTCTAAGGCTCACTGTGTTAAAGGGATACCTACTACTAATGGTAATGGGAATTTAGGCAGGGATTTCAATAACATAGGAGTCTTTTCTTGTCTCTCTTATCTTTTTATTTTTTTATTATTTTTAGAAGGGAATACATACAGAATCCCATAAATAGGAAGGAAAAAGAAAGAGCAAGATCTATTTGTTTTGCAAGTTTTTTATTACAGGCCTGTGCTTTGTGTTACTTTTAGGTTGCAGTGTTGTTCTACACGGGAATGGCTGGCCATTTTGCTTTGGGGAACAGCAATACCCTAGCCACTATCGATGTTGCTGGGGCTTTTATTGTACGTACTCTTATGTTTTTTTGTGGCTTTTATTTTTCACTCTTTTGATTACAATCCTGTGTTTTAAATGCTATTCCTTTTATCTACTTTGAGATTTAGGAGGGCGTGTTTTTCTTTTGTAACATTTGCATTACTCATTGTCAGGGCATTTCAAGTTACTCGACACTACTTTCTGGCATTTTGATGTTCATTATCACATATGCTTCTCCCATGTTAGCTCTGTTTAGCATGGTGATGTACGTATCTGTGAAGGACACCAGCTATCTTCCAACTCCAGAAAATGTAGATCTAGGGCATCCTCTGAAGATGATACTTGGCTTTTCTTGTCTAGTTCCACTGAGCTTGAATTCCATTCTGCTGACAGCATACACCATTGTACTGCTGTTAATGAGCAATCATTTATTCATCTGGAGTGTCTTCTCTCCAAAGTAAGTCTTTCCGGACTAGTAGTCTTTAAGAATATCACATAAAATGTAAAGATAGAATTTCCATTTATTTGCATCATATAGGAACTGATAATGCCACATGTCCAATGTTGAACCATAAAAGACTCTCGAAGAGGGGTGAGCAACTAAAGAGTCGGTCTGTGGTTTAAGCCGTAGCTTTGAGACAATCTGTACAAAGGCTTTTGCTAAGCTGATTGCATATACTTCTCCCTTCAGGTATCTGTATGTCTGTGCAACGACTGTTTGCACGTACATAGGGGTCTTTGTGGTGGCTGCAACTGAGGCCTATGCATATTTGGTTATCGCCTTGAGAAGAAAAGCGCAGGTACCAATTGGTAATGACATCAGATAGAGCTTTACTTGGCAAGAAGTCCAGTTTTAACAGTTTTCTTTTTAACCTCATTATTTTTTCCATTCTTACTTCATTCGATACAGGAATTTTTTTTTTTTAATTTTTATAATAGACATTTTTTTGGTTTTCTTTGAGTTTCTTTCCCCTCAATTTTCAGAAAAAGATGTATCCAATGGATATCAGTAAATAACAGAATGGTAATTAGTAAAGGATAAATGATAATAGATATAAAAAAAAAGGAGTTGGAAAGCAACTTAATATTTATATATCTCCAAGTTTTATGCTCTATCGTTTCGTCTTTATTTTATTTTTTCAATGCGTTTATGTTCTAGCCCTGTGTTAGCCATGGCCCCAAATCCTTATTTGTGGTTTGGGCAAAAGAAATGGTTTCAAATTGCCGTATTTTTTTTCACTAATTTTTATCCTAAAATTCTTTAAACCAAAGTCAACAAAGCATTCCATCGATCTAAATAAATTGATTTTCCTCTAGATAAAATAACATAAATTGAGGTGACTCAGAACATGTATTGAGTTTTCAGCACCACTCTAGCTTAGTTTTTTTTTTTTTTTTTCAAAATTTTTTAAGCATTGTTACGGGTTTATATCTTTCAATTGAAGTATATAAAAATTTTGAAATTTATGTAGAAATGTGATGTTAAATTTTAAATTTACTAATATTAATGTTGAGTATTATTCGGTATCCAGAATGTGGGTAGTGGATTTTTTTAATAGAAAAATTGGATTAAGATATTAATTAATAAATTTTAATTTTAATTTATAAGTAAAATAATTAATATATTTGTTTTTTCTCTTTTTTTATTAAGCACAAAAAGAAGATATTGAGTAAACGGTCATGTCAGGAAAATGATTTTCACGAGACGAGACGCCCTAGGCTCTCTACAATTTATAATCGGACACTATGGGGTATGCGTGTCGTCAGATGAAAAGACAATTGGGGTTTACGGCCATATTGTGGATACAATGCTTACGTGTTTAGAGGAGAGGAGATACCTGAAATTCTCGAGTCGGGAGGCTTCAAGCTTGAACTGTTGAACAAGGCGCGAAAGGGACTCGAGGATAGGGAGATGCTCCATGCCATTGCATCACCTGTACCAAAAAGGCCTTCCCTTGGAGTGCAAGAAAGAATTTTAATTGCTACACGAATTTGGATTTAAATTCGAGAATTCTCAGGCCGCTGCACGACTATCAGATATCACAACAGCATCTTCTTCACAATTTGCATTGAATTTCAAGAATTATCGATACCACATAAGCAATTTAATATCAATCAAAATTATCGTCCACTCGCGTGCATATGGGGCCACACGTATGCCCCTTTATTTCCCAGATGATGGTATTTGCATGATGACTTACATTATGACTTAGAGGTTACAGAAGTAAAAAATAACCTTTTCATATAATTAAAGATAAAGTAGTGTATATGATCATTTTCTATATGTTATATGTTTAGTTTTGTGCCCTTTTTTACTCCATACATGAGTATGCTTGAAAGACTCAATCAAGATGGTGTGATGTATAATTATCTGTTGAAAGTCCTTTCTCTTTTTCCTTTGGAAAACTTTGTACATATATAAAGATGAAGCTATATCGATGCACTTTTTTTTTATTTTTTTATTCTCCCAAAATAAATAAATAAATAAAACATATGAAAGAAGGCCTGCATCTTGATAATCATTGGATGTGTTGAGTAATATTAGAATTAGCTTTGTTCTCAAGACTACAAGTTGGCCCAAGCTTATTGTGTCAAGAACACAGTGGGCTCAAACTCTAAAAATTAACACAATTCCCCTCGAAAAGCAAAGAATGTTTGAGCGAATCAGGTCCATAGAAGCCTCTGTCCCTTTCTGTCCCCTGCAAAAGGCCCAAGAGAGAAAAAAGAGCAATAGGCTCAGAGCTATCCACTAACCACCCTCTTGTATCGGGGGATTCATGTTTAAACCACGGTAGACTGGACCCATATATTTTGAATGGAGCTCCAGAGGCCGACACATTTGACATCAATTGCCTGGTCCACAGATCCTTGGCTACCTAAGTTGGCATGTTAATCCCTCGTTAGATTCACTACACGTGTCAATCGTGCCAAGGATTAAGGTTGCCTTTTTTTTTTTTTTCTTTCTAGTCGTGAATCTAAATGAAAAAGAAAGGTATGAAATGAAATAGATCAGACAGAGTCCTTCCGTGGCCATTTTAGATCATTCCACCTATCTTTTCAGGTTGGTGAAGGTTTGTGCCCTACATTTCTGGGTTCTGAAATCCTACCAGATGTCTACAAATTGGCTAGGAGGGTAACAGAATTGGTCGATAAATTCTTGAAAAAATAACCTAAAAGAGTCATTTTTTCCAAGGGCAGATTGCCCGTCATCAGACATCCTTCTAAAGAGCAAGCAATAGGAATGTAGTTGAGAAGGTGAACCAACTAATTCTTCTCCACCCTTCCCCACCTATATTTCATCAAACAAAAGAATCCAACACCAACTTTCCTATTCTATAAATAGCCATTATGAGCTGATTTCTAGCAAGTCAAGCTCCAAACATATTTCCTCTATATTGGAGAATTTGGACTCTTCTCTTCAGATAATGGCTCCCTTTAACCGTTGTTACTTGCTGCCTCTGTTCGTAGTGCTGACATTCTCATGCTTCAACGAGAGCCTGGCCGCTAGACGACTCCTGGACACACCCGTAGCTCCATCTCCGGTGCTACCAATGCCTACAGCTCCATCACTGCCAAAGGCTACCTTGCCACCATTGCCCTCAACCCCATTGCCAACCCTTCCAACGCAGCCAAGTCTTACTTTGCCCCCATTGCCCTCAACTCCGCTGCCAACTCAACCAACTCTGCCAAAGGCAACAATGCCACCATTGCCTTCAACTCCATTGCCCACACTGCCAACTCAGCCAACTCTGCCAAAGCCCACACTGCCACCTTTGCCAAATCCAACCTTGCCTACATTGCCCAGAGTCCCACAGTTGACTACTCCCCCACTGCCTACTATTCCCACAATTCCTCCTATGCCCCTCCTTTCCCCACCTCCATCAAATTAAATAAAAAATGCTGGGTCTAGACGTGAAATTTCCAGCATCATGTCTACGAACCCATCACTGGATGCATGGTTTGTAGCGTGTTCAGTATGGACATTGCATATGTTTGTTCCCCCATGCCCCATGTTCTGTGGATTCATTCTTTACTCGTTTTGAGTCATTCTTGGGTTGTATTTTTTCTGTTTTTGTTATATATACTCAAATTTTTACCAATGTTGCATATATATACATATACAAGTCCTGGAATTTCTTCAGATCACTACTAGGCATGGCTCCAGAATGTAGGAAAAAAAAAAAAACAACAGATAAAAAATGGAAAAAGTAGAGAGCTGATCCAACTTTTAACTCCAAAGAACCATGGAAACCAGAGAATTCCCAAATCATGACAAACAATACATAATGAAATTAAGAAGATTAAAATAGGGCGCTGATCAGAACATTAACAGTAATTTTGTTGGAGACTATTTAACACCAAACTTAAGATACATCTGTCTGCATATCATTCCATGTACTTGTGCCAGCTTCTTCCGTGATGACACCAAACCCATGAAATGGATATTCACCATTGAGTCTAATTATTGTACAACTTACTGGGATTTTGAAGTACAACATAGTGTGGTATCTGATGACAGCTGTGGGCACGGGTCTAATGTTCAACAATTAGCCTACTAATAGTTTATGTAAGAGAAGAAACTTCAATGCATGTTATTTTTATGGCATTACCAGTGAGTGTATCTTTAGTTAGCACGTGATTCTGTGGATGAGGATGATGCAAGTGTGACAGTATGCCCTCTTATGGTAAGGGGAGTGACTGTCACGAGAGTTGTAGTCCAAACAAAAGGTCTGTCACAACATATTATGTTGATAGCAATCAGAAAGCAAACATGCAAACATCATGTATCCTAATGTCCAAAGATAGATAGTTTTTGGACAACAAGGTGCAAATGTACTTAAAATTGTGAAGAATAGAAGACTAATTATGCCAGTGACAAAGTTTGACAAATAATCGAAAGCATAAAAGTCTATCTAAAATGCATATGTGCCCTCAAATATCAGGTCAACAACAATGTTCTAAAGCTGTTACCTCCTATAACCACCCAACATCAGATCAACAACTAAATTGTACAAGCAAGATTTCTATAAGAGGCCCTGAACCAACAGCAGGCTTGCACTAAGAAAATATCCTGTACATTGTACATGATTTGCCACTAAGCAGAATAGATAGCACATACCAGCCCTCAAGCAATTCCCTTCTTGATGGAAACAGGAATTGGGCAATCATTCACCTAAGTGTGAGATCCAAGTGTCTTCATCACTTATAAAACACAAGGTCTCGGCTGCAATTGTTTTTGATGGAATCCTCCAATTTGTCAGCCTGGTCAAAGTCAACTTTGAAAGAAACCATGGCAATGCCATCTTTACCAGTCTCATAATCCTGCTTGATGTCCTCAACATTAAAAGATTTAAGCTGTGCACACCAATAACAAGATAAACAACTGAAGCCTAAAGGCAATAATCATTGTGAAAGTTATAAGGTTCAAGCTTTCAATCTTATTAACAACATAAGAAGCAAATATCAAATGTGGCAAAAAGCTGATAGTCAGAGAGGAAATACATGATGCAGCTTACCTCCCTCAGCATTGGAAGGTAATGGAGTAAATAATACTACTACCAGAATTGGTGAAGAATTTTTATTAATTCATCCAAATAAGGAAAATAAACAAAACTGGTTTTGGCCACATCATTATACAAAAGGCATCCAGACTTCAGACCAGAATCATTACAAATCTCATGAGATAGCCATATTGGAAAATAATCAGACACACTTGGAGTTTGCCAAGGATTCAGTAAGGAGATAAAGAAACCAAGATCACCAGAGGTTAATAACTCCATTGATAAGAACCACTAGCAAGCACTAAACGAGCATGCCTAAAAGGGAAAATCCTAATTACTCTTTTGTAATGTTCCATGATTTTTCCAGCAATTTTATCCTTGCTTTGTCATAATTTAAAAAGGGTGGGCTCAGTGCATGAGACTCCCACACTGTGAGTTAAGTGGAAGGATCAGATGCGTACAGTTTTATTCTTGTTTTTCACCAAAAGTCACAATGAAGTGACTTTTTCTGTAACACCAAAGTTCACCCTTCAATTATTTTAAGAGGAAAAATTAAATCCAAAGGCCAAACTTTACTCACCTGATGAACCAGAATCCCCATGAGATCAAATGAAACCTCGACACCAATTGGGACCTAAACAAAATCAAAATTGAGTAAAGAAGATAACTACCTTTCAAACAAAAAAACATTACAAAAAAAAAAAAGAACTCTTAACTTAGAATTCTTCCTTGCACACATCAAATAATACAAGCAAACTATTGGAGAAGGATCTCCAAGCCTGGTTAGACAAGAAGATGTATGAATGCCTATGAAACACAACCCAATACCTTAGATTTGACAAAACATGTTGGGGCATTTCTCAAGCACTCTGATACAACTCCACCATAAGCCCGGATCAGCCCTCCAGGGCCAAGTTCGATGCCCCCAAAATATCTAACATAGATAAAAAAAAAAAAAAATACATAAACAATAAGCATGTGCAACAATATTAAACTTACGGAGATCATCAATCTAAGAGCAGTATTATCAATACATCATGGGGCCATTCGCAAATGCAAAGTACCACAATTAAGATCTTAAAAAAGAAAAAAAAAAACAAAGATATTATGGAAATTCGTTAATCACCTGATAACAACGACCATCACTCTATCAATCCCGGAAGAAACAATCGCAGAATATATTGGTTTTCCGGCCGTGCCTGATGGCTCGCCATCATCATTAGACCGGAACCGATCTCCAATCTGCAGAATCCATAACCAGGACCATTAAAAAGGGGAAAAAAAATTGAAAATTGAATTGAGTTGAATTGGAGAGACAAAAATAAATAAAGACATAAAAATGTCCTCCAATACCTTATAAGCCCAGCAATTGTGGGTAGCACGGGGATCCTTGACCTACGCAATAACACGCCGACAAGATTAAACGAAAAACAAAAGGTGAATCAAACGGTTCATCAGAATCAATTCTGAAATGGGATACCTGAGATAGAAAGGAGAAGGCGGATTGTTCATCGGAGACAGGGCCAGCTATGGCGATGAATTTGCTCTTTTTTATTGCTCTTTGGCAAGTGGCTGTCTCTTTCAGAGTGGTGAACGCACCATCCGACTTGCTGCTGCTGCGGGTGGTGGCGGCGGCGGCGGCCATGGCTCTTTTGATGATACCGGAGGGAGTTGCGAAGAGTGCGGCGGAGAGACACTGGTTCAGCGTCTGGCAGCGGTGGCGGTAACCTGCTGGTATTCGTATTACTGTTGATATTGCCACCGCAGGCATTTGGGTTTCTATTACTTCTTTTAACTCTTCAGGTTTTTATTATTATTATTATTATTTTTTTTTTAAGGTTGTTTGAAAAAGGTGGCTTCTTTCCTTGTATTCTCGTACCGATCTCTCACGGCTCGGCAGTGGAATAACAATAAAAACTGTCTCTCTCCTTCACCAAAGCATTTTCTTTTTTCTCTCCCGCCCCTCATTTTCTCTCTACAGTCCCTTGATTTCTCTTTGTTGCCCACAAAATCAAAAGTTTTGACAAAAAAAAAAAAACCCCTAACCTGTTAACTAAGAGCAGGAAATCAAGAAATTATGCGGGTTTAGACTTTATAAACCCTTACAAAGCCATTAGAGAGATCAATTAAAAAATTTAATCGTCTCCATTCTTGTGTCAACTCTTCATTGGATTTACGCAGATTGTACATATCCGTTTTATGATTTGGAATTCTTTGATTTAGTGGGCGGTTGAGTATACAACGTTTTAGTGTTAATGTTCTCACCTACTTTTATACACTAAATTAAAAATTTTTGATAAAATTATAAACTAATATTGCCAAATACATGTAGAGAAAGTGATAAGAAATTTTGCTTGTCATGTGTATTGATCATTTTTTTTTTCTTTTAATTTGCTTTTTGAAGATGTCTCGACTTGATGGGGGCTTGTGCATTCTCGGTTCATCCAATTGTCCGTTATGTAGGGGGGGGGCATTAGGATTTGAAAACACAGAATTTGTTTGCATCGATTATATGTCAATTTTGTGCCTAATGCCCCTATACAACGGACAATTGGTTACTTGGTCAACATGTGTCAAAAACACTGCTAATTGGTTACTTGGTGCTTTTAAAGACACTTGAGGAGAAAGTAAAGAAAATGTATTATAAAATACCAAGGATGTCATTAGGAGATGGGCTTAGGGATTTAATAAACACATGTTGGAAAGCGAGAAAAAGTTAGTGGAGTATTATGCAAAGCATTTATGAAGCATTGACTTGGAAAAAATTAACAATATAGACAGTGTTAACTTGAAGTTTGAAATGAGAAGAATTGATAGAGAGGGAGAAGTTTAGAATTGAATATGCGGAAGATGAAGATGGTGTGTCAAATGAAGGTCAGTTTGTTGTATCCTAAGCAATCAAAACAAGGTAGACTAAAAGAATTGAAGAGGATGCATTCTATATAAAAGATTTTTTTTATATTTTTTTTATTTTCCTATTACAAAAGAGACAGCAATCTCTCTATACAAAAAGGGAAATTTTTTATGGTGCAAAAGAATCATTTATTGAGGTAACTGTTCACAAGGGATAATGACTACTATCAAAATAGGTGATGGTGTAGATGGTCGATTTGTTGATGTTCTTGTTTCGTAAGGGATAAGGTCTGTTTTATGGTCTATTATTGGTTGTAGACGAGCTCTCACTCAGTTTCTGTCTCATCAAGGAATTTTCTCAACTTGGAGAAGCTATCAAGGAGAGTAATAGTATAAAGCTGCTGTAATTTTGGTGTCAGAATTCCGGGGACTAATGAGTTTATAAGATTTTGTATTCATATAATCAAACTCAGTAGTTAAGGGATATTTCTTGAATACAAATTTTATGAATTTATTTAAAGATCAATACATATCAAGAACACATGCATCCGATGCCATGTATGGTATTAGGAAATGCGAGAAACATGCCACTGCAGATGATCCCCACAATCAAAGAAAAACTCTCCATAACTTGACACATCCCCTTCTGAGGACCCGGAAACAGACAATTCGTCACCCTATGAACTGAGAATGCAATTGCCACAAACACCAGAACAGACATGATTGCATGCACAAAGTCGGTTAAACCAACCTTGATTCTCTCATCTTTGGAATCTCCACATCAAGCCCGGGTTTGAACACTAGCAGGCATTTAGGAGTGATAAACCATGGTAAATCTGGCCGTCAGGGCCACCGAAACTGTCTGTGAAGTGGAAGAAAGAGCAGGAAAAGGAGCATAGGCCTAGCAGGGCGAGAATCATGGTGGTGTTGGTCGACGGACGGGAGAACCATTTCAGACGTCAAAAGGGTGCCTGTGGGAAGGAAGGTCACGGGCTTGGAGGTCTTGGAAATGGCTCTCTGCACTCTCTTTGCCATTGCACGCCATTTCCGCCGATGTGCGGAAGCCAACTGAGAAGATGGTAGAGAGGGGTTGTTTGTTGGGGTACTGGTGTCTTCTGGTGGGGTGGCAGCGTAGATGTTGATGCCAATTCCTCCACCAGTTTGTCCCATTTTTGTTTCCTGTTGACAAGAGGAGACAGAATTTCTAGTATCTTAAAAGGAGACATCCAGGCCAGGAATTTCTGGTAACGGCCTAATGCGACAAGCCAAAGAGTAGAGATAAAGTAACAATTTTGGTATGCTGGTTTTTATTTTTTCCTTTTTTTTTTTTTTTTGGTTAGAAGAACAGTTTCGGTATCTAGTTAAGAATTTTTTTTTTCAAATTTCTATTTAAATGCTGAATTAGAACACGAGACTGGATTTAATTTCTAATTTTGTCTTGGTCCAGAACCTCAGGGCATTGTTCTGATTCAAAACCCAAATCTGTAGCCGAGTTCCAGAGTCTGAGCTCTCTTCCCTACAGCGAACAACTAAACGAAGAGAATCATTCAACCGCGAAATGCTGGAAACCTCTCTTTCTGGTAGCTTGCTAAGAATATCTTCAGGCAGAGTTATTGGAATACCCCATAGAGTAAATCAGATGACAGGATCACCGCTAGTAATGCAATCCTTCGCGTAAGACCGCCGTGTAACATAATCGAAGCCATTAGGTGATGTTCTTGCGTGAATTTTCTCTCCAGGAATTTGTGTTCAGGTGCGAGGCAAAGGGTTAGAACCAGTATATATAAATTAAATTCATGTGTAAATTTATTATATTTATTAAAAATATATATATTTTTTGTGCATTTAAATAAAAAATAAAAAATATTAAATTATGAATATTATTTTTTGAAGAAATTTAAAATAAATTTAAGAGTGGTTAACCGAAAAAAGAAGCTAAAATTGCATTCCTTTCTACTTAAGACAGTTAACAACAGTGCACATGTTGAGTTCTGGCTTCGAGTCAGCTCAACCATTTACGGATACCCTTGTTATGGTAATTAATTGAAATTAGTTAAAATTAAGTAAATGCTGGTTGAGCTACTAACCTGCCGTTCAATTTGGCCGGAAAACGCAGGCATGCGACGGGTCGAGGAGACACGGGAATTAGAGCTGAATTTCGTGAATAAGTTATCTTGCAATGCTCTTTACAGCTACAAGTGGATGATCAAGTCGAACTCAACTCAAACCTCAACAAAGCATTTTGAGTTCATCTGTTCCCACATGTTACTTATAATGATACAATCACCTATTTCAAGGGAGAAGGGTTAGCCTAGACAAATTCCTCAAAGTCAGCTTCCCTACTGTAACTGCTACCAAAAATTGTGGGGGTTAAGTTTCTCCAATAATGTGTTAATTAGGATCGATTTACAAAAAGAATGAAGGATCTCTATTCCCTTTCAAATGCTATCTCCAGTCATTCCCTAGATGCTCACGACTCCAACCATGCCATCGCAAGTCTGTTTCAGGATTTCTATAAAAGGAAGATGCATCAGAGCCTGATGAATGCCCATATTGACTGTGCCAACCTAGACCTACTTCACCAAATAGAAAGTCGGATAAATCTCCACTCCTCTCTGATTCCTTGGCGCTCACAGTGCTGGAAGAACTTGCATCAGAGCAACTCCAGAGAGAGGAACTCTCACTAGATGAGTCCATCTGGGCAACTCTTCGAATTTGATGGGATCTCCAATCTTTTGAATCACACAATTCATTGCCTGTTGTGTCATTCATGGTCATACAGTAAGTGTCTTTCCCATGTCTCTGTTGCACCTTGGATGGATGTCCGCTCAAAACACGAGAGCTCAAAGAGCTACTCTTTGATGAACTGTTAGTTGTAGGAATAGCTTCCAAATTCCTTTTTTTGGACTTTACCCCATGAGACACCGTGCCATTTTTTAGCACAGAAGGCGCTCGTGGAGAATACCTAAAGATAATAGAATTAGGATCAAATAGACATAATGGCTGGATGCTTTTTTTTTTTTTTTTTTGCCTTTTATTTTCAAATCAAACTTAGCTGCACCAATGATTTACCTTGCATAAAGCAACATGTAGGCACCTTCTGATAAAACCCTCCCCGATTCCACTGATATTACCTACAAACATCAATTTGTATCATGTTAACAATTTTTCAATCCACGTGGGAAAAGATTGAAGAAAAGAAATTAGAGAAGAAGAAGAAAAAGTTAGCAATGGAATGCTAAGTAAGCAGAGGGCAACGTGAGTTACATACATTGCAGTCATTAACCCCAAACCATTCGCCATGGAAATTCTTCACGTAACAGACATAATGACCTGAAGATGTGGCATTCATGTAATCCCTATGGACAATGACTGCATAAAGACTGTAGTGAGGAGATTTATCACTCTTTCCACACATATATGGAGCCATGTCAAGGGCCTCAGGGAACTGAACTGATTTATTCAGCTTCCCAAAATTATCAGACTGCAAGCACAGAAGATAAAATAAGAAAATACATGTCCAAATTCATTTGTTGACAAATGAGCACAAGTTGAAGAGCTTGTGCTCATAATTTTATCGAAGAAATACCTGAAATCTCTTTAACACAATAGTGATGACGTTGGGTGCTTCCGCTATTTTCAACTTCTTTTTAGCTTTCACATGGGATTTACACCTATTAGAAACAATAAGATGGAACCTTATTTGTTTGGCTAAAAGCTTAAGCCAATTGAATAGATGTATATTTGCTGACACCAGAAAATTAAAGAAGAAAAAATCAAGGGAACATATAGCAAAACTAATAAGGTCAGAGCTCCTCAGGATCTTTGGAGATTAAAAATGATAAAGAATACCAGATAGTGGCAAAGGAAATGAATTGACCCTTAAAAACATCCATCAAATCAACCAACCTGCTGCAATTGTACCTGTTCTCCCCATCCAAAACTTCATCAGCTGTAAATTGCATGAGAGCTTCCTCAAGAGTTCCAATGTCCCCATCAATCTCAACAGTTAAGTCCATTATGCGTTCAAACCTCTCAGACTTTGCAAAACACTTCATGCAGGTTATCTAAGAATCAGTCATGACATTGCATGGAAAAATTAGGACTAAATTTCAATAATTAGTAGTTCAATCAATTGACAATCATCTAAATTAAGAGTGAGAACTGGATTCAATCAAAGAGAGAAAAAAAAAACCTTAGATCGAAGATATCCCCCAAACATTAGAGATACTAGAGTAGTTTCTTCAGCAAATGGACCCTGGGCTTCAGCTTCCTTGAGGCACACAGACTGCATTGTATCGACAGCATACCTGCCATGTTACCAACTAATCCCATCATGCACAATTACAAAATAAAAATTTCAGAAACAATACTGAAATGATTTAATGCACCAGCAGTAAATGTCATCAGCTCACCTCAAAAATTCATGCGCATCTTCTTCTCTCCCACGACCAAAGTGGCTTCCAATTTTTTGTATATTGGATAAAATTCGGATAGGGGAGAAAGCTGAGTTTCCTCCCTTTGCCTTAATAATCAAAAACTCAAGTTCACATATGAAACACCACTCTGTTTCTCGGCCTGGAAAAGAGGACAAATATTCTAAAACACCACACTAATAGAAACAAACTAGAAAGATGACAGAGAAATAATGAAGCCAAACTTGCATGTATTAGAGTGGAGCCCTCGAAGAAGGTAGGAGGTAAGGGGCCGAGTGAATGTAAGACACTGGAGCACAGCATTAGCATAACAACTGCACAAATTTCAATAAAATTTGTATAATTAGAAAAAAAAAATGACATTAGCAATCTTATTTCATAAGGCAGAAAGAAGGCACGGATCAGTCTATGCACTTCTATGCAAGCTGAATTCAAGATTTCTTGCCTATTTCCACAGTTGATGAGTCCAAACGGGTAGAGTTCCTCATCACAAGAATAAAGCTTCACAAATAGTTCGAATGGAAAAATTATCTATCAAAACATAAACAAAGTCAGTGGATTCATGTTATCACAATAGTTATAACAACTCAATCTAAGCACATCACAACATATCAGTAACCTTATAACTGTGTGATTGCTTTGACCCTTTTAATTGCTGAACTTTTCTCCACGCTGATTTTCTGCAAGCATCTACTTGATGACCTCCAGAATCATCGAAAACCAAAGATTTTCCTTCTTTATTCTTAGATGGCAATGAATCATCTTCTTCACTATTGGCAACAGAGTCCAACCTTGAACAGCTCCTTGAGGTTGAAGCCTCTGTGACTAGCATTTCTGATGAAGCTGCTCTTCTATTTGACTTCTTATAACCCACCTTTGCAGCCTTGTTATCATCATAGATGGCCATTTTGGCTTTTGGAAGCTGAGGCTTGCGATCAAACCCTTCACCAATGTTGTTGTTTTTCATCTTAATTAATTTACTTGCATGAGAAACACCATCTACACAATCAGCCAACTTGGTGGACATTGGTGCAGGTATTTCCACCTCTCGTGCTACCTTGGAACCAGTCCTAGTGTTGAGTACATCAAGAGCAATACTTTCAGAAGATCTCTCCAGGATGCCATTACCACTAGAACAGAGTTTCTCGCTGGGAGGAGCATGAACCAAGGACTCACTTTCTACACCGCATGTTTCAAACTGTTTTCTGGGGGCTGATTTCTCTAACTGTTTTCCGGAAGCTGATTTCTCATTTAGTTCCCTTCCCTGCTCCATATGGACTGAGGCAGTTAGAGATTGGCATTTTTCTTTGTGACCTTGTCTCCAGTGAATTATTTGACACTTACCAGAGCTGCGATAGGACAAAATTTTATAGTTAAGACCTGGTAGCAACTATGAACATTTAGAGTTAGTTAGAACAAATATTCTTCGAAGAGAAGACAATATATAAATACAATTCAAAAGTCAAAAGTGGAGGATTTAAGGAATTTAATGCTCAAATTCAGGATAATAATCACTGGATAACTTGGTGCTAGTTTGCATTATTACTACAAAATAAAATAATGGAGATTATAACCAAGATGTGATGTGAGACATTGTTGGGGGCTTATATTTTATAAAATGGGGAGGGGCGGCATAGACAAAGGAATAGTGAGAAAGAGGCAGATGAGTGTTTGTGTGTGTTTATATATGTAAATATGCGTGTCTATATCTAATATCTATGTCTATGAGTGTGCATAGGAATAACAAAGAAAACCATACAAGCTCACGGATATTTTCAACAAATTTCACCACAAATGAAATCCCTCATTGTCTTATATAAAATTTCTTGTCTGAAAATGGCCAATTCAGTAATTCTAATACTTTGTCTAGAGTAGACATCTTTGCAAAACAAAAGAGAATGACAGGCTCAAATCAACGTCATTTCTGAGTAATCTGGGTAAAATCATTGCTGCGGCTGATTCCAATAATAATATCACTGTCCTCCCACTATTCCATCACGACACAAATAGTATCAAAAAGATTTCTAAGCAGCAGCATTCTCATTAATTAAATTCTATAATCCCCACCCCCTCCTCCCACCACCACTTGGTAAAGATGAAATTAGCTTCTCAACATTCAGCTCCCAGGACTATCTTTTTACATAAACCATTCCCTCAATCGCCTAAAGGCAACAAATCCCATTTGAAAAGGCAACAGGAAATTGACTTAACTTGTGTTGAATTCACAAATTAGATTCTGACAATCGATGAGTCCCAATTACGGCATTACTGAACCAACCAATAACAAGGCAAAAAAAATTTATTTAAAAAAAAAAAATCGTACCAGTAATGAGCGGATTTACATTGGGAGCAGCGGGTGGTGGTGGGGCGAAAGCACATGGCGCACTGATGCCCTCTGGGCAAGGCGTAATACTCGTGAGTTGCCTCGAACTCCACTATGGAGGACTCCTTGGAGACCAAGTCGACGAGCCGCTTGATCTCCTCCTTCCGCGCCACCATATTCCGCCACTTCTTGTGCACCCAGAGACAAAGAACAACGGGGAAGAGGAGGAGGAGGAGGAGGGGGAGGAGGATGGTTTGGAACCCTAGAATTCCGAGATTCAGCATCTATATGCGAGGACTATCCGGCGCCGAGGATGAGACCAGACCAGAGAAACCCTAAGATTTTGGATTTGCTATACATGAATGGTCCGGAATTCGAATGCGGCGGGTGGCTCTTGCCCGTCGGTTGTGGTGGCGCGTGAGGGGGGGCCGTGCTCGGAGGAGTGAGTAATGCCGGTGATTTTATGCTAATAATTGCCCATTAAGAATAGAGAGAGAGAGGGAGAGAGAGAGAGAGAGAGGAGTATGCGGAGAAGAAGGAAGGACACAAATTAAACATAAATTTATATTATAAAATTTTAATTGTTAATTATCATTTACTAATAAATAAATTGTGTGTCCACTGCTAAAATTAAATAATATGCGAATATTAATAAATAATATGTTTAATCTCTCTGCGTGCTCACGAGGCTTTCCAGTCTGTTTGGCTTTGTCGTGGTAAAACCAACGACCTACGTTTTTTGGTCTTCCTCCCGGACACCCGCTGTCCTTAAAGCAGCTTCGACTGAGCTGCCGACTTCCTTCCCCTCCTTTTGTTTTTTCTTTTCTCTCTCTCTCTCTCTCTCTTTTTTTTTCTTTTTCTTTTTTTACGTGCAATGATGCAATGCTTTTAAATGTAATTATAACTTAACATAAAAATTAAATTATTTTGGTAAAAAGCTTTTTAATTATAATTTAACATGAATCCCTAATTTTAAATATAAGGTTTAAAATGCAATTTTTATAAATAAAAAAGAGTAAAATTATTTTCTTGAAAAAAAAAAAAAAGAGTGTCAACGTTAGTTGTTAACTAGGTCCGATAGATGGGCCCAATTAGAATCGGTCCAAAAAAGATAGGCCTAATTAGAATGTTGAGTTGCTTTTAAATGGGTTGGCATTGCAATATTCTTAGAAGGGTAAAAATAAATTGCAGATAATAATTTATTCATCTTTAAACAAAATTGCACCTAGTTAGCAGATTCCCGTTCTTGCTTAACTTCTTAGCAGTTCAGTGGTCCCGAATACCTTGTGAATAGAATATACACCAAGGCTTATTAAGCAACTTGAGGGGGATTCAAAGTACTTTGCGGCTCAACTAAAAGGTATACAATTTATATAAATAAATAAATAAATAAAATATATATATATATGAGAGTATATAATTAATAGTTTAATAAATTTGTTAAATAAATATTCTAATTAGGATTAGGTTGTGATGATTGGATATGAGACGCTGTTGGGATTTGAAACTTTGATTCGAGAATATGTTCGCCTCTTGACTTTCAACGTCGAGCTTTCCATTTCCTTTTCAGTTAGCTAGCAAACGTAAGCAGCAGGATGATGAGATTAAGTCGGCAACAAGAAGGGGAGACCAAAGAAAATAGCATCGATCAATGCCCCGTTATTGTATGATCAAACCTATCATTTCCAAGTCTACAAATCAAGGTAACAAAATAACGAAAATTCTTATCTCCGTACACTTCTAGATATTTAAATGAGGAGATTTTGGCAGGCTATACGGAAATACGCACATAAGAAGAAAACTCTATGAAGTGTTGGAAGCCTCCTGCCACCTGGGAATTCCATTTCCTCTCTCTCTCTCTCTCTCTCTCTCTGTGTGTGTTTCTTTTTCTTTTTTTTCCCATTTCTAGTTTGTTCATTTAATACTTTCTTTGATTAAGGATATGGGCATTTGTAAAAGTAACGACAACATCAAGTTAAGGGGAAGGACTTGTTCCTGAGTGTTTGTCCAATTGAATTCTCGAGCAGTTGCTTGCTATACACGTAGAAAAGGGTTGAAAAAAAAAATAATAATAATAATAATTACTAAAGAAGTTTGGTTTTCAGTTTTTGCTTCCTTTTTTAACCAAAGAAAAATAGGATGGAAAATTTTCCAGTCTCAGAAAAATGAGCCGGCGGCAACGGACGAGCAAAAAGCCAAAACGGAGGTGTAAAGGTGTGAAAATGACGGCATTTCCAGGACGCACCCAATGGTTTAGTTACAACAAACAGTCCCGAAAAGCGTGAATAGAAGAAATTAAAGAGAAGGAGTCCCTCTCGACAATTACATACACTGTTGTTTATTATAACCAAAATAAAAATTTTAAGTGGGACTCAATTAAAATTATAAAGAAATAAACAAGTGCTGTTTAAGATAATGAATTTATTATACTAAAATAAATAAATAAATAAGACTAAAGTATATAACGAGTGCAGAAAGAAAGACGGTTCGACCAATCTTGGCATGTGCGGGGGGGGGGGAGGGGGGATAAACCAAATTTAGACACTTTGAAAGAGAATGCAGCCCGGAGAGGGAGGGAGAGAGAGAGAGAGAGAGAGAGATGCTTGTTGTTACGCTAGAGAACCGCGTAAAATATAGCCCCATTTTCACGCTACAAATCGCGTAAAGAAGCAAAAATTTATGTCTACGGTCTGATTCCCCTCCAACACAACCACAAACTCCCGCTATAAATTTCCGTTAGTCTAACTTGTCCGCGAGCCCATCCTCCGCCGTTAAGTTCCTCTTTCCATTCTTCATCCTCCCCGTCGTACTCTATAGCATTCATCTCACGTCTCAGCGGCCTGACGTTCCTCATATCACCGTTCCGCCGTAGCCTTTGGCCGCCACTTCCGTCTCCAGTGAGATGAACCCTAACCCTGGCTGGTCCTCTCCTAAATAACGACATCCTTTTAGAGATCTTTGTGGGGGTTGTTTTTTTTCTCTTCGTTTCTTCTGGGACTATTATTACAAGTTTCTTGGCTTGCTTCTACCTTTAGTAAAATTAATTTCCCGACAAAATGGGTTTGAAAGGCTTCGTTGAAGGAGGCATAGCTTCAATTATTGCGGGGTGCAGCACTCACCCTCTGGACCTAATCAAGGTCCGCATGCAACTCCAAGGCGAAACCCAAGTGCCGCCTAATCCCGCCGCCTCGCAGAATCCCCGTCCCGCGGCTCTCGCTTTCCACCCCGCCACCAATCCTCGGGCAACCGTCCGAGTGCCTCCTCCGACGGCGCCGCCACTTCGGATGGGCCCCATCGCCGTTGGTGCTCGGTTAGTCCGGCTAGAAGGCGTTGCTGCGCTTTTCTCCGGTGTCTCCGCCACCCTTCTCCGCCAGACCCTCTATTCCACCACCCGCATGGGGCTCTACGACGTGTTGAAACAGCAATGGACCGATCCGAACACCAGGAGCATGCCTTTGTACCGCAAGATTGCCGCCGGCCTCATTGCTGGCGGCATTGGTGCCGCGGTTGGCAACCCCGCCGACGTGGCAATGGTCCGGATGCAGGCGGACGGACGCCTCCCACCAGCTCAGCGCCGCAACTACAAGAGCGTAGTCGACGCCATCGCCCGCATGGCAAAGGAAGAAGGCATTACGTCCCTGTGGCGCGGCTCGTCGCTTACGGTGAACCGCGCCATGTTGGTCACAGCGTCTCAGCTGGCATCATACGATCAGTTCAAAGAAATGATCCTGGCAAAAGGGTGGATGCCAGATGGCCTCGGGACCCACGCGACGGCGAGCTTCGGGGCGGGGTTCGTGGCGGCGTTGGCGTCAAACCCGGTGGACGTGATCAAGACCCGGGTGATGAACATGAAGGTGAAGCCAGGAGGAGCGCCGCCGTACGCGGGAGCGCTGGATTGCGCCATCAAAACAGTGAAAGCAGAGGGGCCGATGGCACTTTACAAAGGCTTTGTGCCGACGATTTCGAGGCAAGGGCCGTTCACGATCATTCTATTCGTGACGCTCGAACAGGTCAGGAAGTTGCTCAAGGATTTCTAATCATGGTCACGACGATGATGACGAAAAATTGAATTAATCAAGACAATGTTTAATAAGTTGTCAAATTCATGCCGAAAAGCTTGTTTTTTATTTTTTTCCCCTTTTCTTTCTTTGTGGGAACGCACGTTGAGTTACTTGAGATTGGGAAGGAACGGAACCACGTGTTGTAGCAGATTTTCTTCAATTTGACCATATGATCGAAATAAATTTCAATTCTTCCGAAAAGTCCCTCAGGCTCTGATCTTTTTTCTTTTACATCCCTGTCAGAGGGTTTAACCTGGATTTTTTTTTTTTTTTTCTTTTTCTCCGATGAAGGATTAGCCTGGAATTTGGGATCCAAATGGGTTTATTATAAATAAATCGTAGGCCTAACTAAACATTTTGATCCTAGTCATAAGGGGCAAAATACGCAGACGGTGGATTTTAGGACGACAAATTGGGTAACTGTGGAAAGCCTTGGCCACGGCAAGTCAAGCAAACTAAGTAATGAACTCGGCGATTTTTCTGGGTCTGAGGACCCCCGTTAAAGCCCTCTATGAGATTGTTAATTTGTGAGACGCCAGCTGATTATATACAAGTAATCAATCGCTACTAAGATATTTTATTATCTTTGCTTTGCTGGAAGAGATACGCAATGAACATTCTAATTAAAACTGAATCTCCGGTCTTTCCAACTTTAATTGGGATGACGGCTTTGGCAAAGTTTATTTTGCTCCTTTGACTTCAAAGCCGAGTTTCTAAGGTTTCCGGATCTGAAAACATGACAATTTAATATACTGTTGTTATAGCTATACTTGGATTACGTGATTTTGATTTGATCATCAACTCGAACCCCGAAACATTATCGCGTGAATGGGGCTTTTTTTATTTATTATTATTTTTTATTTTCCCTATAATTGAAAGAATCTTGAAATTTTCGGATGGACATGGCCAAGTTGGATTTTCTCTCCTCTGATCTTTTTGGATGCGAGAAGTGGCCAGTTTGGAATTGCCAGAAAAAACCAAAAAAAAAAAACACAAAGAAAAGAAAGCGAATTTGGTATCTCGAATATGCGAAGCAGTTTTGGCAGGACGTGCACGTTCAAAAAAGAGTTCTCTCGGAGCTTATCATGCGGACCTAGAATCGTTGTTGGACAACCAGAGTCACCTTAGAAAATGGCGTTGCTGTGTTTTTCGTGAATGCTTCACAATGTGCCGGAGTGGTAATTTGTTTACCAGATCATCCGTATCGAGATTTAAATTCTAATTGTTCGGACCAAGAGTCCAATTACTGTACAACACACTGCTGAGTTTTTCTTTTTTTTTTTTTAAATGTTAATTGGTTTCGACCTTACCCTCAATCCTCTGAAGAGGATGATAGTACTGTTGAATTAAGACTCATTGGTGGTGATCAGTACAAAGGATGACATTCACTGAAAAATGAATATAGTTTTTGTTTGCATGGGACATAAATTCACGTGGAATGTGTCTCGGAGAATCATCTTCTTGCAAATTTTTCAGTGAATTACAACCGACGCGATGGGGGTTTAACATTTTTTTATGATCCCCCTAATTCTGTGAGGAGGGAATGAAAAACTAGCGAAATTTGAAGGTACTGGCGAGACTTGGCCCCGGTCCAGCCAGTACAGTTGCCAATTCCGGCTCGATTGAGGCTTGGTTTCCGGATCCGAACAGGTGTGGTCATACACAAATTTTAATCGGACCAGTTCCTCCCCAGTTGCAATTCTAACCGGAACCGAGGTCACCGCTGCTGGCAGCCACACAATTCTATTGTCTGCAGCTTTTTGTGTCGGAAAACTGATCTCTTTTCTGTAATAAGTCGAAGAATAAACTTTATGTTCGGATGAATGAAATCAATCTTGCACCGGGAACACGGATGGCATATATTGGAGAAGCATCGTGAATACATCCACTCAATATGTCGCGGATATGTTACATTTTTTGTGACTATTTGATATTTGCAGAGCATTGCAACGATGACCAAACAACATGGGCCGATTGTATCGTTATAAATGAAAAATAGTCACTACGTACAGTATACAAATGCTGAATTCTCCAAGAAAACGGTTAAAGACCCGCCACAGAGACGGTGGTCAAGGACCTTAAAACGGGATCAAAACTCGCATAACTCATAATTCTGTAGTACCGTAATTGCCGGGGGAAATGTGTGATCCTTTCCTTTTTGATTCTGCTGCTTGCCAATATGTATTTGCCAATGTTGAGCCTGTGCTACCATATAACTTTATATGTACAGCAACGAAGAATCTAATAATAGTAGTCGTTGTCCTTGTTATTCACAGCATCTTTACAAAGCACAGCATGTGCTTCCATTACGGACCTCGGTGGCTCCAGATCTTTCTCTTGCAGTGCATTTCCAAGCAACTGCTGCATTTGGGATGCAAATATATCATCCAATATCTGCAAATCCAGCAACAGGCACAATGTAGAGATAAGTACACTGCACCATAACCAAGCATATTTCATCTTTGATACAAAAATTAATTGTTCACAAAACTGAATCAAGCTACATGGTTACTGAAAATGTTGCAATCAAGATAAAATACCGGAGAAAAGACCACCAATGCGAAAGCTTGTAGTACTTGGGGTTAACAGTTATCAGACAAAACTAAAAACTGTCGTCAAAACATTCCTTCAGGCACGGTCAAACATGCGCCAAAGAGCCTATTATCATGCGATCTACATAATCTATACTATTGGGATTAATATAACAGAAGCAGGGTTGAGCCTTAGGTGATGCAAGCCTCATATTTCAGGCCAAAGAAGTGGTCAGTGGCTGTGTCATGGCATATGAAAAATGATCCATCAAATTCCTAGTTTTGTAGGGAAGGCTGGATAAATTTAACCCTCAAAACTTGCAGTTAGAGAGCCTAGACAATGGGTTGCCGTTTTCTATATTTCTTGCATTTGGTTGAATGTAAATCTCTTGTACAAGAATATACAGTACCGATTTTGACAAGCTCTAAAGGAATTTAACCCTCAAAACTGCACGGCTTGTCAACATCACACACCTACAGACACACATTAGAAAACCTTGTTTCTCATTTACTTAGGAAACGACAGATGGTATGAAAACAATAAATATTTTGCTTTCTTCACTGTATTGGAACAGGTGCCAACTCTAGATGAGTGTATATGTTAGAGAGAGAGAGAGAGAGAATTTCATGGCTAAAGCAGAACTTACAGAAACTGCAATTCGAGAACCTTTATAACAGGATCTGTTCTCTCTCCTATTTTGCAAAAACTGCAATATTTCCTGACAAAAAAACAAAAAAAAAAAAAAACCCTCAAAACAATCATTGAAACATCTATAATCCTAAATAAAGTCCAAAGTTAAACACAAATATATTACCTGTCCCATGCGGTCCCAGAAACCTCGACAAATGGCTATGAACACATGAGGTTCAACAACAGCATGAAGATGATCCATACTTTTGATCAGTAGATCCTTCAAAGGCTGCATTCTACTTTGTACATCTGACTCTACTACGGTTTCCCTAGAGTCTTGGATTATTCTCTTCAGTTTTGTTGCATTCTGCATCTTTGTCTATTAAAAATTAAGAGATAAGTTTGAGTCAGAGTAACCACAAGTCCAAAATCCTACAACAAAAAGACACGAAATTCAATGAGCAGAAAAATGGGAGTTTGCCGACAAAATGTTACACAGTAGCCATCCTTTCCATCATTTCTGTGCAGAGGGAGACTTCAGTGTGCCCAATATAAGAAAGACATGCTATTTGCAAACTAAGGGAATGCTGTCTCAAAAGTTTGTGGAAAAGAAGGTATATAATAGTATATAAATTCATAAAAGGACAACTAAATGGCTGACAGCAAGCCTCAAAGAGAGCAAAGATGGAATGTAAATGCAAGGAGTTTGCAACATCTAAAGTGCCTTACGGAAACCCAATGGTGTCAACTGGAGCAAACATCTCAATGCAATGGATATCTCCACATTTCAGTCTTTGAAGAAGGCTAAACTCTGGGTGGTTATTTGTGTAAAAAAGCAGGCATTGGTCCAGTTCGAAGACTCCTTATACGGACCAATCCATGCTAAATGTTACCAGTGAATCTCATCAATTTCATGAACTATTCCCTCTGAAGACGCTATTATAAACAGTGGCTCAAGAATCCCATCAATAATTCTCTCAAATAATGCAAAAAATATTGCACAACAAATGAGGGTACGAGTGTGCACGCATTATATTCCATCTTCACTTTGTATGGTGGACATCATTTTTCCCATTACATTGACATGCATACATATTTGAACAAAACCACTGACCAGCAACATTACCCACATTTTCTATGAGTATTTCCACAATAGCTTGCAGGTAACTTCTGAATTTAGATCTCAGCATCACTGTAACTTCACTAAGACATTCTCCTGTAACACCACCAGGAATGCAGGAGGTCCATGACTTCAACTGTGTTTCAATCCTGGGCCTTAACACATCCAGCATCTTTTTGATGGAATTTAGGAGGATTCCTAGCTGAAACATTAAGTATAAACTGAGTTTCCAGATGAACATCAAACAAGAAAAGGAATTGCTTCTGCAATGCCATGCCATTAACAAGTCTCTCACCTCATCAGGAACAAAATAAATCTCCCCCGCCCATTTGGAGAACTTCTGAACATATTTTAGGCCAAAGATCTTGGGGTTGAGAATTTCCTTCAATGGTGATAAAACATCAGTATATTGCTTGTCCAAAGCTTCAATAATTGCCTTCTCAGCATCTGCGATAACCTTTTGCAATAGCCATATGTCATTCCATCAAAAAAACCAAAACTGGAGACAATTGAAAAATAAGATCTCGGGGATCAAGAAGTAAACAAACATACATTCTCCAAGAGAGCAATATACTCTGGCCAACGGTCGATTATTACTTCATACTCATTCAACATCTCCTTCAATTGCTCATACATTTCATCAATGAAAGGAGTTGTTGAATTTTGTGCTCTAACACCAGACCACTTTACCTGAGAGTAATCAATTCCTAGTAAAATAAATATAGTGGAAAAATGGGAATGCAATAAGTAACATCTAGAAACAGATTATTTAATTAACATATCATACAATGTGAACAAAAAGAAAGCTGTAAGACCCATACCTTTTCTAATTTGCACAGCTCAAGCAAAAAGAGACGCTTGTCTCTAATCCAGGGAGTTATGTACGAGTGGAACAATTCCTTAGCATTTACTCCACCTTTGACAGGGCTGTGAAATGATATTAGATCAACTGAAGAACCAAGCAATAATAAACACTACAAATACATTCAATGGTTGTAAGATGTATAAATTACTTGATGTTATAAACACTAGAAATACAGTCGATGGTTGTAAGATGTATAAATTACTTTATGTTCCAAGAAGCAAGATCCATTTGAAAGTCTGCTGTTGCAATAACAAGTTCTGCAACAGGAGGTGACGGGCTAGAAGGAGGACATGCAATGAGAAATGTGCACAATCTACTACAGAGCTCCACGCTGTATAGGGATGCACAGAGATTTGGGAGGTCTATAAAACTGCAAAGAAAAAAAAGACTAATTTTGATAAAAGAGAACAAACAAATAACGAAGTAGTTCAACTAGAATTGCCTAATATGGGGGCAATAATGAAGATTACTTATATGCTACAATCTAATTGATATGAGTTCAAAGGTACATGGAAGAAAAATAAAATAAGTTAGACTTTGTACAAGGCCAGCCAATTATTAGAAGCATATAGCTAGTATTTTTACCTAGGAAGCAAATGGTGATTGTGGATCTGTATGTCAGTGCAAATCTCATTTTTAATGCTCAAAATTACAGATTTCATCTTTCGATAGGCAGTTGCAATAGTCAGAGAATCCGTCAATGTGCCCTCAGTACTGTTTGTAAGCTCATCAGTTTCAGCCAAATGCATTCTTGACCTCTTTCTTGCAGCAGCCTGTACTACCGTTTGTCACCATTACTTAATATGAAGCAGCAAAATGGCACAAGGGATAAGAAATCCAAAAAAATAAGGAAACATTTTGGTACCTGGAAATGTCTTGTCAACTTCGATTGGGCCTCTGGACTTAATATATCATGTAGAAGGGAATATAGCTTGACAGCAGGTGCCAAAGCAGGAGCTGGCAATCCAGTGGCAGGAGCAAAAACTTCCATCACACCAGATATTGATGATTCATCCAGCGACTTATAATTTTCAAAAACCAAGGCCAGAATCTGCTCAATTTGATCCTCAACCTCTCCAAGGATGCGATTCTAGTTCAAAAAATAATAAATCCCTTATCTTATTCTTCTTTACCTGATTTCTAAAAGAATATACCTTATATTCACTAAGCACAGTTCATTAAAGGATGAAAAGATTCTGTTTCCAAGGTTGGTGATGGACACATATATATTCCTTGAATGAGTGAAACAGTGGCAACTTCAATGCTTAGTGTGTGAATTGTGCACGAGAGGACAGACAGTCATGAAGGAGTTCATTAATTTAGAAACTAGAAACTAACAAAATCTAAGTTGGTATAAATCTGAAATATCTTCCGGAAGGGTAAAATAGTTTAAATCTTTAAAGTCAAAACACCTTGTGTCTTGCTTTTATGATTCTTATTCTCATTCAAGCTTTCTGACCATTGGTGGCATGCCTTAACATAAGTCAAATGATTATGTAACATTCGCAAAGTGACCAATATATGCATGGTACCGCAGGGCAACAAGAGTAAAATTTCAAGCTTCTGAATCAAGAACAATTCAGCACTAAATGATACCTCTTGATGACTCAAGACGCTCTTCCTATTGCCCTTCATAAGTACAGGTGATAGGAAATCAAGTACTACATCAAGACAGTCTTTGGTTGGTGTTGCCACATCCATGACATAGGAAAGATATCTGCAGGTGCAAAAAATAAGGAAAATCCCATTGGATGGAAATAGTTAAAAATTGAAATTTGAGAAAATGCACATGATCTCAATACCTTAATTTGGTGTATGCATCAGATACTCCATAATAATTTGCAAACTCTGTCACTAACCACTTCCATGGGCCACTTAGCAACAAATTTCTTTGCTGAAAACGTTCTATTTTTAGTGCAACTTCCAAAACAAAGTCATAAGCAACAGTTTCTGCAACACAACCACACTGGAGACAAGGAATGATGTTAAAAATACGCTCAGATTATTTCATTTTGATCAATACTTAAAATTGTTGCTTGAGAAAATACAAAAAACAGGTTCATTTAGATAATAATATACAGAATATGTGAAGAAAGCTAACAAACACCTTGGAATGACTGCTCTCATCTGAGGAAGTAGAATAATTTATGTACAACTTGATTCTGCCAATGAGTTCATGCTCTGGTTCATGATATATAGGCCACCACCGAAGTTTGTCACTCTGTATTTAATCACAATTTAAAATTTAGGGAAGGTATTTATCTTTTTGATACTTACGCTGACAGAAAAAGGTCCAATAGCTTACTTACTGGGTCATCTGCAATAGCAGCAACCTGGGCTTGTACCCTACCTCGTTGCTGTCCTTTGGAATCTAGAACTGCTATGATCAAATCATCTCCACGCTTATCAGGAAAGCTGTGCCCACAATAGAAAAGAACACTTACTAGAGGGAAAAGGAACAATAATTGCAAAGTAACAAGAAAACTTAAAGAACAACATACAACACATGAGACTCGCCGGATCCTGGTTGCATTCGAACTAGATCCTCTTCAGATGAACTCTTCAGCCTCAACAAGCAAGCATATTGTTCTGGTAACAGAAGGCCATCATATCAGGTTGCATTATTTGAAAAGAAAGGAGGTCAACTCTTGCCTTAAAAAGAATCAGGACAACCATAAGCTAAGAGCTATTAATTATATTCCAGAGTTCATAATTAGAAATTATTAGTTCCATTGTTTATGGAACCAACAGGCACTGTAAATGATCATTAAGGACAAGACATTTCAATAGTTCATTTCAAGTTCAAGATCCTGTTGTCAGTGCAATTGGCATTATTGTTCATCTGAATAAGCATCTCTCCTCGTATTATTATTGTTATTATTATTATTTATCATTTTTTTGGCTACTCTTAGCGTACAAGTACCATTCTTTCACTTTCCACTATATATTATTCTCAGTTGTTCAAATAATGCAATCATTATAAAATAAAATGTAGTCAGCATAATCTACAGAGTAAATCACCATTGGTTCATTTTTTGATTACCTGCTACAGATCAATGTAGAGAGGAAAAGCAACAATCAGGCTTTGGCCTGATGACCACCTCAAGCTCTTAAATGGGCTCAGAGTTGGAGGTGGGGGTTCAAATCCCCAAATCTCTCCTTTAAAAAAGCACCAAAGAAAATGAAAAGAGAGAGAGAGAGAGAGAGAGAGAGGTTGAAGACCCTCGAATAGTACATGCAATGTTCAAAAATCATGATGATAATTTTTTTTGTTCAAATCTCATTCTTTGGTGAATTAATATAAGAAATCTCTGCATTATTTGTGAGTCACTAAGCATGTCTGGTTCAAAATGGATCAGTAACATATCAAAGTCCAAACAACAGCTTGTACAGCTTATGGCCAGTCAGCAAGTTAATATTAACAACCAAGCCATAAAGGACTTAGAGATACCATGCATGACTTCATCTGAGGAGCGACTAGTGCGCAGAGTGGTGACCCCATTTCTCAAGTGCCTGGACACCTGCTTCATATATTGAGTGCCTGCTTTCATGTATGCCAGGCTTTGTTTTGAGAAAGAGGCGTTTGGAGGAATATCAGGAGCCACATGAATTTTCTTCACACCTTCCCATCCAGAAGATATTGTGGAATTTATATTTGAGAAGTGTTGACGAAGAGGCTTGAGTTTTATAGGTGGGGCTAGGGATGAAAAATTGCAGCCAGCAGGTGGGTATAAACCCATTTTCACTTTGCGAACTGTGCAATGAACAAAAGGCCTTGAAATGTTAGCTATATAAAAAAAGAGAACATATAGGTCCGAATAAGGAGATCATCCTAGTACCTTGCACTTTCATTTTGCCATGAAAACTTTTAGATTTAGAAGAAACTTTTTCACTCACTAGCTCCCCGGCTTGTTTTGCAAGAAGTTCTTCTTCTGATTGTAATAAAACCTGCTGTAAACTACACATATTTGGGGAAATGAATTGATAATTAGAAAACAGCCATCCTACAGACAATGAATCTGAAATTCATCCCAGCATTCAATGAAAAATTCCACAAGCTAAAAGCATTCGGTGATAAAAGCAGTATACAGTTCATATAACATGCTACATTACAACCATACACTACGTGCAAAGTGAATGTTGCCTGAAAATGAAGCATAACTCACCAGATAGGCCTTTGTAATGTTTTGGCACATAATCATCTGATGCTTTAGCTTCAGTAATCATATTCTAAAGTTCTTTAAATTGCTAAGCACACATTGGCTTAAAGGTGTAAAAAGCTTTTCTCCAAACAATCTCAACACATAAACTACATCTTATGCCTTCCAGTCATAACCTAATTGATGCGACCATGAAAAAAAATACCTTGCCTACCATGACATCAGTAATATGTGTCAACTAATTGAAATTCAACTATGAAGTTTATGTGCTAGAGTTAACTTTGAACTTAAGCAGAAAAATCACTAACAATCACAATACAAATTTGCAATGAATTAAAAGAGCAAGAAACAATAGGAGAATTAGTTCCTACCCGAATGCATTGCGCAGCAGCACACATTCATTATTCAAGAAGTAGGGAGCTTCTTCTATGCAACCATTAGCCCATGAATGAAGGCACAATCGAACACAAGCATCATAAGAAACAACAGCAACCCACGGTCCTTGCCTGCTAACCCATTCATAAAGTTGTTAACAAGAATAACATGAATAAGTAGATGAATATCAAAGTTTTATTAACTGAATTCAATGGATAAAGCATTCTATAGACAGCATCTAAGTCAAAAATCAAAAGTCAATATATGCAGACTGTTAATTCAGTAACCAAACCAACCTTGCATGAAATGTGGGGAGGCGAGCAGGTAGAGAAGTTGGAGATGTGTTTGCTTCTTTGCTGGTTGCAATTCTGTGATTCAAACTGTATTTGCCATAAGTGAATCCAATTCAAAAGACACAGGCAAAAGATACGGAGGATCCAAACAAACCTTTCAGATGAGTTGGGAATCCCATTGCCAGTTCCATCTGGCACATTGTTGCCCAATCGAATATTTATTGATGCTTTTGGTTTGTCGGTAGCTACAGAAGTATTCCAGCTGTCAGAGTAGGGGGTAACCTTAGCTTTATATTTTCCAATTTTCTCAGCCTTATGTTCTGCTTCAACACCAGAATTAATAGGAGGTGCACTGGGCATGCCTTTGTGATGAAAACCATTTTCCTGCACTCTTCCTCTGCCATTAAGAACCTTGTCATCTTGGGGAGATGTGTCTAGCCAGTGTGAAACCCCATAGGCCTCATCATCAGAATCAGAACATAGGTCCATATCGGATCCAAACCCATCATTGTTCCCGTTCAAAGGTACAGCCTTTGACACCAAGTGGCCATTTCGAAACTTGGCCGCAGAAGGCAATCCAAAGCCCCGACCACCTTCTTTTCTAATACCACCATAAGAACCAGAACTTGATTTCACAGTCAAAACAGAATCGAAAGCATTACCTCTCCCAGTAACGCCTTCCTGATACAAGTTTTGAAAACTTAAATCATATCAATGGAAAATACATATATCACTTAAGGAAAATTCGAAATCAACTGTCATTTCACTGTTAAAGCAATGTCCCAGATTGGCTTACCTCTTGAACCCATCTATCCGAGAACATTGTCTCTCAACGCTTCTTTCCTCACCTAAATCAGCAATCCAGAGAGAACGAATCAGCGCCAAAGAATAAGACTCCCAATGTCCAGAACAAAAAGAACGGTTCTTTTTAATTGATCAGTTCAAGATTCTGAACAAACATGCCAGTAAGTCCTATTCTTAAAGTTCTCTCAGCCAAAAAGCAGTGAAACACTGAAAGAAAGTAAGGGAAGTGCCAGAAAATCTATTGCTGACAGTGTTGATAATCGTAAGACAATCTGCAAGATGCATTCTTCTCCCTTCTTTCCTTTTTTTTTTTTTTGTCATCTAGGCCGAACCAATCTAAAAGATCACAAAACCCCACAAAAATTCACTTACCAAAATACAGAAAAAACAACAAGAATATTATCTGACGCAAAACTAATGAGGACCCAGAAGGAAAGAATCTCACTAATTTACTTTCCTATAGTAAACCCACCAAAGCACAACCAACTATAAAAGGAAGAATGAGTACAGAAACGGGGGAACTTTATTAAATGTTTAAAAAACAAAGAAAGAAAGCAATTGTGAACTGCTTACAGTCAGTCTGAGAGAGAGAGAGAGCGACAACGAAAGACCCGCAGGGTAAGAGAGAGTGCGCAAGTCGGAATGGACTTCTTGCTGTCTCTCTCTCTCTCTCTCTCTCTCCAATCGAAGTCACTTTTGTCTTCCACCTCTATGCTTTATTATTGGATTTATTTAATTAATTAATTTAAGGCTCTTAAATAGCAAAAGAAAAGAATGAAGGGTTCCCAATCAGGAAAATAGTTAACAATTAAATGAATAAGTTTTTTTTTTGTTTTGTTAAAAAAAAAAAAGGATAAGCGGTGGGAATAACATTTGGGAAGATTCGATGGACGATTTTAGGGGGGCCACTAACCTGAGATGCTGACGTGGCACGTGAAAAACGCGCTCTTTCCAACAACGGTCGTGGGTTGCGGGTTGGCTTTGTCTTGTCCCGTAGTTGTTTTTTTGTTTTTTTGGGTGTGTTGTGTTTTAGGGTTTTCTTTTCGTTATTTATTTATTTTTGGGTATTTTTGACCTTTTGCGTTGGTGCCACCGACTCTCTCTCTCTCTCTCTCTCTCCTCAGTAAGGGTAAGAGCGGAGCGTACGTACCATATTTCTTGTTGTTGACAAAATGTCATTTAGTTCGTGTGCTGTGCTGCACATGGCAACCCCTTTTAAGTTTTACCGAATCATGTTACAATGTTTTCAATAAGGTTTCGTGAAAGTTCACACCTTCAAACTAAACCGCAAAGAGATAATATGCAAAATACACCTATTTTACACACCCAAAAAATAAAATGAATGATTGGATTTATTTACTTTTTTTTTTTTTAGTAAGTTTGGGATACTGAAACTTTTTTCTCTCTGAGTGTTTTTCTACTTGAAGCACCATTTAAGGTGAAGTAGAAGTTCTTATTTTCTAAAGAACACCACTAGGTGAGCATAGATTAGGGAAATACAAGTGGGAACGAGAATTTTTCAACAATTTTAACTAGTTACTTCAAGAAAAATATATTTTAAAAAAATAATTTATTTATTTTATATTTGTAACTCTCGTGACTCCTTAAAATTAAGTCAAATAATTTTTTAAAAAAAATTGGCCAGCCCAAATTTATAAGTAAAATTTGGATATAGTATGTAAAGATTTTAAAAGGGCCTAGTTAATAAAAAGTTAATTTGTAACAAAAATTTTAATACCCTTAATATTGTTCCTGTTTCCATACTCAATATGGATGTGAGTGTAAAAAGTTCAAAGACACTCACGCTCCTACCTAAGGGCATAGATAAGAGCATGCAACACATAATAAGACAAACTATGCCCTGTACTCAGTCAACTAAACCATAAAAAATAAAATTGACTGCAAAAATAGCACCGTAAGAAAACTTTAGCTTTTTCTTTGCCTTTTTTTTTTTTTTTTCCTTTTAAGGAATCGCTAACTTTAGCGGTTAGAATCGAGGGCCCCACTTGTGCTGACTAATTGATGACTGACAGCATTGGATTGGATCCTTGGACCCACATTCCATATGGGTCTTTACGGTTCTTTGCCGAAGCTCTCAATCCTTGCCGGGAGGCGCGTGCCGCGCACCCAGAAAATGGAAACCTCTAGTACATTAATAAAGCTTTTGACAGCGATGCCGATAGATGCTTAGTGAGCACGTAAGAGTAGACTCACAAATAGGAAAAAGCAACAAGATAGTTTGCATTTAAAATTTCACAGGCGACATTGGCTTTTAAGAATTGCAGTTTTCACTTGACGTTGGACCAGGTGACGTGACTCGTTGAACAGCAATGGAGCTTCTCTTTTGGAACCAATTGGAATATTTGTGATGTTGACTCTCTGTCATCCGCCTGGTATTATGCAATATAAAATTAAAAAGAATAAGAGAAAGAAAAAAAAAGACAAAGAAGAAGAAGAGGAGAGAGAGGGAAAGGGCTTAGTTGTAAATTTCCAGGAAATTGCTTTCAATAAGGTCGGATCCAGCATGCAGTATACGCCCTGATGTCGACGTTGTCCTTAAGGCTTGGATTATGCTGACCTGCACTGCATGTGCGTACTGCGTTAGTTGTAATCGGATCGGTCGCAGATGATTGCGCTAATATTATTGATATGGAAACTCGCATGGTTTCGTGACTAACTTAAATAACATAATAACCGAGATCTAGAGACAAAATTGGAAAACAAACTCGGAAATTCTTTCTGCCTATTCACAGATCAAACATTATAGTTTTATCTCCCCGTAGATTTTTTACGGTAGGCCAAAAAGACATGACGCACTAATATGGAAAAGAACGTTAATGCGGAGAAAGTATTAAATAAGATCAGATTTTGTACTTGTACATTTGGTTTTGTTTTTGTGACCAAAAGTTTATGCGAATGGCATATTCATACCCTTTAAAAATCCGTCTTAACTCTTAATTTACGATAACGATCCAATGCATAAATAAATCATTAGACAGTACCGTAGGGATGCATTAATAAGCATGAACCAATGCAATTGGACAGTACCTTAGGGGTGCGTAAAGGCCATGGAGTGGTGCAAAATTAAGTAGAAATTAAATGGGGAGCACCAACCATGGAAAAAAGAAAGAAGAAAAGAAAGATAAGCAATACAACAGGATTATATTGATATGTCGTTTTGTATTCTATACTTCACAGTCTTGCATGTCACAAAAAATAATGTATACCTCCAGAACCTAAGAGGAACGACGAAGCTTCCAGTATATCAATCATCGTCGGAGCCAAGAATTTGTTGCTTCACCTCTTCAACTTTAGACGCTAACCCTTCTCTATCTTTCTGCAAAACGCATGATACAAAGCACTAATTATATTTTCTTGTTAGCGTACACAATTTCAAAACTCCAAACCACACTCCAATCAAGTACCTTAAATAGCAAGTAACGGGTTGTGAACCAGTAGGAGTAGCCAAGACAACCACTTCCATCAACTTGGGAAACTGAATTTGTAAAAATTAAACACCCAATGAAAAGAAATGAAGGAATCCAGAGAATAAATAATTTTAAATATAAAATGTAAATGCATACGCACCAACGAAATAGAATCAATAGCACCAACTATAGCTAATGTGGACCACACAGCAATCAAAGCACCAGCACCATGTAAAAGAATAGAATAAGTATCTTCAGAATCAAACTGCTAGTTTCAAACAAGCGAATAATCAGTAATGCAAGATGTGGTGGTCTTGAATTTTTCCAACTAGGAATAAAATAGAAAACCACATTGCCAGTTAGTAGCAGCTCATTTCAGGGAGGAAAGAGAAAAATGAGACCCAAAACATTATCATCTTATTCAATCAAGCAAACAACTAGACAGAGGAACATATAAAGGAGAAACATATAAAAAATGGGGAAATACTAGACATTGGGAAACAATTAAACACTGGACGAAAGTGACTTATCTAATCAGATGTTTGACAAGCAAGAACGAAATAAACTGCTCAATGTCAAGGATTAAAAAAAACCTAAATGCAAAAAGATTCAAAATTGTGAATACTTCTTGCCTATTGAGCCTTCTATGCCTACTGGGAGCCAGAAGTAAATCCTCAAGAAAAGTTAAACAAACGACCTTGGCATGGACATTAGGTGGACTGACATTGGACGTGCCTACATACTTTCCAAATAAACAAATAGCTTCAAAAGTTCAAATACCTATCTAACTAAAACACACCGGTATAAGAGGAGAATCAATAGAGAGCTATACTTGATTCTGAACTCAAAAGTAAGAGCTATACTTGAACAGCATGAGCTTCTTTAATATATCTAAGGCAATGATGTGTTGAAAGGCAAACAAAGTAACTGCTGACAAGGTATTAGCCCAGCATCCAATTCCATCAGTAATACCTTTATAGTTCATTACAATTCTGCAACTCATCATAGTGATCATTGTGCAGTAAATGGCCTCAGATCAGCAAACAGAGTACAAACCGGGACAAAAAACAAAGAAAAAAAAAAAAAAAGGCAGCAGAAAAGAAACTGCAAAACTTAAACAATTTAAATGACCCCAGACTTCAAAAGTTGACAAGAATATTCGGACAACTGTGGTCCTCAGTTAACCATTAAGGTTTCAATCTCATCAAGCAATCATTTGCATAAACTCTCATAACTTTGATTTAGCCATCATAGCAAAAAAATCTGATTAAACGGTGAAAACTTTGTAGTCAAGGATTTGAAGGCTCCTGAACACGATGGGATCAAACAAAGCAGAAAAATGGGGGAAAAAAAGAAAATAATCGGAAAATGAGGAGAAAATAAGTAAGTCAAAATGATTCAGATTCAAAGTGGACTCAGATAATAGATGCATTGGCAAGGCAATTCAACCATTAAGATGAGCAAACCTTTTAATCAGTCATCCTCATTGTCCATTAAAGAATATGTGTGGACATGTGTGTGAAAGCAAGTGTACTGGATTGATGATTAAAACAGCAAGTGCTTCAGCTAAATACTCGGATTGACATCATGGTCAATGCCATAAGAACTTACAAAACTTGCAGGGACTCTAGCAAGCGTAAAGCAAACGCAAAAGAGTGAGACAGAAGGAGATAGCATTTGAATTCAATAAAGCCCAAAAGAAAAACAGGATAGAATAGGAATTTGGACCCAAAAAAAACTATCAAAGGAGGGAAATGAAAGACCTGAAATACAACTGAAGAACAATATGTTGGAAGATGGAAAGCACAAAAGTATTTGAACTACAAAGCATAAGATGTTTGCTCAGGTAACCGCTCAGGATCGACCATGGTGGTCAAAGTCTCACCGAGCATCCCAACGGATACTCTCCACCAGTCCTATAAATCGTCATAGCAACGGATGTTTGCAGAAATAAACAATAACAACAATTCAGTCCTAGAAAAAGCTGGATTCTAATAAGCAGAGCAATCGCGTCACAAACAACATATATTGCCATGCTCTCTGAGGTTCATATCACATATAACCGTTCGGTGCCTGAAATCTGAACGGCCACAATCATATTGAAGCCTATTGAACTAGAAGCAATTATTCATTGGATTGTAAAACAGGAAGTTTCTAGGCTCCCAAACAGCACAAACCTCGATATTAAGGCTATTCAAAAACTCGTTGAGTTGCTCATTTCCAAGATTCTCCGCCTCAGGAACTTCACTAGCCTCAATTTCAGTATACGCATTCTTCTCAGCCGGTGGACTGTCGCGTTCCGCCGTCGCCGCCGCAACATAGTGACTCGCTCCACGGTACGCTGCATTCTCAGAAGATGCCGCTCTAGGCGCCGAGTATCTCAAATCCGGGAAACCTGAAGACGAAAAACGGCCGGCCACCAAAAAAGAAGGCGCCGGTTGTGGACGGCGGCGGAGGAGAGAGTGAGAAATGGTGTGGAGCGGAGGCGAGCGGAGTTGTTTGGGGTTAGAATTTCGGGGAGAATTGCATTTACGCTTCTACCCCTTCGGTGATTTTTCTTTTTTTTCTTTTTTTTTTAGTTAGTTATAAGGAAATCGGGTATTTTGTAGAAATTGACGAATTCGGGGCGGCAAATTGCAAATCAATATATTACCCGTTGAAGTTACTCGGGTTGTATCATTTATTTTTCTAAAATTATTAAATCCAATCGATATTCCGTTTGACATAATGACTTTGAAATTCATGGAATTGTACAAATTTATAGTTTTCAAATCCATGAAATTTGATGTTAAAAAAATCCATAGAATTCGGAACGTTTTGTAAGGGACTCGATCGGTGTACGACTTGTTGGGCTGAAATTTGGGCCTCTCTTAAAGTCCACGAAACATGAGCCCGTGACCCAATTTTCTTAAAGCTCCAAGGTCCAATTGGTATGAAAAATTGCTCAGATCATATTCTTTTTGTCATTTATTTATTTATTTTTTTCCTCCTCTCTCGGTTTCTTTTTTTTTTTTTTTTTTTTGGGTCCTTCATTCAGTTACGAGATACAATTGTGCTGTATACACAATTGATGAATACTCATCACTATTTCTGAATCAATCACTATGACCCTCAAGCATATTTCGACAACCATATTCAATTCTATAAAACCAAAAGAAGAGTTTGTTAATTAGTTTTTTTTTTATTATTATTTTTTATTTAAAGTTCCTACAGATGGTTCTCTAATTAGAATTTTAAATCCCATATGAGTTTAGGATGAAGATGTTGATAATAGAGCTTTCCAATCTATACCACAAGTACACAATGCTAATTAATGGTTGATTCGGGTATCCTTTAAGTACTGATGATATATGGTAAGAGATTAGCTTCTTGTTTTCTAGACTATTAAGAGAGTATCAAATAAATTTATTTTTCCAGATTATTTTATTAATTCGAATACAATTTTGAGGTCAATTGGGGGGGTGATCAATCACCCAAATAAGAAAGAAAAATCATATTTGGTAGCCAATGACAAGCTAACGCCACTGATGTCTTATTATAATTTGATGAACTCAAGATAAGAGAATAAAGCCATTGATTAATTATGTCAGACCTGTGAATTTGCCAATACTTAGGTGGGTGTTTTTTTTTTTATGTTTTTTTTTTTTAATTTATGGGGAAGATTAAATCCTTCTTTGCAAAAGTTCCAAATGAAACTAATGAGGTTAGTCTGGTCGAGACCATTGGAGAACGAAACCCGTACTCTCTCGAATTGTCACAAAATGCTCGTAACTTCTAATTCTTATAAAAATAAAACTCCCACAAAGGACGTATGGCACGCAGTATTAATCTTTTACATTTATTTTGCAATTGGGATCGGCCTTTTGAATCAATTCAATGCGAGATTAAAGTCCCACAAACCTGTTTTCGAGTGCTGGAAGGACGTTTCGAATGAGTACATAGCCAATCGATTCCCAGACTTGTTAACAGAGCAATTTAATTATTATCATATTCATCGAGTTATACTAATCGGTAATTATTAAAAATTTCATTAACTTGCGAATCATATCATAAATTTTTTTATAAATCTCACATCTTTTTTTTCTTGAGATTAGAACATATGTCGTCTACACAAAAATTCATGTCATTGCGTAATGTGTAATTTCCCACCTATGTCTTAATAATTTAGTTGTTGCGATATTTTCCAAGTGATTTGTGAAATTTACTTCCAAATTATACCGATAGATCACTCACAATAATTTGAGAAATTGACATAACAATTCCTTTTCCTTTTTCTTTCTTTATTTATTTTTTTTTGTTTTTTGTTTTTTGTTGTTTGTTTGCATCTCAAAATCTTTAAACGTATGACTTTGGATTCAATTATTGATCCATGAAGGCCAGATTCTGACGAGAAATACTGGAATTTGGTAAGGAAGCCGATGTCAACCACGGGTGAAAAGAACACCAGAAGGGTAAAAAAGCTGAAGTGATCACCGGAAGGGCATTGTGGGAAGATAATGTCCGTCAGGGTCAGAGAATCGCCCAGTTGTACAATGATGGGAATGTTTGAAAGAAACGGCTAGTTCTGGCGCTTTGAGAGAGAAAACGACAACGTATAATAGTCTCTTCGTCCTCCTCCAACCCCTGCAGTTACTTATTTATCCCTGTATCCATGTCACTCTTTTTTTTCATTTTCTTTCAAGTTTTTTTTTTTTTTTTACCAGCAATTTCGTTATCAAAACTCAACGCAACTAAAGGGCTTATTATTGAATGATTTATGTGGAGTTAATTGGTTTTAGTTTGACTTAATCTTCTCTGACATTCTAATTAATAACGCTGTAAAATGTATTAAAAAAATTTGATGAAGTTTGCTAACCAATTGTATTAAACTCCACGTAGTCATTTTTCCCAAAATTCGATAATTTGAGGGCATTGAACTCTCCTTCCGATGAATTAAAAAAAAAAAAAAGTTAATTGTACTCATACAATACCATAGGTTCTTAAGTGCTCCCATGGGATAGCCTAGTTTTTGATTAAAAATTTAGATATTCAAGTGATCTAGTCCAATTCTTTTTATTAATTTAAATTTAAATTTATTATTATGATGATTATTTATCCCCACATATAAATAAATATTTAAGTCAATTATATAATATTAAACTTTAAATTTATTAATATTAAAATTAAATATTAAAAAATTATTTAAATGTAATAATATTTGAATAATAAGTATTTTATATATAGAAATTAAAGTGAATTTTAAATTTAATTATAAATACGATAATTGATGATTTTTTTTTTTGTTTTGATAAAAAGAAAATAAAAATCTAAATTTCCACGTTAGATATTCAAGAAAGAAACAAATTAGTGACGATTGGTCTGCTTACAATTCTTTGTTCCAAAAACTCGAATCGTAGTCATAACTCCAACCAAAATCATTGGTTTCTAACCGTCGGTTCGAAATTAGAAGTTCCAAAAATAAATAAATAAATGAGAATTTAACACCAACAATCAAATGGGCAACGAACACATGCCATAGAATCGATGATAGTGCAGACACGTGTGCTTGCATTTAGAGTAGTCCATATTATTCATGGAACGATACATTTTTATATTCTATTTTTATAAGAATAAGATTTTAATTTTAAAATTTTTTTGTCCAATTTTGTCTTATAATTCAACTGATAATGTCGCATCCACAGATATTGGACACAATTTCGAGACCTAGGATTATTGATTGCAAGTATTTTCATATTAAATGTGTTTGTCATATATGAAAACAGGAACTATAATCAAATCTACGCGTAATTGGGTCTGCATTTATCTAATAACATTGCCTCTCTTGCACCCCAGATGATCGAGTCTTTGATCATAAAATGCATGTGCATGGGACAGTCAAAGCCACACAAGAAGGAATTCAATGCACGTTTTGCATTTCAACTTGAATGTCTTTCCTTTTGGATATTGGAGAACGATTTGCCTTCCAATCCCAAACGCCGTGCATCTTTTTCCTTCACGCATGAACTCGATATCGTCCAAAATCATTTTTGTATCTTTTTTTACCACTTGATTCTCAGAATGGCACCCAAACATAGCAAGCAGTCGTGTCGTTTGAAAACGTGCCCATGGTGGAAGAGGAAACTCACTACTTTTTATTGCCTAATTACGAGGAAATCAATCTGCCCGGTTTCCCTTAATTCCAGTCTATTTGTAATTTTTTTTCTTCTCTTTTATTAAGATATTTATTAAATTATAAATTATATAATATATATATATATACATTATATAACATATCATCTTTTCAAAATTAGAATTCTAAATTTATAAAATAAAAATTTATATTTGTCTTTAATAGATATTTATAATAATAAATTGTTAATACACGAAAAAGTAAGTTGTTGTATTTATAGAGAGAGAGAGAGAAAAGAGGTTATTTATAGTTTTGCTTAACTTTTTTCCTCAACGTATTTATCAATATATATTTTTCTTTTTATTGGTACTTCTTAATGGGCTAAATACATGCCATTTCACCTGTGCTATTGCCATTGTAGTCCGACAAATAGCGGGCATTCACCTATGATTCATTCGTAAGCTACGAAGGGCTCTTGCGCACGAGCATGCATCTATTTGATTGCAGTAAGGACTCTGCCAATTTTTGAGGAATTTAGCTACTCAAACCTTTCTACTTATACCAATTAGCTTTAGAGCAGTGGATTTTGCTCTCCAGTCATATTTCAATAGTTCGATTATTGGTTAAGGTTAAGGTCCATGAAATTAATTCTTCTGAAATCTCTTATTCTCGATGCAGATAACTTTCATTTGACTAGATTGGAGATGCAAATTAGTTAGAGGTGCCGAAGGTCGGTCAATTGGAAAACCCCAACAAAAAAAAGAAGAAAAAAAAAAGGAACATAGATCCAAACTACAGACGTTGAAGTCGTTGGATGTATAATCATATTGATACATCAGACCTGCCCTCCTTTTCACATAAACCAACAAAACAGGTATTGCATATTGTAATTCTAAGCTAGGAGATTCGATAATTGATCACATTTTTCTTTGCATAAGTTACTAAGATTTTTTGTGGGGTGTGATGACTCTTATGTACCAAATACAACAAGAGAGCTCTATTTGATGAATACAATCAATTTAATATGTGTTATATATAAATTTATATTAGATTATAATTATTGTAAGATACATATTTATTGTTTTGTCATTAATTTTGATTACTGATTAAAAATTTAAAATATAAAATTAATAATTATAATAATATAAAGAATAAGTTAGTTTCTTAAACGCATCTAAACATTTTTACGCTATATAGATGAAACACTTACACCTTTTTAACCAAAACAAAGGTATAACTTTTAGACTTTAAACTTACACCTAAATTACCGAATTTCAAGTCCCCCCCAGATTTTCCCATTAAGCAGCCACGATTATCGAACCTGATTTGTTGTTCGGGAATTAACATAAAGGTAATAGAAAAGAAGGAAAATAATAGTTGTGGTAACGTTGGCCTCCTTGTGATCTTTGTGTTAGTGCTGTCATTATTTCCATTCTCGTTTACATGTAATTTCAAGATTTTTTTTTTTTGTACTTGGTAATTTCAAGATTTTATATTCTTTCTTTTTTGGGTCTTTATCAACAAATCCGCATCCATCGCCTTCTTCCAATCACTTTGTTTTATTCTACCCTACAAATTGTTATGCTCACTGCTCAATTCCTGCATAAAAGTTCCTATCTTTATAAGACACTAAGCCACCTCCCATCCTCCGTCTCTCTCTCTCTTTCCGAGTGCATATCTGGGTGTATCATGTAATGATACATAGAATCCACTTTACTGGTTGCCATCTTTGAGGCCTAGAAATGGAACAAAATCTGGACTTTGGTGCTTCAAACCTTTTGTGTACAGAGAATACAAACTGCTTTGATGATTTTGATTGCAATGCCACTGCTGGATGTGGGATTTCCCCATCTTGGCATCAGCAAGGCAATGAAGACCAAAGTCAAGAAACCTCTTTTAACAACAATAGATCCAAGTCTTTGATGGGTTCTATAATGCAGAGTGATGAGATAATTACTGAAATGATTGAAAGGGAAAGAGAGCATTTGCCCAGAAATGATTATTTAAGCAGGCTGAGGAGTGGGGATTTGGATATGAGTGTTAGGAGAGAAGCTGTTGATTGGATTTTAAAGGTTGTTTCTTTTTTCTTTTCTTGATTTTTTCTCCCAAATGGGTCTTTTGGATTCTGCTTATTTGATTGATTTCTATGAAAGTTTTTTACTTTGCTTGGGTTTTATGAGATATCTGATGGTGGGTTCCTGTTTTCATCGACAATGTGGTTTTCTTCTGTACGATATTCTCGTACTGGACTATAATGAATCCGTATATCTTTGTTGATCTTCATTTGATTTATGAACTGGGTTCTTTTTACCCCATCCGAGTAATGTATTTTCAAGTTTTTCATGGATTAATATTTGTAAAATCTATCGCCTGATCACTTACTGTTGTGGCTCTTTTTCAGTTTCAACTTGGGCTGGGGACATCCCTTGAGTTGATTTTGGTTGATTGATTCTTTGTTCCTCAGTTCTAGCACGCAACATCACATGAAACATTGATCTGTTTGCTGACTCTTTTGGATTGAATTTTTGTGTTATGATCAACAGGCTCAAGCCCTTCACGGTTTTGGACCATTGAGCGTTTGCCTAGCTATGAACTATTTGGACCGTTTTCTATCTGTTCGTGAGTTGCCTGTAAGTGCAGAATTAGTCCCAATTGTTTTTCCATTTGTTGCATCTTCCTAGAATGTGCTTCACTGCTGCCTTCATCTTTGATTTTTGTTTGTCACTATTGGCCTATAGAGGGGTAAATCATGGACTTCGAAGTTGTTAGCTGTGGCTTGTCTGTCACTGGCGGCTAAAATGGAGGAGACTAAAGTGCCACTTTCTGTAGATTTACAGGTAAAAATAGCACTTTGATTAATGTAAAGTGACCTATTGTTTGTTCTGAAGTTGATCATTAATTTTTATGCTTCGTTCAATGTTGCTGTCCTACTGATGTGGTTTTGTGGCCAGGTAGGAGAACCCAATTTTGTGTTTGAAGCTAAAACCATTCAAAGAATGGAGCTTTTGGTGTTAAGCACATTGAAGTGGAGAATGCTAGCTTTTACTCCTTGCTCTTTCGTTGACTATTTCCTTAGGAACATTCATGATGATCAACATTTTTCAATCTCTTCCATGACGAATTCAGTACAGCTCATATTAGGCACAATCAAAGGTCCGTCTGTGTCATGGGCTGATTGTGTTCCATCGTTCTCTTTAATTACTTGGATTTAATGGGGTGGATGAAATTCTGAGTTGGGATTGAATGCAGGTATTGACTTCTTGGAATTCAGGCCTTCAGAGATTGCAGCAGCGGCGGCAATATCTGTTTCTGGAGAAGTGCAAGCAGTAGACATGGACAAGGCAATGCCTAGTCTCATACATTTAGAAAAGGTAAAAAAAAAAAAAAAAAAAAGAGGCTGGGATGTTTCCCACTGGAAATAAAATACAAGACAGGACAAATTTGGTTTGCTCATGAAGATCTTGGGCCTGATCTTTTTACCAATTTAATGAGTCGCTTGAAAATTAGTCAAATATCTTCATGGGATTTTGCAGGGTAGAGTGTTGAAGTGTGTGGAACTAATAAAAGACTTGTCACTGATTAGTGGTGGGTGCACTGCTGCTAATGTGGCAAGTGCTTCGGGCTCATTTGTGCCCCAAAGTCCATATGGGGTGCTGGATGCTGCATGCTTGAGCTATAAAACTGATGATTCAACAGTTGGGTCATGTGCAAACTCTCCACATAATAGTACAGAGATTAAGAGGAGGCCATAAGACAGCAGACCATTCCAAGTGGAACACGAGTCACTAGATATATGGCAGTGCCAAATAATTTTCTCATGTTTAACGGGAATTTTTGTGTGCCCTTTGAGGTGTGCCCTGTACAAATAGTGGCACAAAGAGGAGAGAGAGAGGGAGAGAGTTCTTATTTTTATTTTTATTAATTCCTTTTGATGTATAAATGAAGATGAAGAGAAGATGCAAGAGGGTCTCATGCTTTGAGCATGAAAGGCAAAAGGTCACCAGCCGTTTATATAAATTAGAATTCTCAGCAGCTGTAGACATCACAAGTGAACTGAGGTGGCAGTGGGTGGCAAGAGGTGATTAATATTTTTGTTTTTAGAGAATTGTAACACTTCCTTCTTTTTTTTTTGTCTTTTTGCTGTATCTCTTGTTCAAACAAGAGAAAAAGAAATTGGAAAAAAAAAAAAAAAACAAAAAAAAGGGCAGTTTTTTTTTTTTTTTTTTTCTTTTTTGTCATTTTGCTTTGTGGCACATTCCTTGCATTCAAATTGAAATTTGAATGATCTCACTCAATCCTATAAAAATAATAACGGAGATTGGAGTATCTTCAAGCAATTCCTAGTTGAGACCATGAAGATGGGGCAAAATACTTGCCGAAAACGATCCCTATTGTCTGCCAGCAGAAACATTGTCGTTTACTGAAACTCGAAAGCAAGGCCACGGGACTTGGAGTATGGACCGAAGCGGCGGGGGGGTGCCTTTGTCTCGACCACATGACCGGTCAACGTCAGGATTTTTCAGGAAAAAACAACTCGTTAACTATAAGCAACCTCTGGCCCTTCAGGAAAGAATATTTCGGGGATACATGTGATTTTCTTTTTCTTTTTCAAATTTTTTGATCCGATGATTATGGGGAATGGACACACTGTACTTCGTCTATATTATTGGGCTTCGTATTTTTATAATTGACTCCAATATTTTTTAATAAATATATATATATATATATATATATATATATATATATATATTAATTATTATATTTATAAAATGAAATAAAATGTCACTAGTTAATTTTTTTACACTATATTTTGAAACTAATGAATTTAAAATTTAATATTATATCTTGATATAAATTTTAAGTTTTTTAAGAAAAACATCAGCGAAAAAAAACTCGAATTTAAGTTTATATAGAAAAGAAAGGACCGAATGGTTTTCATCTAGTTTGCTTGTGGAATTGACACCGTACGTGGGAGTGTATCTCATTGCTATTCCACAAATACAAAGAGCTTACAAAATATCCAATTGTGACTCTCGGAATTAGACCATCGCTTAAAATATGATCTTTAACGTCTAGTCTAACAATTTATTTTTTATTTTTTTTGGTTCCCTGTTAAAAGATTTATTAAACCAAAAGCCATACACCACGCAATTTCCCTTTTTATCTTTTTTAGGTTTTAAACGTAAAGCCTTCAAGATGGATATTAAGAGTGTACACAATTGGTTCAGCCAACTAAAAATCGCCAAATTTCAATATTACAGTTGTGATAGCTGTGCTTCTATTACTGCCATATTTCCTTAGTGAATTTTGCTTTTAGAGCCCCAGATCTGCAACCTATAGCTAAAAAGAAAATTCTGAAGAGTTTTAGGTTGCAGAATCAATATATAATTAGGAAAAAGAAAAAAGAAAAAATTGCCGAATCCAAAATGCTCACTAATTTTGTACTTATAGATATTTGGTTCCAGCGATGTGCACTTACAAGAACATTTGATTATTTGTTGGAAAAACAAGTTAAATTATTGTGATGAATGTCTTTCTTTATACGTGTTATAAACCATTTCAACCACCTGACCTGTAACCAATCTGCGATGGTTGTGTTATTTTACATGGTTTGGGACAATTAGTAGATGGGTTACAATTCAATTTTAGAGAAACCGTTATTGGCTGGACCAAATTCATATACATATATATATATATATATATATATACATATAGAGAGAGAGTACTAAAAGTAACGATTTTTATTTTCAATTTTTAATGTATAACTTTTAGACATTTGAAGTATTTTTTTGTTTAGAAAGAATTAATTTAAAAAGAATTTAAAAAATACAAAATTCAAATAAAAATATACAAAATTTTATAATTTAATTATAAAAATTTAATACTATTATTATTTTTTTTTTTTATAAAAAAAATTCCCTTCGGAACATTTCCCTCAACATATATGAAACATATCATGTCACTTTCCCTGAGCTATTCTTGCACATTGTGCTCAATCTGTGTTCCCCCAAGGAGGACAGAGTCAAAATTCATCGTCAACCACTCTCTCTTATTTGCCAGAAGATTAAAGAAAGGATGTGTCAAAAAATATCCAAAAGGGATTTACGAAACAAACAAAAAAAATAAACCCCAGAAAAAGGAAATAAAGTAGTAAACACAAACCGAAGCAAAAGGGTGGGGACAGTGAACCCGAGAAACCACTCAAATTAGAGTATCAGAATAGACCATTACTTGAATTTTGTTGCCAAAACAGAGTAGTAACAATTATGTTTTCTATGCAAGATTGTAATTATCTTCAACACATAATTGATTTTCTTTTCAAAATCTTAGTATCTATGACTTATTCGATGAGCTATTTTTACACATTTATTTGGCTATTTCCTAAAATTGTGTGCTTACGCAAGAAGCTTCACAGTCCCTCTTCCCAGAGTGCACTGTCATACTGACTGGCCTTTAAGCTCAAACGTTTTCCCATCCGTAGAAAAAGTTAGTTTTATGGTGCAAAAATTTATTTTAAAAAAATAAAAAAAAGGCAGACTACTACTGCTACTACTACTACTACTACTACTACAGCTTGTAAGATATTCAAACTAACCTACACCCAGTGAGTTTGATGTCCGTCTGTATAGAAGCTCGAAAAGATATCTTGCACACCAGAAATTCTTAAGTGCCAAAATCATTATGGTTTTGCTAACACAATTATACTCAAACACTAGTAAATAACAGTAATTCCTGTAAATCATGAATGAGTTTCGCAGCGAAGTCTATGGCAGTGTTCACATTCCGATGAACTGCCGAAAAAAAAATGTATAAACACAGACATCGTGCATGTTTATCAACCCCAAATCACTTGGGCATCCCTCCATATGTTTTATTATAAAAGCACCTTATGTTTGGAAAAATGGCACTGAAATGCTATAAGCCACATGATTTTCTAAATTTGGAAGGAGATTATTATATCCTTTTGGAATTATTCGGCATATAAATGGCGAGGTTATACCTAACCAGGAGTCTCCTAAAGCTTGCACTCAGTGAGCTTTCTGAAGCTTTGACTTCTCGGCTCTTTAGAATAAATTGGACAATGCTGATGATCAGACAAAGTCAGGTTGGCCTGTAGACGTCAAGCACCGATGCCACATCCGGCTGTTTGGGTCTACAGCCCTGGGATACGCAATCACTTCAGGAATGGGAAAATAGACGTAGTGAGTATTGCATATGCCCACAGTAATTCCACTGTAGCCGGCAAATGCTCCATGGACCTACCAAAATCCGTGATTCCACTATAAGAAAAAGCTACAGGACAATAAAATATGATACAACCGACGTCATCTATGTATTCATGTAAAAATGTTAACAGAGACCTGTTTCTCATTCAATAGAAAGTATTCTCCGAATCTAGTTGATTAACAATTTACTGAAATAAAGCAAGTTCGTGAGGAGATGAGAGAGGCAGGGGGGGGCTTACTGCATTCTGTCCAAGAACAGTGCACAAAATCCCATCAGATGCATTTGCACGGCACGCACGAATCATGTATGTTGGATCAATATATTTCACATCCCCGTGAATACCAATCTCCTTAAAATATTTTTTTGTCTGGCCAAAAATGAAAAAATGTAAAAGTAATACCAGTGTCAATATAGCCATGAATTTAAGCCAGAAAAAAGAAGCAATAACTTAAAAAATACTGAAGCCATTTGTCAATAATTTCAGACTCAATAATCGATAAAAAGGGGCGTCCTAGTGCACAAGCTTCCACAATGTAGGATTTGGAGAATGAGTTAGACGTGCACGGTTTCCCACTTTGTTTTCTCAAGGAGGTTTCCATGACACAACAATTGATGCATTGAGATATTTCTAATGAAAGGAAATATCAGTCTAACCTAGATGGGAGAATAGGCTCCTCATGTGGGTGCAGAAAACACACTTGAAAAGGAACATTTTAGATCAAAGCAACAGTGCATCTCAATGTAATGCATAAACATCATTGCTCAGAATATAACAAACCATGTACTTGACAGAAAGAGATCAGTGAACAGGGACAACTACATTTATACTTGAAAGATTGAAAAATTCTCATGGTAAAACTGATGCAACTGTGGACCAAAAGAAACTCATCATAGTCACACAAAACCACCAAAAATACATAAAATGGGCATTGAAGCTGGCTTATAGGAGAATATCCGACAACTTACCTCCTGTTGAATGTGTACACCAATATCCCCGAACACAATATTTCCAGATGCATCAGTGGCATTAGTTTTTTCAAGAAAATTCTGCATCAAAATGCAACATCATAAACATAGAATCTTCATTTCACATAAAGCCTTAATTGGCCTTTGTATACCTAAAATAAACAGTGCTGCTCAAAGAAATTCTAATGAGAAGTGTAGAGCTCCTTGTTAGCAGGCACTGTACCACACAAGCGAGAAAGAATGAGAGAATATCCTACTTCTATAGTTCTACCTGCTAGCCAACAACCACATTTGGGCCTCTATCATTTCCACTTGGTGCCATAGACTGCCTATTGTGACATAGATAGGATGGAGAGTAAAGCAGGGAAGGAAAAGGGTTCCACCCCCACCCCCCCTCTCCATGGATTTCTTCCATTATTTCCTCATTAGCCTAAATGCTTGTATAGTCTCATTTGCTCAAATGTAGAAAGCTATGTCTGGCATTCATTTTTAAGAATTAACCAAAAATTAAATGACCACAGGTTAAACATCATCAAGCAATCCTGTCCAGTTAAACCTGGATTCTCCCATGGTTTGGTAAGATAAGGGCCACTTAAACCTGGGTTCTCCTCAAATAAAAGGCATGATGGAAGGAAAATGTTAAAGCAGCAGTCATTGAACATCTGCTTGTAATGAAAACACTTTTAATAAATGATTACAATCAGGAAATGTAATGAGATGACCAACCTGTCCAGCTCCCTCTGCCACACAGACCACAGCAGATCCCTTTGTCTCAATCAGGTATTTTAGATGCTTCAGAATGCCATGAGGCCCATGTAGATGGAAAGGCACCTTGACGCATGCAAATAAACACTAACATTACTACAGGTCTCAATGAAATATACCTTCAGGTAGGATATGTAGGTACCTCAGGTATTAAACATATGTCAATTTGTCCACTGGCCAAGGATGCATGCATGGCTATAAATCCACTGCTACGACCCATTAGTTTAACGACACCTATACCATGATAAGCACTATGTGCCTATCAATTTTCAGGGGAAAAAAAGTCAAACATGTATGGAAAGAGAACTGTAGACACAAGGATAAATTCATTCTATTTCATGCTATAATGCCGATTAGAAAAAAAAAAAAAAAAAAAAACTAAATCAGCCCTGACCTCAATGTATGCAGAATTTATTGCCCGTTGTGCTTCCTCAACAGCAGTGTCAAAACCAAATGTTTTGTCCATCAACAAAATATCATTGTCAATAGTTTTTGGCACACCAACTACAGCTACCCTCAACCTTCGTTTACGGCACTGAAAAAAATAAAAGAGGAGAACCAAACATTCAAGAAAGATTGGAAGAAGGGTATGGGCAAGTATTTTTAATCCTACAAATACCTTCAACAGACCATCTTCCAGCTGGAGACCCCACAGGATCGATTAACAGAAAATATGACCAGTCTGCCCCATTTTATCATATATCTATATCTAACTTCATATCAATTCCAGCAGAAAAAATAAATGAATATGTCAATATGAGGCAAGCAACTCCACCTAAGGTTTTTTTGAGACCCAATTTAACCATAACTACCCCATGAATGTTGCACTCCATACTCTATACCCCACCCTAGAACAATTATGTCATGTCAGTTTTGGGTAAGGTATCAAATAATCATATTCATTTTCCCACTCCAGTTAGAAGAATAGTTGAGTTATAGGCACTGTCAAGTTACAAATGTGGCAAATAGAGAGAGAGTTCTAGGCCCTCTGGTGGATTGAAATCAATACTAGCAGATTGAATCCTGTCTTCAATACAATAGTATGGCACAGGATTTGAGATTTGAGCCTTACATGTGAAGGTGTATTCAAGAACGTTAAATCAAGCCACCAATGTGTTTCTAACCACTAATTTGTCTATCATCAAACTAGATATGATTAAAAAAGAATTAGTGCGGTGGAATTACGTTGGCTTAATTAACAACCTCATCATGTATTGCATTGGCACCAGCATGCGTACCATTCCCACCTAACACAAAAAGCATGTTGATTCCTTTCTCCTGGTATAGTCACATAGAAAATATTGTCAGAATACCTTATAGGCCAGATCATGATACAACTTGATAGACACAAAAGATGAACTGCAGATAGTTTTCCATATAAAAGACTCATTGCTTGCCTGCATAGTGTCCACAATTTTGCTAATGCTAGGCCCTCCACGTGAAACTCCTAACAAGCTTCCACCAGAAAGATGGATATTTTGAACGACTTTCCTTGATAGCTTATAGACAGAAAAAGGTGTAAAAAAATTAATTTGGAAATGCTTTGAAAATAAGAAGACATTTTCCACAGCTGATTTTCCTTGCATATACTAAATATCTTCCATATTTGCTAGTGTACAAGGAAAAAATTAGGATTTACCGGTATTTCATTTAAGTCCTTGTCTGAAAATCCCCGATATCCAAAAGGAATCCCCACTATCCTTTTCACGCCATATATTTCAAGTGTGATTACAATCTGCTAAAGTTTAAGACATGAGTAAGCACAAGAGAAGAAATTTAAACATGCAAACATACTATGTGAATTTTGAATAAAGAGTGCTATCTCTATTCTGGAAGGCTTCAATGGGGAGCGAATCCATCATCTAATAAAAGGACAAACGGAAACTAAAGATGTTCTGTTACTCCTTCCAGTGCAACTGGGATGGTATAGGAATCTGATATTGGAAGTTAAAGTTCTGCCATGACTTTCATAGCAACAAGGATGGTTTATCAGGAGAAAGAGGCATTATTCATGCATATGAAGATTGAAATGCAGATTGAAATCTACATGATACTGACCTGCCTGATCACATCATTAAGCCCGGGGCATAACCCACCACAAGTAACAATTGCTGCCTTCACTTCTTCTGGTTTGAAGTATATTTTCTCCCTCGGTCCAGCACGATGAACCCTGAGAAAATTTCAGGACCATTTTATGATATGGATAACAGTAACCGTGCTTGCACTCACTGAAAGCAAATTGTAGCTACATAAATCCAAAAATACCAATCAAGAGAATGAGAGATACTTTACCATTGTTCAACCCATGTGCAATCAGGATCAATGCACTCAGCTCCAGCAGATGTGGGTGATGAGAAATGTATGGTCTGCAGCAAATAAAGAAAATGCCCAACAGTTCCCATTCAGCTTCAAGATTTAAATACTGGTTACAATTGCTAGCCAAATTATGGCAGTTGTTCTCACATTTAATCTAGCCTTTGAAAACCATTTGTGCTTGATTTCAGAGGCTTGCTAATACTTCCTAGTATGACACTTAAAACTTTAGTTCCTTCAGTGGCATTCTATTCATATATGATCACGTGTGAGCATTTACTTAAGAAATATCGTGTACAAGAATAACTCAACAATGTTGCTGGTAAACTGCCGAGAAAAGGAAATGATCAATACATGGAATCAATTCAAACTTCTTATAATGGTGGAGTTGCAATTAAAATAGAAATTCTGCTGATAAGAGAATCTTGAGAAAGCTTTGTAGTTTCAATTATGACCTCCAACATGTGTGTGATTATTGTGCATATAGAAAAAATCTAACAGGAACCAAGAGCCTAAATTCACAATACTAAAAGTGACGGAACACCCATGTTGGGAATTTGAAGGAAACTTATAAACTATATGCATTCAGACTAAATATAAGTAGCAGAAAAGTCCAATAATCGACAATCAACTCCACGGAGGGAATGCCTCAGTTTTCAATTCCAACAACTTTGATGCTCGTAATTAGATATGCTCATATGAAACCAGTAATGAGGGCAAAATACGTACCTTGAGAAGCACTCTATCATTGTTGTTAATATATCCATGCCACTCATCATCAGAAGGGTAACCACCAACAAAATCCTCCGTTGGAGACCTGAATTTTTTTTTTTTTAATTAATCAGTTTATAAGCTGCTAATGAGGCAATCATCCGTGAGAAGATAAATTAACAAATAAATATGATCAACAAAGCAGGTGCCAAACTCCAAAAACAGAGGCACCAGCTGCGTTGAGATCTAGTGGTAGAGCTGCTTTTAACAAGAATCGTGACCAACTTTTTATTTATTAAAAAAAAAAAAAAAAACTTTTATAACACCTCCAAACAGCAAAGAGGAGTAACAGGAATATGACTTTTAAGATTCTTTTTTAAAAGTAATTTCCTCAATTTCCTTTCAAGTCAACTTAGCAAAAGAAACAGAGTCAATAAAGAGGTATAAAACTCCAAACCAAACATCCTCCTAAAAGAAACAGAATCAACAAAGTGGTATCAAACTCCAAACCAAACATCCTCCTAAAAGAAACAGAAATTCAGGTTCAAACAAAAGAACTGCCTGACAATAACATAGACTCGACCACTTTCCACTGACCAAAGCTCTTCAAAAAACCCCAACAAAAAAAAAAAAAAAAAGCAGGACTATTCAGTATAGTAAACAACCATGAAAGCAAAAAAATAAAAGCACCTCATCTTGAGACAAAATGGGGAAGGAAAGGACTCAGCATCGGGAAAGGTATCAGTTAGATGTGGGATATTAAAGCGGCGCTCGAAATCGCTCTGATACTTTGTCTTCCAATTCTGATCACTGAAGTCAATCGCAGGCCCCGGAACCCGACTCCGAATCTGCAAAGAAACGCGGCCTCCCCTCGTGATCCTTTCGAAAGCCCCAGAACCAGGGAAGGCAAAGCAGTGGGGCCGCCAGCGGCTGCCAATAAGAGACGGTCTTGTGGGGCGGAGAGAAGCGAGCCGGGAGGAGCAAGAGAAAGCATGATCCGAGAGTGACGACTCCATCCAAACTGGAGAATGAACGCCCGCGCGCGCGAGAGAGAGAGAGAGAGAGATCAATGGCCGCCCTTCGCAATTTGTTGCATTTGGGTTTAAAGAGTCTAATTTGAAGACGATGGGCACAGAAAGAAGTGTAAATTTTGGACAGAAGCGAGGAAGTTGGAGGGAATTACGAGGACAGCGGACAACTTTAAAACGTCGGCAATCCAACTTTTACGACTTCCGGCCGTACGAGACGACAGCCTCCGACGACACGAGACGGGCTGTTGGCCCGATTACTTCACTTTGACTTTTCTTACCGTAAAATAATAGAAAAAACTCCTAATAAACACAAAAATAATAAAACTCGTAATATATAATATAAATTATTTCGCATATACTATAAAAATTTATTCTGTTTATTTAAATTTATTACTTTTGTGGTCATGTAGTCTTAGTGGACACAAAATAATAATAGTGGACGGGCTGATTTTCAAATCCCGACAATATATTTTGAAAATTAAGTTGTGCAAATTAAAAACAGGACAAATACTTTATGGACTCAACTCACTCGTTGTACCCGAAAACTAAACAAAAAAGTAATAATAAAAGTCAATCTATGTGTTTTTTTTTTTTTTCAATTACAGTTACAGTATTAATATCATTAAAAATTACTAAAATTAGTATGCAAATATTTAATGTCTCCAATCTATCATTTTTGTCATATAAGACACTAGTCATATAATTATCGCGGTCATCAGTTTACTTAATTGCATTCATTATGACTCTCGGTTTCTGTGATGTTAATAAATTATAATTTCACTCCTTTTTTGTGATATTAATAAATTTTCTTTTACGTGTGCAAATGAATTCATTAAATTGTTTAATAACGTGGGGCTTTTAAATTTTATTTCACGTTTTCAAATGAGCCCACGAAATTATTCCATGACGTGGGGTTCGTTTTCTAAAGTCATCCAACTCAACCTGCATAAGAAAATTGGATTGGCATTCAATTACTGCTATTTTTTCTCGAGTTGAAAGACGAGAGAGACGTATTATTCTAAACCTTTTGAGAGAGGAATATTGAGCCGATACACACACCTAAAGCACGGCGAGATTTCGGTGATTATTTATTACATTTTTTAAAAAAAAATCCAAAATTATTTACTTCGTTTCAGAGAGTAGATTCTAACGCTGATAAATAGCATACCCTTTTTGAATTTATTAGTTTGTAATATTCTCATAACTCTGCTACTGACATTTTTCTTTTCTCAATTCAATTGAACAACTTTTCGTGAAATAATGTGCCGTGAAAGTCATACCAATTATCGTCGCATCGAAGCCTCGAACCTGTTTGTAAGTCGTAACCGAGCCCAGTAATGACTTTGCGTGCTAACTAGCCCATAGACCCCCCCCCCCAAAAAGGAAAAATAACAAAATTGCCAATGCTTTTGAGTTTAGCGGGGAAATTGGCTAAAAAAAAGAAGAGGGGGGGGGGGCTCAGAGACGTATTTTTTAATATTTTTTTCAGAGTCGGAAATTCTGTGTGCTAACTTGCTGGTTGGTACTGGGGTTTTGTCGTGTGGTTTGCCGCGGCACTGGGTAGATCACACCTACTCCAGCAATCACGAAAAACTCATATCGTGCATCTGCACTCCAAGTCACACCTATCAACTGCAATGGCTGCTGTTCTTAGGAAAGGACGAGAATTTAAACTTTTAAAAAAATAAATAATAATAATATTTAAATACATAATATATTTACAAATTAATACCGTATTTTAAATTAGAATATTAAAATGTTAAATTTATACGTCTTTTTTTATTTTTAATATAAAATTTATTAATCGTATAATACATATATTAAAAATATATAAATTTATAAATTTAATATCTTAAAATTTTAAATTGAAAATATAATAAATTAAAATGTCATATCAATTCTCTGAATCTATTAAACCCCGCTTCACTCTTGAGTTGAACTTCACTCTGCTCAACCCATTACGCACATCACGTAAAAGTTCACGAGCTACTTGCATGCTTAAAGACAAGGAAGTTTCGGAGAGGTATATAAGTGATCGTTTATTTTTTACACCGTGCTTGACATTATGAACGCAAACTGTTACGCTTAAAGTTTTAATTTCGTTGGTTTAACAATAGTATGCCGGAAGCTTACCACAAGTCACACGACCAGACCCGACCATTAAAGTTGGGGGGTCGTCCAGGAAGGTAATTATTAGAGAAAAATGAGTGAGAAGAAAGTCATGCATGACAGTTCAACATGGGAACCTCCATATCTAACAAGATGAGTTTTGTCTGACCATATTTCTGTTTAATCGGTTCACCCCAACTGATATTTGAGTTGGAGGCTCGGCGACGACTCCGCCATGGCTGGTTGGTATTTGTGTAGGATCTTAGTTTATCCTACTTTCCCCTAGCATCGTCGGGAGGAAGTTTTGGGTTTTATATGGCACTTAATAAACCAAAGAGTTGTCCCTTATTGCTCAGTTTGAGCCCATAGAAACGAGCTAATGTCTTTTTCTTGAAAAGAGAATGACCACTGTGTCTCTGTGTAAACCAAGTGTATGTTGGTATTACCAGCCATTTTGATTAAGCGAAAGTACAATATAAACGCAGGTGAATTAATAAGAAATATCCGTTTAATTTACACATTGCATTGTTATGGTATTAAATTTATATATTTTTTAATTTTTATGATACATAATTATTATTAATAATAAAAATTATGAATATAAAATTAAAATCATAACAATGAAATGTAAACTTGTATTTGTCTAATATCATAATGAAATTCATCGTTAGCTAATTGTAACTGTAACGTGCACTTGTCTAGTCAGGCGACTAACGGACGGTTAAAGCCAACATTAAATAGAGGCCTTCCATAAGTCAACTCAATTATCTTTGGGAAAAATCACATAGCTTATCTCCTGTTTAAGGCGACAAAATAGGTTACATTTTTTTTATTATTAAGTGTAACGAGTCAGTATTATAATATATAATTTTTATGACAAAAAAGCATATTACATAAAGTTTTCGTTAAAATTTATTAAATGCAATAAGTTGCATCGCAATATTTGATTATAATAATAAAAAGTATCTCATAACAACTTTCCGTTAAAGAATATTTGAAATAATGGTAAAAATGTATTGTAATTAATACGAACTGAACAAAATACCCTCAGTGTATTAAAAGAAAAATTTTGAAACAAAACCGACCATTAAGAAGTAAGAATCGAAGAAAAAGCCCCATAAAAATGATTTTTCTTTTTTGTTTTTTTTTGCTGATTAAGACATGTAAAAGAAGAAAAATTAGATGGTGTATTTAATATTCAGAGTGTAATAATATTTTGTATCTCCTATTTTTACGAGTAATAAGTCACATATTTTGACTAACAAGAGTTCAATCAACGTTAGCAAAAAGTATGAAAAAGCGAATTTGCCTTTAGTTATATGTTAAAACGAATCAGATTCTTTTCTTATTTCCTCTCTTTCTTTTGTCTATAAAAATTCTGGACACCTTAGCAAAAGCCCAACAGTTTTAAAAAAAAAAAAAAAAGTCGCCATTTTCTCTTCCTTTTCTTCAGTTATATAAAATTTTTCTTTCAATCTTTTAAAAATTTTCAACTTATGGTTTGCGCATTACTTGATTTTCCGAAATTATTGGGTAAGTTTCTAATTTGAGTTATTTATACTCTCTTTGGAAATTTTGAATTTTTTTTTAGAATTTTTAGATTTCTCTGTAAAATTTTATTTTTTGATTTTTTTTATATATTATTTGAAATTTTTGGTTTTTTTTTTTTACAATTTTCAAATTTCTTGTATTTTGAATTTCTTGGTATTTTTGGTTCTTTTTTCCCTTTTTTTTTTATTATAGAGATTCTCTCTCTCTCTCTCTCTTTTTTTGAGCTTTTCACATTTTCTTAATTTTCTGCCTTTTTTATTTATTTATAGTTTTCTAAGTTTCTTAATTTTTTTTCCAATTTTTTTGATTTGTATAATTCATCTTTATAATTTAAAAAAATTATCTCGTTACATATATATATATATATATATATATATTATTTTAATGACATTACATTTGAGTCACGTCGATTGAAAGCTACGTGCGACAAATTCTGTCAAATTATTTTTTCTTCTAAACAGGTGAAATCGTTACGCAGATTTAGTCTAAAGATTACCTCAGCATAGAAACCAAAAATTAATTATCATTATTATTTAGATGTCGGAGGGTGGACCATATGGGTCATTAGTCTTTTTATTCGGCCAGTTTTTAACTGTTATCCATTGGTGACCTCGTTGGACCACAAAGCTGAATAGTTCTAATTTTTTGTGACAAAGCCAATCGGCCCTGTCCAATTTAATACCCAATGGCACGGTTGCACTTTTACATCAATTCTCTCATTATATCATATTAATTAGGTACTCTCGTGTGTTTTCTAATTGTCCCAATTTGACTATTTTTATATAATTGAATCACATTTTTTTATATTATTTAAAATAAACATTATATATATATATATATATATATATATATATATATATATTGCATTAATTGAGACTCACAGTATTTTGATATGTTTCAGTTTAAAAAAAAATTGAGAAACTTATTTAATTATAATAATATTTAATAATAATTTTAATTTTAATTTACCAATACAATGAATCGCCTACTCTGGAAAGCACTCGTTTTCTCGCTTTAAAAGAAAGTATATTTTTATAAATTAATTTTTTAATTCTTGTTGTTTACTGAGAATGGAACTTAGGTTGAGTGAGAGACCGGAGTAAGAACCCAAAAAAAAAAAAAAAAAAGAAAAGGCGTTGCCAAGAGTCTTTGACTTAAAAACCAAGTAAGCAGATCGGGCGGTGGCCAAATTATGTTGCAAGGAAAGCAGCCAGGGCTGGGATGACAGCTGATTTTAAAATTGGGGGATTTTCTTGGGCTCTTCCAATGAGAAGGCTCTAGGCCTCATCATCCTCCACTCACGCCCACCAGCTCCGCTCGTGCGCGCTTCCCTCCTCCTTCACCAGCGACGCTCACAATCTCTAGCTCTCGCCCCTTTCTGTGACTCACCGAGACTTGCGGTCGAAAACACATCGGCCATACCAGGTTCGCACGCATACATATATACATAAATGCGTATATGCATACGTGTATATGCGTATGCATATATATATTGCTTATATCAAAGAAAAGTGTAGTTTTTGGCATGTTAGGGTTAACTGAGCAACCCCTTTTATTCTTATATATGTTATCTGTTGCTTGGTGCTGCTGCTGCTTCTGGCTGTTTGGTGTTTTCGTTGATGCATTGGTAAAGGGCTCTGTGGATAAAGTAATACCCCTCGCGAGTTGTCAAACGCTGCAAAGACTTTTGATTTTTAGTGTGGATTCATCTATAGCTAATGATTAGCATTTGTTGCAAATAGGGTATGTCGTAATGGATTATGCAGCTTATGGCATGCTTTATCCAAGTTTAAGTTTATCCTTTTGTTGTGTTTTGTTTTATTTTCGTTTCGTTATTTTATTTTATTTTATTGAATTTCCAGGTTGAATAAGGATAGAATATCGATTGGATGGCCATTGTAACTTGCGGAAGTACACCAGTAACTCAATGGGGTTTTCGTCCTCGGTTAGTGCTAAGATCCTATACACCAAACCAGATGGTGACTTCCCGATGCAGGTGAGTAAATCTTTTCAAGTCTCTCTGTCGCTTTCTTCCCCAAAAAGCTTAGAAGCTTTGCACCAGGCAGTTAGTTTGGAACATCTTTGTAGTGCCATGGTCGACCTAGAAGCATCCAGGATGACCTTTGGGCTTCATGGTAACTCTACTTTTTGGGACTGGCAGATCTTGATGACTGATGCGTAATGATCTATTTCAAGGTTTCCTCCTTGAATCAAGGAAATATGGAATATATGGATCACTATGTTGCACTTTTTTTTTTAAAAAAATTTTTACATTTGTATTTTTGATAACTGGATGTCACTATGTACCTCAATAAAATTTTTAGTTAGCCCAAATGAAATTCATGACCCAATGAGTTAAATTCCACTTGAATCCCCATCCTCGCAACTGCTCTTGAGATGACCATGTTGCTCGAAATTTGTACTCTCTGTGAAGAAAAATTATTGTTAGCTGGCAGCAATAAAGTTAGGATGCAGGGGTAACATACAAGCCAAAAAATAATGAAAAGCACCCGTTTGCTGAAAAGAATAGTTTCTTATTCATGGCTTGACTTATTCTTCTGTTGACACTGGGACTAGCCTGAAATTTGTTACTGAGGTTTGGTGCTCTGCGAGCATTAGGAATGAGCATCCGTATCTTCACGTGGCTGACGTGGCATTTTGTCTGCTGTTCTACTTTAGGAAGCTGGTTGAGTTATCTCTTTGACAACATCTTTAAAGTCTCTCTTTTATTTTAATTGGAAGTCAAAAATTTATTAGTTTTTGGCCTTCATTAGGGAATTGGATATTTGTTGTGACTGCTACTGTTTTTTTTTCCACCATGTTAAACCTTGCATTAGGGACTTAACATTCTCTTTAGATACCATCCTGAAGGGTCTTCAGATTTAGTCTTGAGAAGGATAATGTAATGATTTGAAAAACATTTTGCAGCCTTAACAGCAAGATGAGCTTTCTAGCTGCAGCAAGTTCGAGTTTATTTTCTCGGGATTCCCTTCTTATGATTTCTTTTGCGGGGTCATCTCAGGCTTCGTATCGACGTAGAGGTGCTCGGTTCACAGTTAGAGCTGATGCTGTGAGTGTAGATCACTGTGCTACTTTTGCTTCTGGATCACACTAGAGGCAGCAATTTTTATTTTGGTTTCTAATTCTTGGATGCTCAAATTCTCCATGCAGCTTTCATGAATACAATTCTTTTGGTGAAATAAAAAAAAAAAAAAAGCTCTGTTACTTTGTTTGTATTTGAACTGTTGTGTGTTGTACTGAGAGGTAGCATTATCTTATTTGCAGGATTATTATTCTGTTCTTGGAGTGTCAAGAAATGCAAGTAAATCTGAAATTAAAAGTGGTACGCACACTCAAGCTTCATTCTATGTTCTAATATCTGTTGAGGTGGAGCCTTAACTTCTCTGTGAGTCTGAGAAATTTTTATAAATTGTTGATGAGCCGATTATTTTGGTCTTTTTTATTTTCCCTACCATCTTTTCTATTATTATTTTCTTTTTTTTTTGTCTCTGCCTTTATTTCTTTAATTCTCCCAGTTGTTTCTGTCTAGATAGTACTATGTTTTTACACATATCAAATATTTATGGCTATGAAAATTTACTCACAAGTTGACAATAATGGGTTCATATTGTAACTGTGAGCAATGTCTGTCTGGTATTATAGTGTAGTGTAGTTTGGAGAAAATTAAAAGAACTCCATCCCACAAGGTTAATATTTAGTTACTGTCGCATACTTCTTTAGAAGCCTGTTATGACCGTGACAAATTGTCCCATACGCCTTTGGTACACCTATTTAATAAAAGATTGAGTTGCTCTATGAGATTAATGGGTATCTAACACTTGTTAACTGTGATTAAGCTATTCAATGTAAGTAGAATAGTGTTGTCTGACATTGATTGACATTGGACACCAGAGACATGTTTGATGTGGTTACTGGAAATTGTCCTTTATGATAGTTGAAGAATTTACAATATGTGGGTGTTTGAACCTTCCAACATTTCCTTCCAAACCCATTTAAGGGCTTGAGGCGGCCATCAGGCTCTCGCCTAGCGGTCATAGCCACTTATAATTATTACCTTGGGGCTAAGGCCAGCTGGAGGATGGTTCTGATTTGGTGGATCCTTTAGGTGGAAGAATTAGTCTCGACTTTGCAGGTTGAATTGGAATGGCTAATTGAACAGCTTGTGTGGAGGAATTTCAAGGTGGTAAAAGAAGTTCAAGGGGTGAAGGTTGTTTAATATGTCAATTACTGACTAGTTGCTAAGAAAGGTGGGATCTATATTGTCTAAGGTGGTGCTTATGTAAGAAACACTAAGATTATTGGCTTTTCAGGAGGAATGATCCCCACTGATGAACTGTGACAATAAGTAGCATGCTGGACGATTACTTAAGGGTTAAAAGTAGAGAGTTTCAAAGTAGTAACTAATGATTTATGCACATCAAGACAAATGCATGACGGAGGAGGAGATGGGAAACAGAGATGAGTAAATTGAGGGAAAAAGACCTGGAAAACAATTGGCATTGCCTAAAACTGAATTGCTAAGAGGCTTATAAACAATGCAGTTGTAAATGGAAAAGGAAGAAGTTAGGAAACAGAGATGAGTACATTTAGTGAAACAGACATAGAAACCGTTTGCTATTTTGTGTCCTCTTATGTCACTTGTAGCATAACATTAGGCATCAATAGTATGGTCCACTCAAATCATAATCTGAATTGCCTAGAATGGCCAAATCACGAGAAAGACTTGATATTAAGCAACTTTGAAATGACCAAATCATATCTTTCCTGAAGACAATGATTCAATTTCACTGCTGATCATGCTCGTGATTTTTTTGAAATACGTTTTCATTTGTGCTCAAAGTACATCTCAATCGTTTCAGGAGGATATCATTATTTTCTTGATGTTGGAAATTTCTGTAGTTTTATTGCCTTGATTTGTTGGATTGCTAAGTTGGGTAAAGCAGTGTTATTTTCTTTTAGGAGTTCTGGGAGTTGTAAATGACATATATAGCTACCATAAAAGAACGTAATGAGATATAACTGTGGCATAGCTGTTATCCATTCTTTTTTTTTTTTTTTCCTCCCTGAACATTCTAATGCCCCTGTAATGGTTGGTTTTCAGCTTATCGGAAGCTTGCCAGGAATTATCATCCTGATGTGAATAAGTAAGTTGGTCTTATACAATGACTGCACTTATCTCATGTCTGCACGTTGTCTTCTGTCTTATAGTAACATAAGTTAGGTCTTTTACAGGAGCATGGCTGTTCTGTTCCTTTTGTAGACCATGTCTTCTTTGTCTTGTGCTAACATAAGCTAGGTCTCTTGTCGGCAATTGTGACAATATGTGTTATATTTGTTAGACAAGCTGCAAGTGGTCTTTCTTTTCCTATGTTGACAGACTCTCCCATATTTTTGTTGTTAGATGGTGCATGCGTGTGATGTAACCAAGCCAACAAGAGGACTACTTTGGAAAACGAGAGATGTATCTAATTTGTTCAGTCATGTGTTTTTCTTGTAGACAATAAATGGGATACTCAAAAGCATTGTTTGGAAAGGGCATATTTCCAAAATTAGCTGCATGTCTCCTTTGTAATGCAAATATGACACAATTTCAATCTGCTTTTGGCAAGAATAGCATCTTTCTGCATTATGCAGATGACTGACTTTAGTCATTGTTCTCTTCTGTGCTGCAGAGATCCTGGAGCAGAGCAGAAATTTAAGGAAATTAGCAATGCATATGAGGTAAAACTACAGTTTTGAGGTCATCCTAGTTGTGGTTTATGATTGCAGTGTGCAGTTTTGACAGCCATGATTACTTAGTTGATCTGTGTGCAAATATTTCTTCAGGTATTATCAGATGACGAGAAACGATCATTATATGACAATTATGGAGAGGCTGGGCTCAAAGGTGGTATGGGCATGGGGGTAAGTTATGAACCCAATAACATTTTTTTGATTCAGAGTTTATGATCTCTCAAGCATCACAGTCTTCTGTATTCTCATGGCTGTTGCTCTATTATTACCAGGATTTCAGCAACCCATTTGATTTGTTTGAGAGACTATTTGACAACATGGGTGGCATTGGGGGCATGGGAGGCAGAGCTTCCAGGAATAGAGCAGTTGATGGACAGGATGAATACTACAGTCTTGCACTAAATTTCAAGGAAGCAGTTTTTGGGGTTGAAAAAGAGATTGAGATAACCCGACTGGAGAGCTGTGGGACTTGCAATGGTTCAGGTGCAAAGCAGGGCACAAAGCCATCCAAATGTAGTACATGTGGTGGGCAGGGACAGGTTATTTCATCAGCAAGGACTCCATTAGGTATCTTCCAGCAGGTAACGACCTGCTCTTCATGCAGTGGGACAGGGGAAGTCTTCACTCCTTGCAGCACTTGTTCTGGTGATGGACGGGTAAGGAGGACAAAACGCATTAGTTTGAAAGTCCCACCTGGTGTGGATGCTGGGAGCCGTTTGAGGGTACGGTCTGAAGGTAATGCGGGAAGGAGAGGTGGGGCACCTGGTGACCTTTTTGTCATAATTGATGTCATCCCAGATCCTGTGCTAAAACGCGATGATACCAACATCCTATATACGTGCAAAGTTTCATACACAGATGCAATATTGGGTACCACAATAAAGGTCCCAACGGTGGATGGTATGGTTGATTTGAAGATTCCTGCTGGAACCCAGCCGAACACCACCCTTGTAATGGCAAAGAAGGGAGTCCCTGTATTAAACAAAAGCAACATTAGAGGCGATCAATTGGTTCGCGTTCAAGTAGAAATTCCAAAAAGATTGAGCGGTGAAGAGAGAAAGCTTATTGAAGAGCTTGCTGATCTAAGCAAAGGGAAGACAGCAGCCAGTCGAAGATAGTTGCCTAGGTACTCCATATCTCCGTCTGTAATTTTATGTTAGGGCCCTCATCAATTCATTTTTTGCCCCTTCTGTGGATGCAGCTTTTGACAACCCTGTTGCAATGCCGAATTGCCACTGGGATGTATCATTTCCAATCCAAGAAAACTGCCATGGGGCTATCAGGTGCTTGTAGTGATGGTTAAAAGTCTGATATTACCGTCCCAAATTGAGTGACCATTGGAGAAAGGAACGTGGCAATAAGAAGTGAAAAGTGGAGTTTATACGTTTCAGTTTGTTTTCTCAACGTACATTGCACTTTCTGCGATTTTTTGGTATAGGGGCTACTATGTGTGCAATTCAATACTCTTATTCCCCCCTTTTTTTTTTTTAATAAATTTTTTTACTTGCACATTCTGTGATTTTTTATTTTAAGGGCTACTATTTGTGCAACTCAACCGTTAATCTATCAGATTAAATCCAAAAATGAGTCAGGGTCTAGTCCAAATTTGAAAACTATGCGCCGAATTACTTTACAATGAGAGAGAGAGAGAGAGAGGAGGGCCTCGGAAGTAGACCTTACCATGGGTTAGAGTGACCCTAATTCTCGGTTCAAAATCGATTGGTTACATGACCGGCGGGGGGCTGTCACGGAGCTGGTCTGTGGTCAGGCAGGCCAATTGTGGTTCCGGTTTAGGGGCAATTCCGTTTTTAGTCCGGTTCTTATTATTGTATCTTTTCCGGGGAAAAATCTGTAGAATATGTTAAATTCTCATTAAAAAAAGATTTATGTATGGAACTTATTAATGTCAAGTAGGATTATAAAAAAAAAAAAAATTTATAAGCACAGATTTGACAGTAAAATTTTTTTTTTAAAAAATCGAGTACCATTTAGAAGCAAGAGTTTGCCATTTGTACTTAATATGAGGAAAAGTTGGCATTTGTTTTATAAACCTGAATATAATGATTTGTGAGCATACCCACTGAAATTTCTTTTTTTTTTTTTTTTTTATAGAAGCAAAATTTTATTCGGACCTTATCATTGAACATGCTACGCCCAAAATCTTTGTTTTGGTCTTTTTTCCCAACATGACAGCGGTGACTGGGAAAATCACCGAACACGACGTCGTGTTTGCTTTTCTTTTCTTTTCGTTTTTTTTTTTGGGTTTTTCCGTCGAAGCACCCCCTCGCCCAGGGAGGGGGAGACTAGAAAAGAAAAAGAAAAAAGGTGGTTAAAAAAAAAGGAAAAAAAAAAAAGAAGCTGAAACGGCGGCGTTTCTCTAATATTTTTTCGTTGGATGCACTGGATTCCATTTTCGTAGGGCTATAAGAGAGGCGAAGAAGAAGAAGAGGAAGAAAGAGAAAGCTGAGGGGGGGGGGTGCAAAACGTAAATGGTGATCTCCAGCACTAATCCTCACAGCAAGGAGATCACCATTAGGAAAAGGATTTCCAGCATGTAAATTTCTCTCTCTCTCTCTATTTCTCTCTCTCTCGATCTGTTTGTTTCTTTCTGCTCTTGTCAAATGGTTTAATTGCTTCACTGGCAAATGTTTTTTTTTTTTTTATGCGGCCACCAGTCTCTAACGCACTTGTTGCATCTAACAATTGAATTTATCACTCTCTCTTTGTTTTTATTTTTTGATTTTTTTTTCTTTTTTTTGGGGGCTATAGATTCAATAAACGGGAAGAGGATTGCCCTTCTCTGAGGGAATACAATGATTACTTGGAGGAAGTGGAGGACATGAGTATTTTTTTATTTTGGCTTTGCTTTTACTTCAAACAGTTTATTTATTTATTCGATTTGGTTTGATTGATTGAGTAATTAATTGTTTGGCTATTTCAGTAATTAACTTGGTTAATGGAGTGGATGTACCTGCTATTGAGGCCAAAATTGCCAAGTACCAGAAAGATAATGCTGAACAAATTATGATTAATCAAGCTAGAAAGGTTTTTTTTTTAAATTTTTTTTTTTTTAAAAAAAGCAGTAATTCAGTTATTATATTTTATTTTATTTTGTAATTTAGAGTTTACTGGTTTGGCAAGAAACTAATCGGGGGCATATTTACTCTGTCAATATTAATCGAACAGGCTGAAGAATTGGCTGCTGCTCTGGCGGCAAGCAAGGGGCTTCCTCCACAGATGGACATCGATGGGGTGAGTGAGAAATGAATTTTCCTGTCAAATTTTGTTTGATTTGCTATGCACATTCGTAGATTTTGGACTGCGGTTGGCTTTTATGAAATTGATATGTGCCTTTTTTTTTTTGACTTGTTGGTCTTGGAAATTTGAACTGCAGTTCTCTGACTAAATACGTATGTGTATTGCTTTTGATCAATGCTTTCAGAAGCTGGTTTTGAATTTTTTGATGTTCCCAATTTCCTAAATTGCTACTATTTCACAACTGGGACTACTATTTCACAACTGGGACTTCCTGAATGTCTTTTTTTATTTTTTGTTATCATTTGATTAAGTTTGGTAGTAGATGACAAATGAGAATTAATGGGCACACAAGTGCATGTTTGTTTCACAGATTGGTTTGTTTACTTAGTTGGACTGTCATATGGTTTTCTGGCTTGGATGTGGCAAGAATGTTTGGCTGCCTTTTGTGCTACCCTTCAGTTTCTTGTTCTTATGGGCACTAAGGTAATGCTTTGTCGACTGTATTTTCTGAGCCAGGCCTCTCAAGGAGGCTTTGTTGTTGAAGGGCAATATGCACCTACAATTCCTGGCGGACAGCCACGACCAACAGGCATGGCTCCACAACCATTGCCTCTTGGAGGGTCAGACATGCATGGGTATACTGCTGATGATGAAGAAATTATGAGGCTTCGAGCAGAGAGACGAAGTAGGGCTGGCGGTTGGAGTATCGAGCTAAGCAAAAAGAGGGCATTGGAGGAAGCCTTTGCAAGCATATGGATTTAGGCTCTCTCTGAGCTCCAGCCTTGCCTCCATATATTAAACTGCACTCCGTTCGTTTGCCAAAGGGTTGTATTGATGAATACAAAGGATTTCTACCTAATGGGTGATTGTTCACTTTTGAGCTGTTGGCATCCATGCCAAAGCCAGTCTTGGCGATATTTGCTCACAGAGCCTATGGTGTAAATTTTGCATTGATCTACGCATTATTCCAATAGAAGTCCATTTCTTCAAATCCATGTTTAAATACCTAGACTGTTAGCACTTTTTTTTTTTATTTTTTGGGTTCCATTAGCAGTTTCATCCCTTTAACTTAGTTTCTACACCACAGTATAGATGTTTAACTCTCTCCAATGCCTGACAATTACAATCTTGCTCTGTCTCACAAAATTCATCCAAAATTAGAGTAGGTGTGACTGCTATCTTGTTCACCAAGGTGAAATTTAATGCTACTTGGGTTTGAGGAGACAAAGTGCAGGAAAAGACACCTCCATTCTAAGCATAAAAGGAAAGCTTGTAGGAGATGGATCTCTCAAAGAACCGGAATCAAGCCGAGGCCTTTTGGACAAAATACTTTTCTTCATAGGCGACATGGAAATTGACTCAACAGCTGCCAAACAAAGCAGGCTTCTATGAGTTGTCTTCAGGACTAATTTTGTGTAAAGTTTATCAATGTATGTCCATAGAGATCAGCGTCGGAGACTGCTGTTTGTACATTTATTTCAAATCGCTCTGCCTTTGAGCCCCCGTATTGAACCTTGATGTTTTCAGATTGAGCAACACGTAGAATCATAAACTCGTGGCTATTCATTTTTGCCCCCAAGAAAAAAGATTCAGAACGGTTTCGTGTTGGAAATAGAACAATATGCCGAAGGGCAACCAAGATCAGCAGTCCGCTACAATGATCAAAGTTTAACAGGTTAGAGAAGTAAGCTAAAAAATGTGAGTGGGACCAAGCTGTTGCATAAGGGCAAAGCTTAACAAGGCCTTGCATGAGAATAATTGAGCAAGCATGAGGAGAAAATCACAACGATGTTACCGTGCACCATATTTCTTCTGCAATGCTCAACAAAAATCTAAACCAACTGTGAACAAAATCGGCTTGGATGTTCAATAAAACCAGCATAATGAGTGAAAACTATACTTTTTTTTTTCTGAAATCACCATGAGCCACCTCAGCGAGATTGGAAGCTGTAAACGGCAAAATCGAGCGCATGCCAAACGTAACAGTTATGGGGAATGCATTAACCTTCAGAATACGTCAACTCTTTCGTGCTGTGTATGGCGGGGAGGATGCTGGATAATTTTGGTGACTGCAGATGGCAGAGTAATAGGAAGTGACAACCCGAGGGTGTTCGAGACTACATTGGTAAGGCCTTATACATACGTTGTAAAGAATGATGCGCACAAAGTTGTTGAAAGGAATGCAAAAGAAGTTCATAATTGTGCTTCTAGCCTCCTCGGGAATGTATTGCAACCTCATCTTCATGATGATGGCCAGAATATCCCTACACGAGCCTCAAAGGTACAGGAACCAAGAAGCTGGATACCACTTGCAAAGGAGATGCCCCCGTCTTTCACCTTAGAAGGTGCCAGTAAGAACTGATCCACATTAGAGAAGTTAGAGATTACTATAAAAAAATTTGTGGAGAGGTGAATACCATAGATTTGAACTGATACATACGCTGATGACAATGAAAAGCAGAAGAGAGGCGGCAGAGACAACAAAAACATAAGTGATGCACGGGCCATCAACCGAGATGTTAGTTAGTGAGCTTCCCAACATTGACGCCAACATGAATGTTGCGAAACTCAAAAGGTATAGAGCAATATGGCAGATACAGGCACAAAGACAGGGTGAATAAATAAAACAAGCATGAGAAAATTTACACTGATGAAGGTTGGACAATGAATATAGTCTGCAAATCAAGACTCTACCTGAAGCAATGGCCACAGCAGCTGCCCTGAATTGAGTAAGGGTTCCTTGCTCTCTGAAGGATCTCTGTAGTTCTCTGACCATGATGATAAAATTACGGCCATTCCAATTGCAAGAAAGCATGCAGTGGCATCAAAGGGAGCAACAGGTCCAAGAGAAAAGGTACCGACGAGAAGGTTTCCGAACAGTCCAGATAGAATAGCAATTAGTCCATTGCCAAGAAATACTGTCTTCGGGAAAGTCAGTGACAACCATTGTTGATCAAATGCCCTCTGCAGCAGATTACGTGAAAAGGTTGAAGAATTCAAATGAAGCAACTGTTAAAGATGCTGGGATATAGTCTAGATATTGGCTGAATCATTTTTGAAAAAGTAACAACAAAAATATTTTGTTTTGTCCAAACCCTGTTTGAGAGCTAAGACTGTGAACGGGTAAACTGTATTGTGTGAAATATGATGAGCAGGAACACCTCAAAACTTGTAACAAAAACTAGAACATAAGCTGTCCGAGAAATATCTCCATGATAAGAATAAAAAATAAAAAAGAAAGGCAGTCCCAGTTCTGTGATGGAGACAACGGTGCTTGGGAAAACTTCATTGATATCAAACGAAGACACTCAAATACGAGTTCGCAGTATGTTAGAGATCTAATTGTTACAGATCTCTCTGAAATGTAATGTTGGTCTGTACTTAATTTTACATTATCTGTCTCATGCTTAATGGATCATATTGTCTTAAGAAAAACTTGCATTTTAGTATTTGGTCAGGCGACAAGAGTACATGAAGAGTAAGAGTGTCGTGTGAAGCAAAAGGTCAAAGTGATCACATGGTTCGGACATCTTCTACGGTCTCCAGATGTTTCTTTGCTTCACAAGTGTATTTATACGGTAACATTCCCTAAAGACAATCACTAAAAACTAATTGGAATAATGAAACATAAGTTCCTAACCTTAGCCTTGACTCTGATGCCGAAACTAGAAGAGAAGTTGGCAACACCTCCTAAAACATGCCCTAACATCAAAACTTTGTACTGAGGAGAATGCTCGGTAATGCAGCTCACTCAGTATGTAGGTTATGCAGTAGGTAACACAAGCTCTCTTCCGACCCCTAAATTCAAAGGAAGCAAAGACAAATAATGAATAAGAAAGAAAAACAAGAGCAACAGAAGACAACACACAGAACTTAGCAGCCAGGCTCAGTGTTTGTCAGCAAGGGATCCAACAATCGTCCCAAACAACATGGAGGATCCAAAACCAGCGATTAAAAAGCTGTCCAATTTCCCCTCTACCGAAGACATGCCGGCTGTAAAGGAAGTAGACATAGGGACCCTGCAACCAGTCCCCAGCTGTCACAAAGCAGACGGTCTTGTTATCAATAAGTTCTCCCGTAAAGATCTACAGAACTACATCCAGACACATGTCTACAATGGCAATTAACTGACGTGAATGGAATAAGTGCACGTGCACATCTCACAATACAAAAGTGTTAAACACCCAAACCCATTCTTGCAAATAAATGCAATGAAAACCACAATCATAATCATTATAAGAATAGGAATAAGAGTAGTTTTTTTTTTTTTACCCAATTACTAACAAGACCACCACAAAATGACATCACCAGCATAACTTCCATAGTCCCATTTCTGAACAATCAAAACCTTGTTCTTCAGAGAAACCATAAAAAATATTAGCAAAACCAATCAACCAAGTCTAAAAACACGAATCTAAGACACGGGTATTCTTCAATCCATCTCCTATCTCCAAAAGAAACAGCAAACATTAGATAGGATCCACACACAACCATACACCACATACATACGCACATGATTGTGACGTCCTAAGGTCCATGGTACTTCTGCTTTGCCGTCAGGTTGAGTTTCATCACCTATTACAGTAAATTTCCTTCCAAACTTCAAATGACAGTTATAAAAATTGATGAAGCTTCTTTTGGAAGTTTTTATACCAACTCCGTCGACCACTTTTTGGTTGGAATTTTTGCGTTCATATTTGAATTTGAAATATCTTGAACTTGTATAATTATTGAAATTATATGAGGTTACGTAAGTTTGTAAAAAGTTTAAATTTGAATTATAAATTTCAAATTTATATTAAAACTCTCTCTCATATATATTGAAGTAATTTTTTAATAAAATTATGAGAGATTAAGTAAAATAGTTCAAATTATTCTCTTTTTTTTTTATCTTCTTCATGTTTATGGTAAAATCTACAATTTCTTCAATTGCAAGCTACCAAACCTAGTATAAACTAATTCTTTAAACACCAACACTTTAATACTAGAATTGACAACACTTTAAAGACCTGCAAATAATCAAGGAAAAAAGGAAAAGAGAGTAAAATGGCAAAAGTATTTGTATGAGATTTAAAAGACTAAGAGGGAAAACTTACCAAACCCAAAAGAAAACTTAAAAAAAGTTAAGAAATTTGATAATTTTCTTTAGTTTTACTTTGATTCCACTATTAATGTTTATTGGAGAAAATTATCAATAATGATAAGGGTTTACTTCAAGACATTTGATTTGTTAGAAGTCATTACGATAGGTGTACAACCACCTCTTTTGCTTTTAAATCTTTCTTTATTTCAAATTAAACTACATAGTAAGTAAGTTACAAAGTAGTATAAGATATTAACTTGCATTCGCTTTATAGTATTTGAAATCATATTTAACAAAATAATATGTGAACTTGTCAAGTAAGTTTGAAATAGATTAAAAGGAGAGTTCTTTGGTAGTGAAAAGACTATAAATATATAACTCCTCAACTTTGGAAAAGAATTTAAATTTTTAAGAATGAAAAAAATAAAAATTATTAAGTAATATTAGAATAAGTTGTTCAAGATGATTAATTAAGTTAAGATTTTGGAAGAAGACTTTTAGATAAAAGCAATGTCTAAAAAGTTCTTATTAGTATTCCAACAAAATTTAGAGCAAATATCTCCTTTCTACAAGATTCTAAAGATCTCATTATTATTCGGTTACCTAAATTACTCAATGCATTCCAACGAAAAAAGCTTCTAAGATAAGAGTAAATAATTAAAGGTGCTTTCACCAACTAAAATTTTAGTAAAAAAGTAGACAACAAGCCGAATTAGAAAGACAACTAAAGAAAACCTTAAAGTCAGAGGATAAGAAATCATATTCAACTTGTAATTATTGTAAAAAAATCAACCATTTGTTTAAATATTATTTAAAAAAACCTAATTTTGTATACAAAATATAAAACAAGAAAGTCCACTCTAAGTATATATGTTAGCATAGAGAAAAACAACAATAGTAACAATAATTGTCTTAAAGGTCACAACAAACATAAGTAGTTAACGAGGAACAAATACCAAAAGAGTAACTATTTATTACATTTAGCTTTAACTCTAATAATAAGCAAAGCACCATTTGGCTTGTTAATAATGGTTGTTCTAACCATATGTTATCAAGCCTTTAAATTTTTAAGCAAATTAACAAATCTTTTATATCTTATATTAGATTTGGAAATAAAAAACTTATCTAAGTTCAAGGAAAGGGAGATATTATAGTCTACATTAATATATGTACTAAAGTAATCTAAAATATTTTGTATATACTTAACTTGACCCACAATTTGCTTAGTGTAGATTAGCCAATTGAAAAAGCCTATAGTTTACTGTTCAAAAATAGATTACGCATCATTTCAGATGCAAATGACAATTAATTATTCAAAGTATTTATGAAATATAAAACATTTCATTTAAATGCAAATAAAACTTAGAACCTTGCATTATTTACTAAAACTCAATAATTAGAACTTTTGCACAAGAAACTTAGACATTTTCATTATATTGGTCTTCAAAAAATGCAGAAAAAAAATTTTATGAATAACTTATCAAACATCATAAAATCTAAGTGTTTATAAAGTATGCCAATTAAAAGAGTAATTCAGGTTTTCTTCTCTTATAGATGCCTTTTTCAAAGTTAAAGAAAAAAAAATATACACAATAACTTGTATGGTCTTATGAAAATTGAGTTTCTAAATAGGAGCAAGTATTGTATAATTTTCATTAATGATTTTATCAAGTTTATTTAGATATTTTTTTTTTTAGTAAAAACAAAAAAGTGCTACTTATTTTCTAGAAATTCAAGGTTTAGATTAAGAAATAATCAAGTATAACAATTAAAATGATAAAAATTTTAATGACTCAAAGTGTACATCTAAGTCATTTAAACAAATCTGTAATGTTGCAAGCATTTAATAGTAATTGATAGTACCATACTAACCCTTAATAAAATAAAGTGAGGAAGAGAAAAAATAGGTCAATTATAAAACCACCAAGATGATTTTTAATAAAAGAAGAATTATCAAAGTTTTTCTAATCTAATATAGTTGCAACTTTAGTTTATTTGTTAAGTAGACTATTTATCAAAGCACTCAAAGATTTTACTCCTCATAAAGTTTGGTTTGGTTTGGTTTAATCATCTTTGACTTATCTTAGATTATTTGGTAATTTATGTTATTCCTATTTGCCAAAAAGTAAGAGAGGAAAGTTGGACTATAGAGCAATATTTTCAATATTCATTAGCCATACAAACACTCTTAACACTTATAAGTTGTATGATTCTGTCTTAGCCAAAGTCTCAATCTATAAATACTTGAAATTTGAAGAAGCAAAGATATAAAATTAAGAAAAATGTGTTGTTGATAATGAATCAAAATATAAATCTAGTATACAACAACTGGTGGTATGAGAATCAAATTCTTCATAAAAAGAAAATACTGATGATCCTTTTATTAGAGGCACTAAACCATTTTCTAACATATAAGAGAGATATAATAAAGCCTATTTAGAGCCAACCAATTATAAAGAACTTCTTAACTTTTAGGATGAAAAGTTATTGATCATTAAAAAAACTAAACTTAAATTTAGTACAAGGCCAAAAATATATATCTATATATTAGTATCAAGTGAATTTATAGAATTAAATTCAAATTAAATAGATTTCAAAACATTAAAAATTAAATTTATTGTAAAAAGATTTTCTTAATAATTTAAAATAAATTACACTAATATTTTTAATTTAATAATTAAGATAAACACCATAAAACTTTTGTTGGTAATGATAACTCACAAAAGATGACAAGTTTTCTAAATAGCATTATGTTAGAAAAAAAATTCTTTTTTGAACAACTTAAAGGGTTTATCAAATTTAAGAAAGAAGACAAAGTTTATCTTCCTCACAAACTATTTTATGAATTCAAATAAGTGTTTAGAATTTGGTATAATAAGATATATAACTATTTACTTAATATAAATTAAATTGTTAATATTTATCATATTTAATATTTTATTAATTATTTGAATGATTATTAAAAAATAAAATATATGTATAATATTTTTATAAAATGTATGAATAAAACATGTATTTTGGATAAATATATAAATTTTATGATAAAATATTTATCCAGTAATAAAAATAATTTTTTATAATTAGAATATTATAAATTATAATTTATTAAATAATATTTTTTCTTTAAAAATATAAAAAATCATATATTAATTCTCTCAAAATAAATAATTTGCTTCTATTAATTATCTAACACAAATTTGAAGTTCTTAAATAATTTTAGTAATTTTATATTATATTATATTTTTAGTAATATTTTATTAACTTTGTATAACTTTGCTCCCACTGGCAAGAAATCCTCGATTTGGGTTCCCGTTGTTAAGCGGGAAAAGAAACGATGCTCAACTTAGAGAGAAGCATAATTGAAGAAGGAGGCATCACCTTTAAACCCTGCAAAGGCCACCAAGTTTGTTCTCGTTTGGTTCTTTCTTAAAAAGATTTAAGATTAATGCATATAATTCTTCCACCATTATTTTCCATCCCCTCACTGGTTGTTTAGTGGGGTTGCTTGTACACTTCCATATAGAAACATTTCAAAGGCATAATCAATTTGTTTATTTGCTGCAGATCACCAATAACCACATTGCCTAATTACAGTTCAAATAACACAAAGCATCGTGACATTTCTAGATTAGTTTACAGGTAAACCTCTATTACACAGAAGGGTAAAGATGAATTCAGTAATCAACCTCAGAAATTTTAAGTCGACAACTTGAACCACAAACTCAGAATAAGACACATCCCTTCCCCTCTCTTCTTTTCTGGCTGCAGAGAAATCAGAGTGGAATTCTATTGGCCTCACCCAGATGAAAATCTTTTGGACAATAGAATGGAATTCTAGTGAAAGAACCTCTCTTTCATTGTCACAACTTCTGCTACAATGTTGTGCCTCCACCATCTGACACGAGCGATGCAGCCGCAGCTGCAGCAGTAGGAACAACTCCTGTTGAAACACCTGGTTTTGACAAGTGCAATAGCCTGCACAATAATTTAAAATTTATCAAAACTAGAAGATCTCTCATTGAACTCCATCAAACCATAACTTTCCGACTCCCTTTTAGTTTCTATTCCTTTTCAACCTTTTGCAAAGAAAAAAGATGCCAACAAACACTAGAATTACAAATTTTTAAACAATATCCAGATATGCGAATAACAACTATTCGATGATCCAAAGTAAACTGTCAAACACCACAAAAAAGATGTTCCGTTAGGAATGTCATGCATCACAAAACTTACGGGGCAAGGTACTCGCAAAAGGAGGACATTGCTGAAACAACTTCAGAATAATTTTCCGGTGTTGCTGGGGCTGTCACTTCAACCAGCTGTATCCCAGGGGTAACTGGCACAGCCTCATCGGTTGCATGTAATTTAAGCATTTTATTAACAGAGGACACTGTAACAGTAATTGAAGCACCCCTTTGAAAATGGAAGGAAAATCCCACTCGCAGCAACTCATGGTCCAGTTTATACCCTAGAGCACAAAACATGCGCAATGCATTCTTGCTTGCTTTACTCTCCACCATAGCCCTGACCAGAACTGAGATTTGCTCAGCCCCGGCACCCCTCATTGCACCTCCAACATGTTTAATGGTCCTAAATATAGAGCATTTCCATCATAGCATGTTGAAAAATAACACGCAAAAATCAGATAGACAGTAACAACTCCATAACCTACCAAGTAGGTTCGGGCTGCTCAAGATCACACAAGAGTCGAACCTCTGATGTGACATGTCCTGGAAAATAGAGTGTGTCAATGGAACAGAATCGCAAGCTTTGTTGATAGTAAAGTGCAAAACAAAAGAAGATGGGAGAATTATGAAAAAGTTTATCCTCAATGGTTAGAAAAAGAAGATAACTTCAAGTATGCACTGACCCTTTCAGTTTGTAAGGAGATATAATGTGTTTCTACTATCTCCAAGAATAAAAAGGTGGTTATATGTATGAATAATCCAAGAAGTTCTGATCAAAGGCAGACAACAGGTGAGTAGACACACACTTGTGAAATAGCAGGCAAGAAATAGTTGAGTACAAAGCAGGATGATCCCATGGATGCATTGTAGTAATAGAAATAGCATCTTCCATAAGTCAAAAGAGTTGAGTAGTTTCAGCTTTGCATGAATTTGATTAAAAGCTTGTGTATAACATGGTAGTATATTCTTACCAAGGTTTGGACTACTTTTGAGGCATAACTCATGTATCCTCAACCGTTCTTTGTGAACACCACAAAGACCTTGAAGAAGAATCTCAAGGGCCTCAACATGCTGCAAGAGTTGCAGAAATGTTAAAGAAAGGCAAAATACAAGTAATTTTATGCACTTTGCCTGTTCACTTTCCACAATTGCCAGACTCTGACAGAAATGTATCCCATCCAGAAAAATAAATGCACCTATTATATTGTAACTAGCACTTTGACATCAAACACATGAAGTCCAAACATAATCCAAGGTGAACCAAGAAGGAAAAAGAAGGAAAAACATGCAAATAGAAATTAAATGTAAATGTGGGATCATATTCCTGGTTTGGATTCTCCAAGGAGAAAGGTCGCTTCGTTTATTCAGTGTTTATCATTGGGGGAAAAAAATCATCACTTCCATCATTACAAACACAATAAATAAATAGGCAATACATGAAAGTATAGAAAAAGTAGCTAGTAGTGACAAACACAGGCAGGAAAAACAAGAAACATCTAGAAAATTCAAACACCATGTCCAACAATGGATCAGATTCCTGGCTTGCATTCCTCAAAAAGAAAGGTCACTCAGCAATTCATCTTCAATCATTTGACAAAATAACCATTACTCCCATCCCTAAGACATTGAGTATTCATCTCTACATAGTTCAGTTATAAAAAGCAAGCAATAAAACCAAATCATGAGTATGTTAATGCACACACATGCACACAACTACCATCCAGAGTCACATAAACATATCCAAACACACGAATTGTTTACAAATTAATATTGATCGAAGGGGGATGGATCAGATTCCTGGCTTGGATTCTCTGAAGAGAAAAGTTGCTCAGTTTATTCAGCTTTGATCATTTGGGGAAATAATCATCAATTCCATCCTTAAAACATTAATTTACAACTAGTTATAAGATAAATAAATAAATAAAACACATTAATTTTCAATCACACTAATCTACAAAATCTCATAGTATGACTAAATGAAAGTGAGAACAACATCCTGCCGTGCAAAAGCACAATCAAATAGTCAACACTAAAGAAAATGTTGGGCTGGGGAAAATGATGGATCAGATTCCTGGCTTGGATTCTCCAAAGAGAAAGGTCAAAGAGTTTATTCAGCTTCGATCATTTGGGGAAATAATCATCATCTCCACCATTAAACAACAGTCTCTGGATATTTTCATAGGTAATCTAAGCAAATGCAACAAGAGCAAGCTGCAACCATGTCAAAGCAAAAGCCACTTAAGTAAATGTATATACTGCATACATTTACATCCGAACTTTGAACCCAAACTGTTATCCATATACCACATACATTTTCATCCGAACTTTGAACACAAACTGTTATCTAACTTAAAAACAACTCCACCAACCCCCATTATCATCAAATCAATTACTCCCGCAACAACCAATCAATTAGTAAAAGCAACAATCTTTACAGCCAAGCTACTGTTCATTAATGTCCACAAGGAAAAAAAAAAACTGAGAAAAAATAACAGAAACAGAGTGTTAAAAACTTATCAACACCTACCAGTGTTTCTATAATTCCCTGTACCACGCATTCCATTGCTGTTTTGAATATTCAGACAGTCCCTCCCTGCATCATAATTGAATCCCTCATGATATTTCATGTTGGGAATATAATTAAAACACAAAACTACCAAAAAAACAAGAGAGAGAGAGAAAAAAAAATCTTTAAATTTTCCAACAAAAAAAGTGAGAGAGAGAAAGAGAGGATGTTGGCTTGGAGGGTGTGTTTCTCTCAGACAAATGCCTCGCTTCGTCGTCAGAGGGAACCGAATGGAATCAAAGATCGGACTCGTCATCTTTTTCAATCATCACCGCGAAACACATCGCCCCCCCCCTCCCCACATCCCACTTCTTTTCGCATATCACCCAAGACAGACACCAAAAAAAGAAAAAAGGTGAAAAACCTAATCTAAAACGTAAAAATGTAAATCAAAAGAAAAGAGGCAAAACAAGGATGAGAGCGATTGAGAGTGAGAGTCACCTCAGGAAACGGAGACTGTGACAAACGACGATGTCGTAGGTTCATCTTCTTTTATATATATATATATATAATTAAGGATGCTCAGCACATCAGTGTAGAGTAGGGTTTTTGGATGACTAGCGAAATACCTAGCGTGCCCATCTGGTCGTGGGTTTAAGGTTTTTTTTTTTTTTTTAAATGAATATATATATATATATATATTGATTAAATTGATATCTAATAATAAATATATAAATATTTAATATTTATAAACATTACAAGAAAAATATTAATACCACAAAGTAACCAGTTACAATATATGAGCTTTAATTATACCTTTGACATGCAATGTAACATCTGTAATATTTAAATTTTGTTCAAAATTACAGTTTTCAAGTTTAATTTTCAATTTAAATATTAAATTAATTAACAAAAAGAGAGTGATATAAAATGCAAATTTAGTTCTTGTAATTGTTTTTGTTGTTTTCTGTTGGCCGACAAATTTTTTATTATTTTTTTGATACATTCAATGCTATATTTTATCTGATTAGATAAAAAAAAATATAACATTTTTTCAACAACAAATTGATAGGTTGATAGAAATATACTATTTATAACTGTTTTGTTTTACTAGAACTGTTTTCAAATTAAACTAAATTAAATTGTGGAGGCAATGAATTCTACTCACTTAGGTCAATTTGTACTTTTTATTAATTTATATATCATTGTATAATTACTTTTTTTTTTTATTATTTCAATACTCAATGCATTTATACTGGCCATCTCCAACTAGGAGCAGAGGGCAGGGAGGCGAGCGAGTGATCACACACGCGCGCGCGCGTTCATCGCATGGTTTTACCGATTGCTTTTGAAATTAGTTGTGCAATTGCGTGAGAGATGGCTTATAACCAAAAACATTGCTCAAAAATTGGATTCCTTGTGACTGCAATCGAATTTCACCAATTTCATGGCTCATGCTGAAGACTGATTGATTACCAAAATTTATTAGACCCCTTTTTTTTTTTTTTTCTCCCCTTTTTAAGGAAGGCAAAGTTATAGGGCCTGTTGCTGAGCATCTTGTGGAAACTTGTAGACCAATTTGTTGACCACGTTTACCATCAATGGTCAAACAACTAGCAAGCAGATGGGCAACACATGCACGATTCGTTGATTAATTGGAGTAAAATTGATTGCTCGTTGCAACTCGCACGCTGTAAGCTTTCTCGAGGGCAACAACATAGTGAGAATATATATATATATATATATATGACATGTTTGTTCTTGACTAAATCTTAAATACCAAATTTTTAATTTTAAAAAGTTACAGTGGCAAATCATGGAAGCAAAATGACTGCTTAAATTTTAGCAGATCACTACAGAATTGATCAGTCACACACACACACACACACACACACACATACATGACACTAAAAAGCAGCCATCTTCAATTTGCGCCCATAAAGAGGTCAAGGCAATTTGCCATGAGAAAATGTTACGTGAAAAATTAATATTCTTATAAGTATAATCACTTATTAATAATAATTAATAGTCCTATAAGTATTATACTAATAATAAATTCTTCTGTTACAGACCCAAAAAAATGTTTTTTTTTTTTTTTGATAAGTCAAAATTAGTTCTTGAGTTTGCCGATGGTAAGAGTGGCTGTTATAAACATGCACCTTTTTTTTTTTTTAATCAATACTGATAATAACTTCATCATACTAAAAGATATAATAGTAGTAATTATAAATACAGCTGTTTATAATATGTACATATAGCATATAAAACAGTAAAAAGTACCAAAATAAAATATGCAACTATAAGTTAAACATATATATTTGAGTAAAAAAAAAAAAGAAAGACATTTATTGATAATATCTCACATACATTAAAAAAATTATCGAATTTTATACTTTTTTAGTTAAAAAAATATTTCATAAATATATCATTTACTATATTTATAAATTAAAGTCCAAATTATCTATTAACATTTTTATTTAATTTCTTTTACGTACAAAATTCAACATTTGAACACTATTAAATTTGAATAAATTTTTTATATTTAATTTTGATATTAATAAATTTAAAATTCAATATCATATTTTAGTATAAATCTCTTTTTATTCAAAAATTAAACAACAATAAAAAAATTAAATTTAAATTCATGAAAAAGATACCATTAATAAGTCTTTTTTAACACCTCAAAAAGAGAGAAAGGATACTGGCTGATGGGCCACCGGCCACGTAGTGTAATTAATCACGAGAAGATACTAAAAGGGCTCAGAACATAATGGACTCTGGACACAGACCTAGCTAGGAGGGGCATCTAGTAGGTCTAATAGAGACAGAAGTGAAGACAAAATGACTCAATAATATGGAAGTATGTTAAAACGTCTGTACAGTGTACATGTGTAGATGGGGTTTTCGAAGTGTGTACAATTATGGTAACCGAGTCAAGTCTATCAAAGAATCCCAGGAATTAGGAGAGCCCTCTTTTTCACTTAATCAAAATTTTAAGAGAAGAGAAAATAATTATGATCCAAGACCAGGAGCCGTTAATTGAGGATTGAAGATGCATGCGTCTCCAATTATAGATCATAATTTAACTAAGGATTGTAAAAGCGGTCACCACAACGACATTTCCAGCCGAGTGGCTTGTAGTTTGAGTACTTGTAATTACCCGTTGCAAATGGGTCGGGAAACTTGACGGGATCGACAAAACCTGGTTGGGCTGGGCTATGACTTGGTTGAGTAGGCACTTGCACCGGCATGCATGGGTTACAGCCATTGCATTTGTTGTGGCAACTTGGTGGGGTTGATCCCAGCCTTGTTTTGTCCTGAAACAACAATCCCTACACTCACACAAAACAAGAAGCAAAACCCCATTTCACAACTCGACCGTCCATTCATAAAATCAAACAAGAGGCGAGTTGAAGGGCATACCTGATGAGGGGCGACTGCTTGTTGGTGTTGAGCAAGGCAAGAGATTTGGGAGAAATAAAGATATAACAATATGAGTGAAATAAGACCTTTCATGTCACCATGAAATCATTAATTAGCAATGAAATAAACTAAGCTCAGTAACCATGCACGACCCCTACTTCAAAATAGTTCAAATCTTTCGTGGTCAGCCTTCCGCAGCCACAAGCAACAGATGTATCCACTCAAGCAAGATAGAAAGAAAGAGATTCACAGGCATGAATACAAGGCAATAGAGAGCTAGGGAAGCATGCATAAATGGGGTTAGTTCAGCTACTGTTCACTCACAGAGAGAGAAAGAGAGAGAGAGAGAGAGAGAGGGGGGGTACTTGTGGCAGAGAAATGAAAGGAACAACACGAAAGAAGGTAAACAAAATGGTAAAACATGAGAAGTGGAGGACGCATCGGGCAGGCAGCTCCTTCTTTTTTTTTTATTTTTTTATTTTATGTATTGGTTTTATTATACATTGAATTTTTTTATTTTTTTTATGCAAATTGATTTGAGGGCAATTTAGTAGCTGTGTAGAAAGCGAAAGGATTGTTCGAGGTGGTGACATAGTGTGAATAGGTGGGGGCAGTGATTAAAATTACTGTTGGCAGTGTCACTTTTCTTTTCTTTGTTTCAGTCTTCAGATCACAGAATGTAAATAAAGGGCTTGAATGCAATTGCATTATCTCTGAATACAACTAATTAATTGGATATTGGAATATCCTGTCCTTTTTGCCCCAAGAACAAAAAAGAGAGAATTGTATTTTATTTTTTTTTCTTGTTTGTATCTCAAAGCATTTTGCCCTGTACTTGTTCTTTTTTACTTCAAAAAATAATGATAACTGAAATACACACAAATTAACTAGACATCTCAAGAAACACGTTATTAGTAACAAAAATAGCAGATTTAGGTTCATTATTTAAACTTCTTATCATAATTTTCTAGAAATAACCCCAGCATTATTGAGCCAAAATTTTTTGTTATGAATGATATCTTTAGTTGAATTGCAATAAATCTAATGGTACTATACCTGGTAGTCTAATATAACTTGATTGCAATGCACAATAAAGAGCTTAAACCTTGAAAGAAGATTGCTAGGAGATCTTTTTTTATTTAAATTTTTACAACAATTAAAAGGAGATTTTTCTGCATGAACTGAGGGTATCCGTTTTGTACATATTCCAGAAGAATTCTGATAAGGGACATTTTTCTCTGACTTAAAAAAGTTATCAAATTTGTTGCCATTCTTTTTTTCGTTTCTTTTTTTTTTTCTTTTTCAATAGTAGAGATCGAATAATTTGACAACGATTAAAACTAAAATTCGAACTTGGGCTATAAATAAGAAGCATAATGCCTAATTAAAAGAAGAAGAAGAACGTAAGGAACGACAGAGCTTGGCATTAAACAGAAGTCAAACAAATTTTTTGCTGAAAAGAAGAAAAAAGAAACTCCAAAACACAGCATCGATGACTGACATCTACCAAACCAAGTACGTCTCTCTTATGTGCTGTTAAACCCTTGTCATTTTTCTGCTCAATTATGTGCATATTACGGGCCTAATTAGTTAAATTGCTGATTTCAGCTGTTTTATTATTATTATTATTATTATTATTATTATTATCTTTGTTAGTCAGCAACTATTTCTTAACGAATAAAAAACAAAAAAATAAATGAACATAAAAATGGGAAATCTAAGTAAATATAAATAATTTTTTATGTTATATAAAAATATATATAATATAATAGAGAGAGTCTATAAAAAGTGAAAAAAAAAAAAAAAAAAGGTGTTTACCCTTCTGATAGCACGTACTTGTCATAGATTTTCTCCTGTTACTGTAGCCTTAGGCCTCTCTTACCACATACACAGCTTGAATGTGTTAGGTAGTCCACAGGCATGTGATTGTACCAATGATCCTCAAGCTTTACATCCAAAATTGCTAGCTATTCTTACCGCGGTAGTAGTAATTGTTGGTGTTACTATCACGGTCATTATATATTAATCGCTTGAAAAATAGATTATATCTGATGGTGATAGCCGCAGGATGGTCAGTCTATAAAGGGCTCGCCAACTCTTGTAGTGCAATATGACAATTGACATGCACGATTAATATTGGAACAGTCAGAGTTACAATAAGACACTAAGGGTTTGAAAATTCCTCTAAAAACTGGTGTTTTGCCATGTGCATGAAACCTAGAAAGTTGGGATTCTTTCATTACAGCCCAAGAAAAGGAGGGAAAAAAAAAAGAAAGAAAAGAAAGAAAAAATATTGAAAATTATAGGTGACGGCAAGCCTATCTGCGAGCCACTCTTTTTGTTTGCCTTTTCAATGTTTCTTCTTGATTTGTTACTTGGCTTTCATAGATACAACACATGGTAGTTTAGTCAAGCTGCCACGGAGATTGACAGTGATATTGCACACACTGTCTCTCTCTATCTCTCTCTCTCTCTCTCTCTCTCGCGCCAGTGAGAGCCTGGGAGGACAGTGACAGTGGGATCACCGTTGTAATTGATATGGGGTCCATTATAATATGGCCTAAAAAATTAGCCCGAATTTTTAATAAAATTAGCCTTTATATATATATATAACAAATATTTGAATTTTTAAATTTTTTTTCACAAATTTAGTAAAAGTGTAATTAATATGTCTAATAATAAATAATATACAATATATAATAAAATTTAGTTTTATATATCTTATTTCAATTATACATTTTATTGTTATAATTACATATCTAATAATTTTGAATTTAAAAAAATTAAAATTAAAACGAATTTAAAATATCTTTTTTTTTTTCTTTTATCGAATAGAGTCCACAATTAAGACGTCGTCTTGCACTCCTCTCCTCGGACATGAAAATGGTAGGGATTCTCCGGCTACCCTCCATGTTCTTTCAGTGCTTTGCTTTGGGCACGGGCACTGCCTCCCTGGTGTACGAAAATTCTAATCCCTTCCATACCTACTGTGAAAACTTCCACTTCAATTCAAAGAAGAGTTCAGGCCATAATTTTTTTTTACTTTGATATATATATATATATATATATAGAATGTGTATTCGTCAAAAGAAAAAAGTGGGTCAGTAACCATATTTATTTTTGATGGTTCTTTTTATAATTGATATGAATCTGAGAAAAAAGAAAAAGTTTTCTTTCCTGGAACGAGTTTTCAAAATCAGTGATTGGATCACCTTTAACAAAAGGCTATGCAAAAATCAATGGCGGATGTTTTGAAATTGGGCCTAATTTAAGCAATATCATATCCATTTTGATGTTTATACGTAAATGATTTTAACGAATACTGTACTAGCTCAGGTCAGTTGTTTCCAGACATTGAAATTGGTTCTGGCAGTCTTTCAAAGGGTACTGGCAGGGTGCTTTATGTCTGACAAATAGCACGTACACGAGGTGGTCATAAGCTCAACACGATGGACAATTGATGATGCTATCAGCACCTTGCTACGTCTTATCTCCCACACCCGTCTTTTGGCTCTAATGAAGTAGTCACCTCTCTCTCTCTCTCTCTCTCTATACAACCTTGTAGCCAGAATGTGCTTGACAGGAGGGTGGATCCATAACAGGAGTGCTTTGGTTGTTAAATTTTCCAGCCTTGTCATTCCCCTTCGTTTGATATAGGAAATGGAAGTTCTCGGTTTCGGGAGTCGGTATATTGCTAGCCTAAAGCAAACTACACTACTTACAAAATCAAGGAACGTTTCAGATTGACTTTCTCTATCTCGGAACAAGATTTTCAGACCATACAAATTCAAACCCCGAGGCATAGGTGGGAGAAATTATACATGATCATCATATCTGCGAAGTGCAAGATCAAGACAGTTTCAGAAATGTGTTAAAAAACAAAAAAAAACAGAAAAAGATGAAGGAGACGGTTTCAGAAGTCCAACAACTCAACTTATAATGTAGAAAACAAAAGAACTTATCCCAAAAAAGAAGAATAAAAAAAAAAAAGTGCAGAGTCCAAGGAAATCCAGTATGTGAACTATAAGTTAATGGTAGGGTGAAAATTACGGAGGAGGAAATGGTCAATGAAAAATGGCAGAGACATGGAGAACACAACAATTCTCAAAATTTTTCCGCGATATGGAAATTTCGAAGAAATAATCAACTTTGCCCCTAGTAAATGGATAATGGAATAAGTTGTTAAATTGCAAGAAGTGTACCCATCTTCCCTAGGTTGCTGAGACAAAACAGGGACAGCGACAAGGAATTTTTGGGTGCTCAAGCATGATCTATTTGAGCAAGTTGATGGCATCCTTCGATTAATTAGATTGTGGTCACTACACATCTGACACTTGCTCCCAAAACCCAGGGGGTATGTCTCCTCCATTAGAACATAGCAGTGTGACCCATGTGATTGTCCCCTCCATTAGAGAACCTTGCAATGTGACCTATAAGATTCCTCATCTACGATCACTGGCGGTATACTCCATGTTCCAAGAGAATGTCCAGAAACGTTTCCCCCTGCTTGTGGAGTTAATTGTCAATCAATGCAAGGACAAAGAAATGCCACTTCTCATGCCGTAAACTTGAATGCAGGAGAATTACCTTCTTCGGTGGCTTCTTTGCATCTCTTCCTGTAATTTAAGCAAAGTTGAGGGTCCAAAGTTCTCAGTAAATTATCATACCTCTCTTCAGCATCGCTAATGTGTTTTGCCTGAGAAGTAGAACGAAAAACCACTTTCTATTAGATAACCAAAAAGGTATTATAGTTGCAAGACAGCTGACAAGTCAAAACGAACTGAAATTTCGGGATTCCTAGATTATACCTAATCAATGCATTATCGCGAGTTACGATATTAATAAAACCATGATACTAACACATGTTATATTTTTCTTTTTCAAAAGAAAGTAGTTATTTTTATAGACTAATGTATAGGGATAATTAATAAGTATTTTTTTTATATGAATAAATTTATTAAATTAACTTGCTATAGGAATTCCCAAACAAAACTCTAATTGTGTGCACGAAATTGGTTATACAACAGTTGTATAAATGCTTAGGATTAAGATCAATACGATGTCTCATTTACAAATTTTTATGTTTTGATCTTATTTCTAAGTCATCCTAATCAAAAATTGCTAATGAAAGTCAATGTTAAGCATATCATAAATTATATAGAGAGAGTTGAGTAAACAAATATAAAATTCATATGAAATGATTGAAATAGGCTTATAGCCCCTATGAATGAAAAGGCCAATCAAACCATTTTGACATTCCTAAGCCAACATACATAGCTAAGCATCAATCTTAATCTACGAAGAGCAATTGGAGAAAAATAACAGAAAAACATTGGGAAATTTTTAGCATAAAATGCAATATTTGAAATACAAGAACCGAAATGCAATTTATTGAAAATTATTATTCTACAGGTAAGGTTTAAGAGTCAAAATCCTCCATAAATACCCCAAGAGTCCAGCCACCTCCGCTGCTAATACATTAGGGTTTTGAACTCTCTCCATAATCTCTTTCTCCTAAACCTTTTTAGGACTTGTGAGAGTTGTTTTCCCATTGCTCATGTGGATGAACATTAAAAGCTGACTAATTGGACAGTGGTGGTTTGAGAAAATCTGCCTAAAAGTTTCACGATAGAGATCTCCAGAATTCTAGATAATATTCCTCACATCTAGATTAGAATGTGATTGTGTTTAATAAGCAGAATGATCTATTCTTATGAATCAAAAGTTTTAAACTGGTACTTCCCTACGTATTTATTCAATTGACATGACTGTGATTCCTGAAACCATTTACTTATTTACACCAGTTCAAACTAGAATCTCTCTCTCTCTCTATACATATCTATCTATCTATCTATGCAGTCAAACTAAAAGACAGCAAGAAAATGGAGGAACTTATAAATTCACTAGAGTTGCCCAGAATTGTGCATTTGCTGTTAGTTAATAAACAAAATAACAGCTTGGACTACTTACCAACATAACTGGAGCTGCTGAAGGTCCATAAATTCTAACAAACATTCGCAAAACATTGAAATTATTTTCCAGTACATCATCCTACATGAAATCAAATCTTTGTAGAATAAGAGATGGGTAATTAAGTAGAGCCAGATTATAGCTAGGATTTATATCAATAGATGAATCTACCTCATAATCAAACCTGCAACACCATGGAGCCAACTTGGCAGTTAGTGAAACTGGTCATGCTTAGCAAATCAGTTGTAAAATTGGCAAATGAGATTATCACTTATATCCATAGCAGTATAACCATGAAAAGATCTAAAAGCAGTGAAATACTAAGTGCTTTGCTCATTCAGGCAAAAGTCAAGGAGTGATGGTGCAGGCACATATACAACAAGCTATACAGAAAATTCAAAAAGTTAAATGCAAGTTAATGTAACTTTATAGCCATGGGCCACACCATAAAAGTAAAAGAAGGGAAGAGATAATTAATAGCATAAAAAGATTTCCTTGACTATTACTTTCTGCGGTCAAAGAGCCATGTGAGTTTTCCATGTGCCCTACAAAATTAAATAATCAGAAAGAAAAGGAAAGAACTCACAGATCATCCGATACTTCCACAAGAAATTCTGAGACTGATAGGAACTGCATATGCAGGTCATTCACCTTCAAAACAGCTTTAAGGAAACATCATTTAGCCTAATGAAAAACATTCAAAATGATGTTAAAGCTTGACAGTTGAAGGGGTAGTTCTGCTCTGCTGAATGAACTTAGTTCATCCAATGAAGGCCACAAGGACGGACAAACTAACAATACTAATATAGTGAAAAAACTTCTAGCAAGAATCCATTACATAAATTTATACAGGAAGGACAAACATTCAATTCTAATACTTGTGGTGCAAAGCACCCCTCCGTGGTATCCACCCACTGTGGTGTTCAAGTGCAATGTTTTATCCTGCGTTCCCACTATTAACAGCTAACAACTAGTGACTATTTCCTAGCTCTTTTTTGGTCAAGAAACAAACAATTGGCTGATGTCAAGAAGAGGTCTGGTAACCCAGTGTACCATTCTTAAAGATAAAGATGAAAGGGTGAACAGAGCGTTTTCAATTTAGATCTCAAGACAAGGAGACAATCACCTGGTCAATAGAATTAAAAAAAGAATTATAAATAGTGTTGACTAAACTCAGTAACAGGAATTACATTTGCTCCCCTCAGCTGATACAGTAAAAGATTGAGCACCCGATAATCAAAGGATTTCAGATGTATTGCCCTCATTACATCTTCAATGGATATCTGAATCATAAATTTACAACATGATACATACGGAGAATAAATATTTGGGGCAACCATGTCTCACAGCTAATTATATCCCTAAAAAAGAATCAAGAATTACATGAAAAATTTTATGCTGGTCAACTTAGATTTCCTTTTTCAAGTTTCTTGGTAACATAACAAAGCAGGTAGCAAAATAGACTCTTTTTTTATTTTTTGGTTTAGCCATTAAGCACTGAAGCTAGAGAACAGCTGTGATATGTATTCCAGCATCTTTATGGAATGCTGAAACTGATTTTTTTACTTTGCATCTGCAACTTGATGCAGCTTTCTCAGTTCTGCTCACGACTGATCCAACAACATATTGCTTATTCCTTACAAAATTATGTGCAATGTGCAGTAGCTGGAACCACAATATCTCATAAATATAGCAAACAAATTTATCCAAAATGATTCCGTGAGAGATTGTGGAAGTTAATCACCTTGTCTATTTCAATATCATGTTCGATTGCATTATATACTGGTCTTTTGATTCTCATAAGCTTCTTTCAAGTTAAAACATCAAAAGCAATTTTTTACTTTTTGTAGCTATGCAGTGAAACATGAAGTTATTTAAGAAGCATTTTATGGCATCTTTTTCATTGTGTGCTTAGGTGAGGAAATTAATGGTCAAATGTTCACTTAAAGTGCTGAAACTCTACTGAATGTGTTAACTTTGCAAATGACAACCAAACATGGAAAAAAAATAGAAAACCCTAAAAGGTAAACTAAAATGCCACCATGATACGATCAGTCAAGATAGAATCTGATTATCTATGCACCTCTTTTTGATTCATAAGTGCAGAACAAAGCTTTCTTTCCAAAGCCCAATACTCTTCTCCAGCCCTGAATTCTTCTTTTATCCTTTTCCCATTAAGAAGCAAACAAGAGAACCTCAGTTCCAAGCTCAAAGTCCCCCACTTTCCCAAGAGGAATGGCAACAAAACATACTAAACTTTACCTCTCTGTCAGAAGACCAAGATGTTCAAGCTGTCCCACAAGTGTCCTGAAGGGATCAGTTTCAAGCAGATCTATAAACTTAGTGTTTCGGTTTCCTTCCTGCATCTCAAACAGAATGACACTGGCCAATGAAGCTTGATAGAGTAATGAAAAGAATAAGGCATCAAATTTCTACTACTTCTCTTGTTACCACCTCACATACTCTTTCCATATCTGTAACCCCACTTGTTGGCATATTAATTATCTGTTCATTCAGACTGTCCATCTGCACCAACAAGACCACAACTGTTGACAGGAAAGTACAGGATAGACCATCAATCAGAATATAAAAGGAACATAGTTCGACTGCCTACGTATCACCAGTTTTATTACCTGATAAACATAACTTTCAGTGAATGAAAGTATGGGTAGGTATTTGAAGATGGACTGTGGCTTGTTTGTGTCTATGCCATGAAACATAAAATAAGACCTACACTGTCGAACGAAAAATAAAACAACATGAGGTCATCTCCTTCTATGGTAGAAAAAAAAAAAATTTATGATTGGCTTATTCACATGCTTGTTTCTAAATGTTGAGAGTTTATTCACCAAAGCTCCTAAACAACAAAATACTACAACAATAACAACAACAAACACTCAATTCTAAATTTAACTGGAGTCAGCTACATGAATCTTTTCTCGTCATCCCGTTTTGTTGTGCACTAAGCTGACTGTGGGAACTAATTGATCTAAATCTTTTCTAAGCATTGGCTGGTCTACGTTGGACATATCCAAACCAACGCAGATGCTAGTCCCTCAATTTATCTCCAATAGGTGCTACAGCTACTTCGTTATGAATATCTTAATTCTTAATTTGGTTCTTCTTAGAGTGTCCACAGATCCATCAAGTCATCGGATTGTCAAATACAGACCAATGTCTTCGGCATAAATGAGGAAAGAATTGCATTCAATTCAACTTAAAATGCAACTAATGAATGCTGAGTACTAGCCGCATTGATCAGTTTCAACACTAGTCACTATTGAAAGTAAAAATTACCAGGAAAATCAGATGTATTTCATGTTTGCAGGTAGGCAGCTACAGCAAATGCATGCTTGATCAATATCAATATGTGCACCAAAAGACAGCACGGTCAACTTAGCCATTCCCCTCAATTTAAACAACTTTTGTCAGGAGGACAAGCTTTGTACACAAAATCCAGATAAATTGCTTACAAAGTCTTCAAGGGTAGAATTGGCCCGTTGCATCGCCTCCAAGCCAATCACAGCCATGTCTGTGTCTTCGAAGTTATGAATAAGCGGGAAAGGATTTCCAACACAACTCTGTTGATAGCCTGCAATAGAAAATGAAACTTCCATACACATCTTCATGAATGGACACTCCAAAAACCATTCACAAAAAAAAAAAAAAGGAAAGCTCGATTTCGTGATAACAGAAAATTAAGTGATCCCATGTTTTAAGACAATAAAAAAGAAAAAGAAAAAGAAAAAGGAACTTGAACCTGCAAGCTTGTTTGTTATTAGACCTTGTTTATGAAACAGGAGCGATGCTTCCTCGAGGAAGGGACGCGAAAGCTGCACCCAATAAACCCAAAAAACCAAAAAAAAAAAAAGGGTTAAAAATTCGTTAATTGAATTAATAATAATAATAATAATAATAATAAAAACAAAAATTAACGAAACAAGTAACAACGGGAGAAACTTTGAATCAGTGTCAGTGTCACTCACTCTGGGCAAGTGGTCACGAATTAAACGGCACCTGTCGTCGATGTCGAGCTGGCCGCACGGTCGTGTCTGGAACACAATAATGATTTTGATTAATGATGATGCTTTTTTATTAGATACTTCTCCTTCAATTTTCCTTTTCTTTTTCCTTTTTCTTTTTCTCTTTGGAGGTAAAAAGGAGGAAAAAATGGAGGGATTGTTTTCTATTTTTTATTTTTAAAATTACCAGGAGGAGGAAGAGATTAGCGAGAAAGCGGGCAGAGTCTTCTTCGTTATTGTTATGGTCGGAAGAGGAAGAGGGGACCAAGCCATGCCATTCCATTAACGCTAGCATTCTCTGCACTTCTTCCAGCTTCTTCAGCTCCTCCATCTCTCTCTCTCTCCGGACTTCTCCTCGGCACCCCAGCTTCGTTATTGTTTTGGTACGCGTAAAAACACAAAGGAAATCGCAAGAGGCCACACGACACCGTTTTAGATTATTTACTAGCCCTCTTTGTTTCCGCGTATGAGCCGCACTACTCTTTTTTTTTTTTTTTGTTTTTGTTTTTTTGTGATCTCGACGGTAATAACAAGAAGATATTAAAACTAACGAAGCTTAGGCCTCGGGTATAAGTCCGAGCTAATAATATTCCATTGCCACCCGCAAAATAATAGTTGTGGTTGAACGCTAACTCATCATCTAAACAAAGGAAGAAGTCATTCAGAGATAATACCAAAAACCAAAAAGAGATAGATAGAGGAATAAAAATTCCATATATATATATATATATATATATATATCAATAAAAGAGATTAAGACGGTCGATAGGATACTATTACAAACAAAATGCTTACACGAAGACACGCGAAATAACAAGTACGTACGTGCGAGTTGATTGTCATTGCCATGAACATTAAATTTTAACATAGACAGCTCCCACATAAAGTTTTCCATACCTTACTTAAAAACGGCCAGGCTCAGGCCTAGACCCGGACAAGCGCAGCCATTAACAACAGGATTTTCTCATCGACGATAACCATTCTCCAGTGGGTTCTCCGACAGACATCAAAGGCTTGCACACGTACATGCTCAGGCCCACCGGATAACCACATCTAATACTAACTGGTAACATCATGACACGAATAATAATACACATCTACTCCGCAACTGCTTTGAACTCCATTTAAAAACCATCCTTTAACCTATTCAATAATGCCGCCGAACATTGGCCAACGGCCTGATTCTGAGTTTGTGGGGAGGGGAGAGGGGTTAAGGGGGTGTGAGAGAGAAGTTTGGGGAGGAGGTAGGAACTTCATGGAGATTACAAATGTCCTTTTTTTTTTTTTGGTTTTGTATATTTTTTTGTTCTTCGGCGAAGGTGACTGAATGACATTATTCTAGCCGGGAGAGCAGAAGGGAAATCCAAATACAGCAACAAGATACATATACAACCGTGAGGACAAGAAAAACGTCATCCCAAATGTTACGATGCCATGCTCCCCTCTTTATTATTCCATTGTTTTCTTTTTCACTTCCCATGTCACACTCGGCGCGAGCAGAATAGGATCGAGGACAATGTGGGAACCTATCCCAATTGACAGTTCAATGGCCTGTGATGCAACTGTAGTTGCAACCCAACTGTCATAGGGGAAATAGGTCAAGCAAATCAACCTTACGAATGGAATAACAGCAGAAGAATCCGATTAGCATTTAATGCTTCAAATACTTATGGTCTGTCATTGTTGGTTCCCTTGCCATTAGAAGCCTGAACCTCGTGGGTTTCCATTTGTTTCACCCTCTCTTTCAAATCAGAGGTTTCAACCCTATCTTGCTCTTCATTGGATTTCTGCTTGCTTTCCCATAATTTCCCATTCTTTGCAATTGCAAGAATAAGTTCCAGTTGTTTTTGCTGTTGTTCCTGCAGGAAACACTCAGTGACAAGAAATTGCAGTCAAAATTAACAGCATTTTAGACCATTTCACAACATTTCAAGGAACTCATTAATCGAATTATTGACAACATAAACACATGTTCCAATGCACAATCAGAATGGTGGAAATGTGAAAAGAAATCACTTTTTCCCTCAATACATATTAAACTATAATTCCCAGAATACTTCTCTGGGGAGCAGCACAAAAATGAACGGAATGATCACAATCATTTTTAGCAGAGTGAGAGCAGCCAGTGTGCTGAATGGGTCTTTTGTCAAGCTTATTTCAACTACAGCCTATCATAGAATCTGGTTGAAACTAGAAGAACCCACTGTCATTACACTTAAAATTACCTGCATTGCTAGCAAAACCTTTTGCATTTCACCAAACTCCTTTTCCAGAATATCTTCTTGCTCAGCTACCACTCGAGTGGCGACAGAATTTTTCTGAGCCAAAGCTGCAGTCTTCAAACAAAGATCACAATTAGTAGAACCGAAATAAAGCTATCTTTCTAAATGTTTCAAGTCATCTGGGCTACTTAAGAAAAACTTTCAGAATTCTACTGCTCAAGAAGGGCCATTAAATGCAGATCAACCATTTAGTCAGGCATTGGACAATGCTACACAGATAAGACCAAAGATTCCAACTATTTTGCATCACACAAGCTTCTTTCACACTGTAATCTACACTACTCTAGCCTCCCAGGGTATTGGCCATGGTCATATTATCTTTAGACCTAACATGATCTCAAAGATGACTAGCATGCCATGAAGTCATGTACAACTATTAAAGACAGTATGCCAACAGTATACATGTAAGCCGCCAGAAAAACACAGGTGATTAGACTACTGATTTTTATGGCTCCCCGATTTTTATGGCTCCCAGAAACATCGTAAATGTCTTCCTTGGAAGAAAGTAAAACAGGGGCGATTAGTTTTATAGATCCTGAGAGACATCTTAAAGTTCTTTTTGTAAAGTTTCTCCATTGTTGAGGTCTGGACAATGAAGCTTCAAAGTTAAATGAGATTGTTTCAGGCGTCTATGCTCTCGCATGTGTTCTTTGAAATTTACCTCATAATCTGATATTCTTTCATTTCACAAGGTACTTCTCAAACTAACTATCCATCAACAAACTCATCTAGCAACTATTTTTTTCACTCTTCTACATCCATCCTTGTCTACATCTCAGTCAGTAACAACAACAACAAATGGAATCACTGGTGAACAAAATTTCTAAAGCAAACATAAGGAATGCGAGTACCTCAGCTATGGGTTGCTTCAAAGATTTCCTTGTAAGCCGAAACCGAATCCCCAATTTCTCAAGCTGCCTCGACAAAACCTGAATTATCCTGGCAGAGTTCCGCTGATCCTCCTCCAATTTCTCAATCCTGCCCACCAAATCCACTTTCTCCCCACCGCCGGCCCTAGCCGTCTCCCCCGAAATCCGCAGCCACTGCCGCCTCCTTATCCACGAGCCAATGGCCATACCAATCGCCAAAACCACCGCGCCCCACGCGAACCAGCCGTTACTGCCTATTGCCCCCAAAGCCGTCCTTTTCGAGCTCAAAACCGTGCAATTCAACGCATATGCAACCGTAACAATCGCCGATGACAGAAAACACAACAACTCCGCAAATGAGAGAAAAGCATCGAGACTGAAACCATCAGAACTCTGCGTCCGCCACGCGTCATCGGACTGGTATGCTTTGAGAGAGAAATTATGGGGCTTGAGGGTAAAATCGAGAGGGATTTTGTGGTTTAGGGTTCTGTACCGTAAACACTGATAATTCAAGGGTGCGGTGACCTTACAGGAGGGAATCAGAAAAGAAAGTTTACAATTTCCCGGAGCGTGGTGGTTGGCGGTGGTGGCGGTGAAGTAGAGGGTGCAGCGAGAGGGTGAGTTAGTACAGAGGTGCTGGGCCTGGGAGGTGAGCGAGAGAGGCATTGTCGTTTCTGATATGAGTTCGTGTCGTTTAAGTATATTGGGTTTAGGTTTTGCTAAGGTTTCGGAAGGTGAGAACACATGGATTTCAAAGAGAAAATTGAGAGAGCCTGCGACTAGGAAAGAAACAAAGGGCAAGCAGGCTATGGCGATTTGGCGATGACTTCAAGGTTTGGCGCGCTCGCGGCCTATCTGCCCGCGTTAGCCTGACGGTTTTCACTGGTTGGACTAGTGGGCTCACCGTGGACGAACCGGGCTGCTAAAATTAAAACCGAACCCCCCCCCCCCCCCAAAAAAAAATCAGTTATGCTCAATTAAAAATCGGAACAAAGTTAACATTCCAGTTAATTGTTCGATTAATCTAATTCAACATCAGAAAAAAATTAAATATAAAAACATATTTTTATGTAATATCTTTTTTAAGAAAAATTATAAACATTATTATATATCTAATAAATAAGTGATTAGTTAATATATAATATTATTTTATTAATATTTATTTATTTATTATTAATTATATTAATAATATTTTTTATTATCAAAATATATATATTAAAAACTCAGAGCTTGGCGCAGGTTCCTTTGCAAATATAAAGATTGGATAAAAGGTAGATCTTCGATACTTTGGATAAAAGAAGCTACCGAGAGATTATGTCCACAAAAAAGTAACAATCTTGCAACCTTCGTTGAAACTGCCAATTGACAACACATTGGAAGCACCAAAGTTCATCGTGTGAAGAGGCTCTGCAACTCAGTTTCCATATCCTGACTTGACTTCTGTTCTTCCATCAAATGAAAGCACCTCAGGTGTACATCCTATTTCAGCAGCCTCCAATAAGCCCTTTCCCACCTTCTTCGACTCCGGTTCTTTCGTCCTACTACATTTATCGTATATTGGCTTTTATTTATTTATTTACTTTTTGTTATATTGATACTTTCTTTTTCTCCATTTTCTGTTATATATATATATATATTTTTCACTGTACTCTTTTTTCCCTCCATTTCTTTTCTCTCTTCAAATGTTCTCTTCTTCTTTTTTTTTTTTTTCTCAATCACTTTTATCCCCCATAAAATTCACAAGTGTTTTGATCTCATTTTCTTTGACGCATTTTCTTTTCACTTTTTTTTTTTTTTTTTTTTGAAAAAACAAAATTTTCATTTAAGATGACAACATGCAGGAGCCTTGTAACAGCTCGTGCAAAACAAAGCTAAAAATCGCACTGAAAACTTTCCCATCCCCAAGTACAGTTTTTCTAATCCAGCGCTAATATATAGAGAACTTGAAGAATAATAGTCCTGCGATCATGGTGAGACGTAAAGTCAAACCATGATTCTGAAAAATAACTTCCACATCCACGTCAAAATAGTGGAGATCAACACAAACAGTACAGATGATGAATGTGTTGGAAATTGTGGGGAGGCACAATTATTTTCGGTTATCTTTTTCAAGCCCAATGAAAGTGTTTAAAATTTGTAGGAAATTGATGAGGAGGGAAGTGGGGGGGGGAGGGGAGAAGATGCCGCGCAGTTGACCTCCACATGATCCATCTGCACAGCCTCCTGTTCTCTGTAACTTTCTGATTTCCACAGCCACAGCAATTATGCAAACAAAAGTGAAAAAAGATTTTCATCGTGTGCATGCATGCTTAATGCATTCATAGGCGCTTGTTCATACAAAACAATAAGCTTTAAAGATCTGCTCACCAAGTTTTCAATGCATTCCTGCATTTAAGTTAACCGCTCGCTCACCCCCACTTATATTTTCCGAGCGAAATTATCTATGCTGGTTGTTTTACTTTACCTTAATGCATATTATATGATATGATCAATAAAATCCATTTTACTCGGGCAACGACAAACAATATGGCATCCTCGTAGAACCTTGTTGCAAAGATTCTCGTTATGCCTTGTTTTATGTTTTGTCGTGTATTTCTTGAGGTTTTTGGCTATGTCTCATTGCCTCCGACTTTTCAAAAGGAGTCCACCGATTTCATGGCTGGTGAACTTCTTTGGTCCATCCGTCACCTCAATATCTCTATCTTATTTTCCCTTTTCTTTTTTTTTTTTTTGAACGTGGCGTTCTGGTCCATGTAAAGCCTTTAAAAACCGTAATAGCTAAGCTTTGTTCTAATCTTTTTTGAAAATGACAGCGTCTCCGGAAGAACACCCAGTTAAGGCCTTAGGATGGGCGGCCAGGGACTCAACTGGCCATCTTTCTCCTTTCACATTCTCCAGGAGGTATATACTAAGAGCTTCTTCTTAGTAATTGGCAGTCTCTAATTAAATAATGTTATGTTAAAATTTTAGCTGGAATCCATATGCTGCAGGAAAACAGGCGAAGAGGACGTGAGATTTAAGGTTTTGTACTGTGGGATATGCCACTCTGACCTACACAGCATCAAGAGTGAATGGGGAGTCACAAAGTACCCTCTTGTTCCAGGGTCTGATCAATAACTTATTGTATCTAATCTTTGTGGTTAATTTAATTACCTCCTATTTCAGGCTCCAATAACTAAATTAAAGTAAGATCGTTACTCTTGTGATCTGCAGGCATGAAATTGCTGGGGAAGTGACAGAAATTGGGAGCAAGGTGAAAAGGGTCGAAGTGGGGGACAAAGTTGGGGTGGGGTGCATAATTGGTGCATGCCGCTCCTGCCAGAACTGTAAGAACGATCTTGAGAATTACTGTCCTGAATTGATATTCCCTTCTGGTTTCACATACTACGATGGAACGGTCACATACGGTGGATTCTCAGATCACATGATCGCTAACGAGCACTTCGTTGTTCGTTTTCCTGATAAAGTGCCACTGGATGCCTGTGCTCCCCTTCTCTGTGCTGGGATTACAGTTTACAGTCCTCTGAAATATTTTGGACTAGCAGAAACTGGTAAGCACGTTGGCGTAGTTGGCCTAGGTGGACTTGGCCATCTGGCTGTCAAATTTGCAAAAGCTTTTGGGGCTAAGGTGACAGTGATTAGCACATCTCCAAGCAAGCAAGAAGAGGCATTGAAAAATCTTGGTGCCGACTCATTTTTGATCAGCACTGACCAAGTCCAAGTGCAGGTAAACAAGTTTTGCATAGCCCTGTTTACATCCTATACAATTTCTGAAGGGAAGTCGGAATTGGAATTTCAGATGAAAACTTGCAATATATGTGTTGATGCAGGCTGCCGCGGGTACATTAGATGACATCATTGGTACAGTCTCAGCAGTCCATCCCATTTCGCCACTGCTTAGTTTATTGAAACCTCATGGGAAGCTTATTGTGGTGGGCTTAACCGAAAAGCCACTTGAGCTTCTTCTCTACCATTTGATTTCAGGCAAGCATATAGCATATTTAACTCTCATACTTTTTGTTGGGGTACTAAGATGACTGGATATCATCAGGAAGGAGGACTATTGCCGGAAGTTGCACCGGAGGCATGAAGGAGACACAGGAGATGATTGATTTTGCTGCAGATCACAACATAACAGCAGACATTGAAGTTATGCCGATGGATTATGTGAACACGGCAATGGAGCGTTTGGCGAAAAATGATGTTAGGTACCGTTTTGTTATTGATATTGGGCAAACTCTGACTTCTAGCAAGTCTTAATAGATGAAATTTGCAGTTGTTTCAACTCCCATAAGCCCTTTTGGCTACTTTTTTATCCGAATAAGATGTCCTGCTCTAGCCAGATTTGCTGTGACAAGGGTTGGTGAGGCCAACTGAGAACTGAGAAAGGAGTAGTGTTTCTACTCTTTCACTCATTGACATTGATGCAAGGTCTTTGAACTGCTAGATGAAAGTTCTTCGATGAAGTCAAATAAAAAGATGTCCTGACATTATTCTTCTATCCCTTTGAACTGTTAAATTAATGATTTCCACTTCTAAAGCCAATACACACGTTGACTATGTTCGTGTTAAAAACCAAACTTTATCATTGACTGAAGGGAGGAAAGCCAAGACAGACTGGTGAAACCACCAATTGGAAATGGATCCATTAAAGAAAACCAAAATCAGAGCATATTGGTGAAAACAAATTTATAATGGCCCAAGATACACTGCAAAAGGACCCAAAGAGCCCCAGCCTTCCTTTCTCCCTTTGACCTGTGTATGCACCTTTTAATTTTAAAATTAAGACAAAATTTTTAAATATATCAATAATTTTACTTTTTAAAAAATTTAAATATATTATTTTTAATATTATTTATATAAATATATTTAATTTTAAAATAAAAATTTTAAATTTATTATGATAAATTAAAATTATCAATTTTTAAAAAATACACACCATAAATATATTATAAATTTCTTTTATACGTAACCTTCATATTATTTAAATTATGATTTAAATTTTTTAATATATATCACAGTTGGAAATAAAACTGCTGCATCGAACGGTGAGATTGAGCTGGCCGAGTGTTGACAAATGATGATTAATAATTGGTTGAGTAATTTGCGGGCCTTAAAAACTACAAAATTGACTTGACCCAACCGTACGGCCGAGTCAGTGTGGCCAACGAACCGTGACCGGAGACAGCCCCTTCCGCTGTCCGCCGGACGGCTCCTCCTCAATCCATGCCACGACCGCTGTCTATCATCGTCGTCATGTCGTCCTAGAGTGTGCTAGCTCTCGGTCATTTGCCTTTTTAAATAATATCTCGAGTTGAGGAAACATCCTCTGCCGTAGCCTTCACCTACAAACATTTTCCGCTGGCCAATCTGTCCACGCCACATCGCCAAAATGTCCACTCCTTAAGGATTTCTAACATTAATTTACTCGCTCCCACACGGGATTCAACCCGACGTTCGTTTTGCTTCCATTTCACACAAAGAAAGAAATCGCAATTGCAACTTTAGAATTGATCTGCTCCAGCCCGCTTGCTGCCACGAAGCCCTGTTTTCTTCTCTGGATCGGTCGACTCCCTACGTAATAATATTTATTTAGAGAGAGAAAGTTTGATATATATATATATATATAGAGAGAGAGAGAGAGAGAGAGAGGAGTAGAAAAGGAAGGGGTGGAGCGCGGGGGAATATGGCGAGTGGTGGAGGAGGGTACGGAGATGCGAGCCAGAAGATGGACTACGTGTTCAAGGTGGTGCTGATAGGGGACTCGGCGGTTGGCAAGTCTCAGATACTGTCTCGATTTGCAAGAAATGAGTTCAGCGTCGACTCCAAGGCCACCATCGGCGTCGAGTTCCAGACCCGGACCTTGGTCATCCAGCACAAGAGCGTCAAGGCCCAGATCTGGGACACCGCCGGCCAAGAACGGTACTTTCTACTTTTATGTGTGCGTGCGTGCGTGTGTTTTTGTTCATAACTTTTTTACGACTGCTTTTAGTTGAATCTAATCTATAAATGATTCTCTTTCTGTTTTGGCGAAATCGTTATGTCTTTGGGTTTGCTTGGACAAGCAGATACAGAGCAGTCACGAGCGCATACTACAGGGGAGCTTTCGGAGCCATGCTGGTGTATGACATAACCAAACGGCAGACCTTTGATCACATACTCCGCTGGCTCGAAGAGCTGCGCGGCCATGCCGACAAGAATATAGTCATCGTTTTGATCGGAAACAAAACCGATCTCGAGGACCAGCGAGCAGTCCCGACTGAGGATGCCAAGGAATTTGCTGAGAAGGAAGGCCTCTTCTTCTTGGAGACGTCTGCATTGGAAGCCACCAATGTGGAAAATGCGTTTCTAACCGTGCTCACGGAGATCTTCAACACTGTCAACAAGAAGAACCTGGCTGCTGGTGAAAATCAGGGCAACGGCCCTGCATCGCTGGCCGGCAAGAAGATCGTCATCCCAGGCCCTGCACAAGAAATTCAGCCAAAGAGCAAGTGTTGCAGCTCGTTGTGATCCAACCCCAAACCAGACCTCTTGGGTTCCGAGTTGTGTGTGTGTGTGTGTGTGTCTCCTTCTCCCTCCCCCTCTCTCTCTCTCTCTATTGCCATGCTTCTATTCCATAGCAATTTTTGAAAGGTGGTGTACTTCTTTCTGTTCTTAGAGTTTTACTTAGCACATGCAAATGATTTGAAAAATCTCAATCAATTGTTGTGAATGGTCCGGTGGAAGGCGTAGAGCTTTTTTGCCATTTATGATTAATTCCATCTTTCCTCAAAATTAGCATTTTGTTGAGCGTCTGCTGAACTTTGTAGGTGGTAGGGTCAGGAATGAGGGCGTCTAAACGTACCGTTTTGTGTCTGTACTTCGGCTAGCATGACGCTCTAATTCAGTCATCGGGTATAATCTAGTGATGACATGTTGGTAATTCTCTGTTGAGAGCACTAGTTTAAAAACATAATTCTCTTTTGCCTTATGATTGGTTAAAAGCGGAAATTCATGATCTGCAGCCCAATCTCAATAACAATGACAGAAGACTAATGTCGAACAAACAAAAATTGGACAGATTACATTTAATTTGGCGATGCATAATTGGACGCCATTCACAGATGTCCGTGACAAGATCACTAAAAGCAACCAGATTTCGTACGTGTAGCTCAGTATGAATGCCTGCAGCAAACAAGATCCCTTTGCCTGCCAATGCAGAAAACAGATTTGACACCTTCTTTCGGGCAGCAGAAAAGGCCAAATATTGCAAATCTGAACCAGGTGAAGGCAAAGAGAAGGCTCTGCTGTACCAAATCAAGTGTTGTAATGTCCAATCCTAAGGCATGTAGAGAAGGCCACAATGAATGTGCAGCAATTTAGCCTTCTGCAGCCAGTTCGGTGAGTTTAGAGTCCTCAACCTTATCGAGTTCATTTATATTCCGGACTTCATCTGCCTTCAAAATGATTCCCTCTGCTGAAGAGCCATTTTCAATCTCCATTCTCGCCGAAAGCCTTTCTAGCATTTCCTGGCAGTCAATAGCAGTGACCATTACACTTAAACTGGCCCTGCCTTTCCAGCAGCCAATGGCAATTGTTGAAGCATCCACCTGGACATGATCGGTCAAGGCTTTGCCATCTGCAGACAAAAAAGTAAGGTAAACCAAATTCATCATGGAATAATCTATCAGAAATTAGAGGTGATTCTACACACCTCTCAAAACTACCACACAGCAACCCATCATTAGCTCTGATGCCTTTTCACCAAACTTGGCATCCACAAAGTCTGTAAATTTGACAGCTTTATACTGCAAAAGATGCTTGAAGTCTACGGGAGATGCGTATAAGATCTGTCTTCTTATGTGGGGAAGAATCACTGGCAATCCTTCAGATGATATCCTAAATGCACAAGGAGCAGATGTACCTTCTCTCGATGTTTGTCGCTCCTTTAATATGCAGAACAAGAAAGAAATAAGAAACCAAAATTGGTTGGTTGATACAGTTTCTTTGGTAAACAAGACCATGCGGCTAACTTTTAGGAAAGAGAATAGATTATAGTAGTAACAGTTGATGACAAGCCTTTTGTTGTATTGGGATAAGCACCTACCCTTTTCTTAGTTTTCCCTTTGTAGTGGGTAAGCAGATAAACTAGATTTATGCTAGAAATAATGAGATATTGTAAATATTTCAATGAAGCACAAAGAATAAACTTAGCACAGCAATTTGGTTAATTTCAGTCTTATGAGTGTTTGTGAAATAAAACCAACTTGCAGGAGACAGGAAAGGGCATACTTAGGTATAGTGCAATGGCCAAAAGATAATTTATGATATATAATATAAATAACAAATAGCAAAGGGATTCACTTACAAACATCTTTAGGCCAACCGAAGCTATCTTAAGTTGCTGGCCAACAAGGATATTCAGCTCCAGGACATCTTTAACCGACTTTGAAACATAGTAAATCCTCTTCACATGGTTATTATCACTGTTTCTGGAAATTAAGTGGCCATTGAAGGGAAATGACTCATCGATTCCATAGAATGTCTTTATGCTATTGATAATGGCTTCGTCTTTAAAGAAAATAATTGGGTCAACTCCTTTCCATTTTCCTTGACTTTGCAATTTCCGCTTCCCAGCGACCTTCCCATTATCACTTTTCCTTTTATCTGCCACTACAGCTTCCTCTGAATCATTTTCAGAGCTATTACAGGGAATAGCATCACCTGGTTCACTATCAATCAAAACAGCCTCTGAAGTTGCTTCAGAAGAATTCTCCACCTCAGAATCGTCAAAGTTCAGCTCCAATCTGTCTTTATCTTCAGAAAGCCGATTTGACAGTTTTTCTTGAGGCCCTTCTTTCTTATTGATCAAATTCCCTCGCTGACTAGGTTTTTCCAGAATTGCTGCAGAACCTAAGTTAGACAGTACAAATGTGTAAAATTGCTAAGGAATAGGTGAAACAGAGCTATGGACAGAAATCTCAAAATAATTTATAATTTAATGTAATAATAAAAAATTTTGCACAAAGTTCAGTTACAAAAGGAACCTTCCCCATTAAAGGGAAACAATTTTTTTTTTTTTGCTTCTGTGGGATGATGTCTCAACATTCAATCTATGACTAGGAGGTAGCTATCAGGGCATCCAAGGTCTATTGCAAATTATTTTGGTCTTTCATTGATCTTTAAAAATTGTAATGCTACCAATCAATTTTTACATTTATTTTATCTCACATCATTGTCAAAAATACATCTAACAATTGTAATCTTTTACTTTGGGACCTGAAACATGTGCGGCTCTCTTGCTTTATGAACATTGGGAAAGAATTATTTACTGTATGCAATTTTTCTGAAAAACAAAGTACCTTAGTTTTTTGTTTATCTATATATTTTTTGTTTGTAGATTGTCTTTGTTTTTCCCTAAAAAAATGGATCAAAAAGAGAAGTCAAAAATTAAGTAGGCACTAGTTGCAAATTATAGATAAAAAAATTATCTTGAAAATAGTTTTTTTTTTGTCACTTAAAGATGTAAAGCCTAATTGTTAGATATGATTTCGGAAGACTGTAATGGACATTGGGGACCAAGAATAAATGCATGAACTAATGGAAGATATATAAACAAACCAATAGTCAATACGAAACTTCAAAACTTGTTAGGCAGAATGTGATTTTAAAAAGTTTTGGGGAGAATATATAATTTCAAAATTCTTGAAGGATTAAAGAGAAATTAAAAAGATAATTGGGTAAGAATATAGAATTTTGGACATGTCTTGCATCTGTCCCAGGCTATTCCTCACATTGTCTTGCAATTCAATTCATAACAATATGTCAACTACTTGGATTTTAACTGTAATATAAAAACCCTTGATAAAGTTTTTAAATTACCTGGCAAAGGCGAAAGTTTGTGAAGGACAGCAATGAAAAATGCCCCGCTATTCTGATCATGAGGCACTATCCTCATGCAGCGTTCTAGGGGAAGATCAGAAACTTCCTGATATGAATCATCATTCATATGATCCTCCAATTCCTGAGGCCTTTCTTCAGAATTCATACTATCACCATTCTCATTTTTGTGGCTCTTGTCAGTTGGAGTAGCATAGGTTCTGCCGGAAGGAAACATGCTGGGAGAAGTCCCAGATGTGTGGGATTTAGCGACATCGTTGTAAGAAGCTAACCAGACACCCTTGTCTCGTACCTAAATGCACAGGAAATGACAACAAGGTATGAATTTGAAACATTCAAAGTAGGAGTAAAGGTGAAAATGCTAAAACACTGCAAATGGAGTCCAAAACTGTTCAGCATTATTGATGTCCGCTAAGAGTGGCAATGCAGCAATGCAACCAGTTTGATTGTTTTTTGAACCTATTTGCCTCATTTGGAGGCTGTCTGAAACAAGTGCTAAGGTAGAAAGGGAAGGTCTAATAAATGGTCTTTCTAGATGCTGCCACATTAAGGTGTGATAACCACAAAGTTCAGGATCATTCATGTTCAATCTTCATACCAAGTAGAGACTTAAAAAGGCACACTGCAACCCAAAAGACAATGCATTGTAACTAAGTGGATTTTATGACAATAATTACTGTGTTTTGCAATTGTGTGCAGGACTTACTTTTAGAAGCAATCTTTCCTTATAAAAAGAACATAAAAAGAAACATGTATAGAGAAGTGAACATCCCTGGGGAGAAGCTTTTTTGCATGAGATATAGAAAGAGAAAGAACTTGACATGAAAAACAAACCTTCCATCTTCTTAGACCTGGCCTACGAATAAGTTGAGGAAGCTCTCCAGAGACATCAACAAGCTCAACAGATCCTCCGCATCTGCGTAGAATCTAAATTGTGGATTCCATATTAGATGTGACATTAAGACCCTACTTAATGATGCCTAGGCAGAATAACATACTGACAGATGCCATGTGATTTACCTCAGCAACCACAGCCTCATTCTCAATGGGATTCATTGAGCAAGTTGAGTAAACCATTCTCCCACCAATTTTAAGTAAAGAAAGACCTGCAGCATTCAGCGTAGCCCTTATGAGTCTGGTATAAACCTCCAAACAATATAAAAAAGATGCTCAAAATCTAGTATACTAGATCAGGACTGGACTAATAAGGCAAATTAAAGACAATCAACCCTCTTTTGCTCACTAGGTATAGCTTAGTGGTCACCAAGTACAAAACTTGGGGTGAGATATGGGGTTCGAATCCATATCTCACTGATAGTTACATCCCCCTCCCTTACTCCAACAGGACCACCAACAAATAAAAAACCCTCTTTCCTACAAAATGGTCACCATTCTTACTTAAACTACAAACCCTAGATCTTCATGTTCAATGTCCACATTATAAAACCAGAGTCTACCCACCATAAGTGGACAGAAAGCAAATTTGTCTGCATCAACACACTTATTTAGGGATTGCGTTGCAAACTTTTCAGCTATCAACTAGTAATAAGAATTGAGCAATCATAAATGAAATAACATATGGAAAAAAGAAAAAAGAAAAAAAAAAGCTACAGCTAAAATGTAATTCCAAATAAATAGATGTGTAAATCCTTATGATTATAAATAAACATGTTCCCAATATAAAAGTGGTAAGCCAACAGCACCTCGCATTGCTATCTGAATTTGCAGGTTATGCAAACCATTGCCCATTCCTGAATTCCTGTATAGAAAACACATAAATAAAACTTACTTGAACAACAATGTAGACAAATGAAAATCAAAGAGGGAAGTGAATGCGTAAATGTTCCAACCATTTCCTCCAAAGATCTGGAGCCTTGCGAAGCGTGCCATCTCCACTGCAGGGAACATCACATAGGACACAATCAAAGAGAAGCTGGCTTAAGCATGTCTCACATTCTGTTTTAGAAGTTTTAGAGCCAATTTTGTTTGCACGGCAACCAGGGAACTGTTGGGCTTCATTATTTGTCACTATCAGGTTGGCAGTGCACATTCGTTTTGTTTGGTGGATGAGAAGATTACATCTCTGAACATCAAGATCATTAGCAATAACCTGGGAAAAGAACAATGTAAGAAAATCAATAGAAGACTAGAAGAAAATGCACATTTTCTACAAATATCAATAAGTTATTTGAGCAAAGTAAAACAAACACTTTCCAACTTGCAAGTATCTATACAATCCAATGAAGGGGGGAAAAAAACCAGAGAGATAAAACAATCAGAAGAATAAGTAAACATCTACACAAACAGAAAGAAACAAGCAAAGATAGATACATGATACATAAATGTACACATAGAAGCAAATCATACCATCCCATCAGGAAGGGATCCTGGTTTTGTTGACTGATATACAATCTCAAGCAACTGGAATGTTTTTGAGCCAGGAGCAGCACACACTGCACCAAAAGGGAAAAAGAAAAACGAATGTATCAAATACCAAACATGATACCAAATCTCTTTCAATTTCATAAAAAAGTACGTATACACAAATCTTTTTCCTTGCCTCTTGCCAGTGTGGGGAATTAAGAAAAAAGATTAAGAACCAGAATGCACAAGAAATTGCTTACTATCAAGTATAAAACTCTCTGGGCGTACATCCAAGAAGAGGGGAGGCACCTGTTTTGCACAATATTCAGTCAGAGTAAATAGCTAAATGGCAAGAAATCTACACTAAATACAGAAACACTCAGCATGCTCAATATATAACAAAGAACTCTGAAAAAGGGTCACACACCATGCTGACAGCCTCCTGTCTAGTGATATTCCCAATTTCATTTTCTAACTTTAAGAACTCATGGAACCTGAAATATGTGTTATCAGAATCATCATAAAGAAATAAAAAAATATCAAGCATTAAAAAAAAAAAAAAGATTTTAATTAGTTTAATAAAACCAGGGCTACTGGCACATATTGTAAAAGACAAACTGGAAATAAACATGGAAAGCAGCACTCAAGAAAGCATCAAAGGTTGCACCAAAGGTGGGGTGGATGGCATGAAAGTGGGTTGTCGGGCAGCCAAAAGACATGCTACCTTCATGTGGAAGTAAATTCCATCACAAGGAATTCAAAATTCTACAGGCTGGAAGTGCGATTGTCTGAGTCAGGGACTAACTTAGCAAAGAAAGGACCAGATTCTAAACCAGTTGCACTCCTAATTGTTCAAGACATCATGCATTAGTCACTGTTCATAGTCCTGGATGGTATGCAGGACACAATGGCAAGCATGGCATTGTGTTGTTTGATGGTCTCAGGTGCATGCATTAATTAAACTATAAAAAAAGATGTGTATAACACACTAGTGCCACTTTATATTGTTTTACAGAAAGTGTGCACATTACATAAGTAATACCTCATCATTGTTTTTCCTTCCCCCCAACCTTCTCTAACAGTTGTGAAGGCTTTAAGAGGGTTTCTTTTGTAGTCACTTTATAAATACAAAACTTCAAATTCCAGAGCATTGTCTTAAGTAGTATGGTATTGTACCCCTATATTTACAGAGGTTCAATCATGGAATAAGATGTGTACATTGATGCAAGCATGCAATGGTATGCAATGATACTCATGCACAACATAGCAAACAAGCTCATGTGTGTCTGTGGACTTGCACACCCACTCACAGACACAAAGGCAATTGCAGGATTTACCTCTCAAGGGCTTGGTTCTTTCTTAGCTGCATCCGAGAAAAATTTGAATGCCAGGCAAGATTATTGGGATACCAAGGCAGTGGTCTAATTGCCTCCACTTCAAACCCATTGGTGGCCTGAAAATAAAAAATGGAAAAGAAGAAAAAAAAAGAGAAGAAGATAAAAAGATGGCAAGCCATCATCAGTAACCAACGAACTCACAAAATCCAGGCACCATAAATTACGTGACACACCTCGGCGTGAAGAGATTTCATAAAGTCATTCTCCAACTGCAATTTGATATCTTCACAAAACTGACTACTGCAAGATTCAAGACACAGCAATTATGAAGCAGGAGCTTATCTTGATTTTATTTGTTCTAGCAAATCACAAATTTTGTTAACATTTACTTTTTGGCCTGTATGAAGTTGAGGAGAAGACGTAATTAACGCATTAGACCCCACGGTCAAGTTCGAGAGAAAGAAAAAAATAAAATAAAATTTGCACACAGCCAACGATTGCTTACACTCAATAAAACAGGATAAAGTTAGTTTTGTATCGGCCTTATAAACTCCACCTACTCAATTATTTCCAATAGCCATATTCAAGAAACTTGCAAGTCCAGGGAAGTTCACAGCTATTTGTTTTCAGAGATATTCTAATTAATTAAACGCCCAACCATAAATGCCTAGAATAACGCATATTAAAATAGAAAAACACAAAAAAGCAGTCGGAAATTTCAGAGGAAACCTGGAATTGATTCTGAACGCGGCGGGCAATGGCGTCCGAAGGAATTCCACAAATATGTCCCATTCTTCCGGCGGCACTATCCCTTGCTCCTATTCCAAACACACCATTTCCATCCCACGACCGAACCAAAACGAAGTATCAGAACTTGTAGTATATCCGTCCATATCCCAACGCAAATACAAGTGCAGAAAGAGATAGAGAGAGAAATGTGAACAAACCTTGTAGTATTCATCGAAGGCGGGGTTTTGCGTGGCGAATGGCTGCCAGGTTGGATTGTCAGCGCTGCCGTTAGGTTCGGAGGGAGACGAGTCGGACTTGGGGCGCTTCCAGACGTTGGCTCTGCCGTCCCGGAAGTGCTTTCTCTGAGTCCGCGACCTGTTTCCTCTGCCCATTTTCTTGTGCTTGTTGTTTCTGATTTTCTTTCCGCTACTACCAAGAAAGAGAGCTTATTGCCCCGCCGCCCGCGCCGGTCTGCTCTTCTCTGTCTTCCAAGCTTTCTGCTGCCCTCCGCAAAAGCCAGGTCGTGACATGGGCCTTGGTCGGCCCAATGCAAACAGTTGCGAGAATGGCTTACATTTAAAAAAAATAAAATAAAAAAAAATTAAAAATATATATATATATATATATATATGGTCCAAGTGTCCGACCCAATCCTACCAAGTGAGTACCGTTGTACCGCACGATTCCATTGTTCGAGCCGGGCTAGACTTGAGCCGCGTCCGGCCTGACCCAATTGCATCCAGCTCGTACTAATAGAAGTTTAACGGCAATAGTTGTAGGCCGGCCCACGGGCCAATTTGGATGGGCTAGGTTTGGTTCAGAACCTGCAGTTCTTGTTAAAGGTCAACCAACTATAAGTATAATAGTTGAATTTTATAAATTGAAACTAATTATATTATTTTTAAAATACTATAAAAAATTAAAATTTGTCTAACTATTATGGGGTTAAATTCCAATTAAATTTTTTTAATGATTCATAAAACATACAATTGAAACTTTTATATATTGTTCAATTTTCATATAATTCTTTTAATTTTGATCTCTCTCTCTCTCTCTCTCTCTCTCTCTCTCTCTCTATATATATATATATATATATATACATATGAATAAAGTTGTACATGTAATCATAGGCATTTTAACAAATACATATTACAAATTTAGTGAAAATACATTTATTTGATTAAAAATATTGAAAAGAAATATATTATTTATTAAACATAATTTATGTTACCCAAATCAGACATTAAGTTGTGATTTTGTTGCACGTAAAAACTGAAACTGCGCGTCCTAAAAATTTCCCTGATATAGAATACTTTCTATGCTCTTTTCTTTTCTGTTTTTTTTTTTTTTCTGGTGTGGGTTTGTGGTGTGCCTTTTTGTGACCAGGTACAATTTATATAAATAAAGTGAGTGGACACTGGCCATATTGGGCGTCGCAATTGTCGGAATGCAATGTAGACCCCTGCCATTGCCGCAACCACCTCTGGACCCTTTTAGTTGGATGTCGGCATCACTGGTTGTTTCGGTCATGCCCTGTACTCTGTTGACAACTCGGCAACAGTACCACTGTACTCCACACACACGCACACACACACACTCAGATCACAGATCCTGTTCAAAGCCATCACTCCGAGGCATTTTTGGTACGTCCTCTCTCTTTGTTTTTTCTTTTTCCTTCACTTTTTTCGGTAAAATATTATAGTGGGGCCACTGTGGCTTTGGTTACGTGATGTCGATGCATTACCCCATATTATTCTCTGACTCACAAGCGTCTAGAAGAATTGTATCTGTGTCCTGATATCGTCCATGAAATTTCGCGGATTGTTCAGAAGAAATAAATAAATAAATAATATATATATATATATATATCCCGAGGCATTCTATCCACAAAGGACTCTAATTCAGTAACAGTAATCCAATTTATCGGGAGAAAGAATATCAAGAAAACATGTAATCTACTAGGTATGTAGTCGGGAATTCACTGAAACTACCCAAATTAAAAATAAAAAAATTAACAAAAACCCACTTTATCGTGTCAAATTTTTATAGTTTTCAGCCCATTCACTGTATTCAGAAGCCAACTTTACTTCGAAATATTTATTTGATAAAAATCGAAAGGGCCCCAACCTCACTGTCCTTTTGCGGAGCAAAACCCTATGCCTTTAAGAAATTAATTATTATAGGATGGTTTTTATCTTATTTTATTTATATAATATCAAATAATTAGTAAATTATATTAATAAAGAATAAACATTATATATATATATATCTAGAGTGGGGTTGGAGACCTCAACGGGCGCCAAATGATGTACATCGCTTCTTGAGGGAGAGCCAGAGGGAACTGTCATCGATTGTGTTGAAGACATCCGCAGCAGATCGAAGGGTGGTTTGGGTTCTCTTTCAGCTTTGCCTGGGGCTCCATTTGGATTGTGTTGGAAGGCGAGTGACGCGGGTGCAGGGGCTCCATTTGCCGTCGAGGGCGCATTTGCCGTCGAGGGCGCATCCGAGCCGTGCACGAGTCCCAAAAAACACGTCATTTCTTTTGACTTGCTTGCCGGCTTGGGACCCACGTAAAATCGGGGTGCGTCTTCGTTAGTATAAATTTCACGCCAACCCAGTCGTCCCATGGGAGTCCTACAAGCCTCCATTTTTCCACCTCCCTTCGCCGGAGAAGCCTCGCCAGCTCCCGCCGTATCAGTAGTGCTGAAAGCTTTCGTTTGCCTATTCGCTGGCCAAAACCCATCACCAGAAACGCCTTATTTACACCCGAGAAGCCCTCTCTTCCACCTCCTACCTTACTTTGTTGCCAGGAAGATGGCTTCTCTTGTTGCTGTTGTTATAACCCTTGTCCTGCTCACGATCACGGCCTCCGCGGCGACGCCACTATGTCCTGGATTTTACTCTGAGGCGTGTCCGAAAGCTGAGTCCATTGTCAGGAATGTGATGAGAAACGCCATGATTAGAGAGCCCAGAGCTGGTGCCTCTGTCATGCGCTTTCAATTCCACGACTGCTTTGTCAATGTAAGTCAAACAAGAAGACACAGTTTTTAAGTAAATGTTTTCTAAACATGTTCCTTTCTTTCGTTTGGATTCCGGAATCAAATCCAATTCTTTCAGGGTTGTGACGCTTCTCTGTTGCTGGATGACACACCAACGATGAAAGGAGAGAAAGAGGGTCTTTCCAATATAAATTCGCTGAGGTCCTTCGAAGTTATCGATGAAGTCAAGGCAGAGCTGGAGAAGGCCTGTCCTGGAGTTGTTTCCTGCGCGGACATCATCATTATGGCTGCCAGGGATGCCGTTGCCCTGGTAATTTTCAGTTTTTCTTTTTGATATTCCATTACGAGATAAAGTTTATATCCTATCAACTCGGCCCCGTGACAACATTATTGGGGTTTTTGGGATTGAGGCCTTGCTCTCCCGGATATTCTGCTTCATGGGCCCTTTTTGTCCAACGTGTGTCCATCAGGCATATCATATTCATACCCAAAGCGCTCCGAAGATAATTAATGATCACATGGTATTGATCCTTTATTTATACAAATGGATATTTTACTGGCATTAGGCATAATTTTAACCTGTGCCCATGCGACAGTTGTGGCGACTTTTTCTGTAGGTTAAGAACGAAAAGGTACATTTTTACTAGGTCTTACACCCTGGTATAGATGAAGTTTAATTATCTGTAATATCTATACTATAGTCTTTGCTCTGTTATTACCAGAGTGGAGGTCCTGACTGGGAAGTGAAGTTAGGAAGAAAAGACAGCTTAATAGCCAGAATAGAGGACGCAGACGATATTATGCCAAGTCCAAGAGCCAATGCGAGCTTTATGATAGACCTCTTCGCAAGATTCAACCTCTCAGTGAAGGATCTTGTAGCCCTTTCAGGTTCACATTCTATTGGCCAAGCTCGGTGCTTCTCTATAATCTTCAGGCTTTACAACCAGTCTGGCACCGGCAAACCTGACCCAGCAATAGACCCAGAGTTCAGAGAAAAGTTATACAAGCTTTGCCCTCTTGAAGGAGACCAAAATGTGACGGGGGACCTTGATGCAACACCCACCATATTCGATAACGTCTATTTCAATGATTTGGTTGGTGGGCGTGGATTTTTGAACTCTGATCAGACCCTTTTCACCTTTCCTCAAACAAGACAGTATGTGAAACTGTTCAGCAAAAAACAAGATGTATTTTTTGATGCTTTTGTAGAAGGCATGATCAAATTGGGCAACCTGCAGTCTGGGGAGCCAGGAGAAATTAGGAACAATTGCAGGGTGGTCAATAGCCGGCCAGTTAATATACTTTTCGAGGCCTGAATGTAGAATTAATTTCATATTCGTAGGTTTTATGGTCGCGTTAAAGGGAATGAGTGGTGGAATAGAAAAGGTTGGCGAGAGTGGGACAGAAATTTTCGATGCCCACTGACAATGCTACACAATGTCGGACATTGACGAGTGGAATCGTTACTATTCTGTCTCGTAACACTTGTGTCCTTGTTTGGAGTCTCGGAAAATCAAAACGCAATGGCGTTAAACAATAAAAGACGTTTTCATTTGTTGTCTGGGCTTTTTCTACCTTTTTTTTTTTGTGTGTGTACGAGTGTCTTGTCCGGGAATTGATGTTAAACAATAAAAGGTCGATTAATCTAAAGTTTCATCACATGCTGACAGACTGTTCTGATAAGAGACGTATATAAATGAGAAGATATTATTATAGTTATTTATGTCTATTAGTATTTTTATACAATCTACTTATTATGATGTGCATCTAAAAGCTTGCACCCTAACACCCCAAAAAAAAAAAAAACAAAGAAAGAAAGTTCTGATCTTTACAGCTCCAATGGAAAACCTTCCCACGGCACAAAGTTGATTTCCGTTCCAATTTTTCTTCTCTGTTCCATGTACATCCGTTTTCCATTTTATGTTGCCCTTTCACATCACTGAACAAGTATGGGCAGCGCAGAGAAGGAAAATTTCGGTCCACTAGGTCATATGCCAACAAGCTCGTGCCACAAAAAATTTTAAAATCCGAAGAAAACTGTATCATGGTTTCGTCCACATTCCACATGTAGGAGTGGACACTAGGATAGTCGCACATGGGAACAGCGATGGACAAAGGATTACGTTGGGATTGGATGAGCTTGGGAGAATGTATGCCAATCACTCTACGTAAAGGTCCGATTCTGTCTTTTTCGACATTTAAAGAAGTTTTATTGGCGTCTCTTCGTGCACTTCAACGGTTAAAATAATTAAAATTTTAATTAGAAGTCCTGGATTTTAATTTTTTTTAAATATATATATATATATATATATATATATATATATATATATATATATATAATTATTTCTTCTTCGCTTATCATACCTCCTATTAAGTCAAAAGATAGAACGAAGTTTATACGTAAAATGTTGGAACTTTGAGGGGCAGAGATGACGACGGTGCGGGGGACAACAGATAAAAAGAAATTGAAAGTGTGATCACCCCGCAACCATTAAGAATTTAAGATTTTTGAGATTATAACACTATAGCTTGTATAGATCCGTCTCCGAATTGACTAGATTTAAATATCTAAAAAAAAAAAAATAACGGAAAGTGCTTCTTCATGTACACACACCGCCTGGAAGGAGGTACCGTTATATACACCACGTAGGCAATTCGATCCACAGCGAGAAACTCCAATTCACACGACAATGATTTTATTGGAAGAGGGGCTTTTTCTTTTCGGTAAAAAAACAAAAAAACAAAAAAACAAAAAAAAGCGAGAGAGAGAGAGAGAGAGAGAGAGAGAGAACTAATGGGTAGCACCTCACATTCTTGTCAGGAAATATTACTTATATCTAAACAAATAAATTCTCTTAATATATATTTAATTTGCCCGAATGCTTTGATAAAAATTTAAATTCGTGACTTTTTAATAAAGGTATTTTAACCATTGAATGACGCTGTTGGGAGGCTCCGAAGAGAACTTCAAGTGGGTCACGTGGGCATACTGTACCTACTCCATAGAACCTACAAAATATTTTTAGATGTGTCAGTGTTATGTATTTTCAAGCAGGAGCTAAAGGAGCTAAAGCATGATTGGAAGGAAGTTGCATTCACATGCCAAGAAGGGATTTTTACTGATTGATCCCAGATGTTCGAAGAAAATTCCGCTAACGAAAGTGAGAAGCTGTGGCAAATTTATTCGTTTATTCATGACTGAGGAACTTAAGCAAAGATATGAAATTCAATTTCCTTTTACTTTCACGACGGACCCACTGTACAGTTAGTTGACGAAGAATCTCCTACTATCCCTATTCTCCTTTTCTTACCACCCCACACACCATCATGTGTTGGTGAGAAGCCACGGGCTTTCTAATTGATATACACGTGTGCCTTTGTAAGACGTGTGAACACTATAATATACATAGCAATCTTACCACCCCACACACCATCATGCTCTCGTTTTCTTTTAACTGGTTAAATGTCAACTTCATGAAGTTTCAACAAACTCGAGCACCATCGAGATGCGAAGAAGGGATTGAAAAAAGAAAAACCACGGACAGGAGCACATCAAGTCTTTAAAGTCATTAAATTTTCAAATGAGAATGGCTAGAACGAAATAACTCCGAGCATTGACTTTATTTAATAAACGTACTCAAAGGAAGCCATTTTGCCCAAACACTGCACAGACACTGGCATTGGAAACGTGCCTTGCAGTGACACAAGGGTTTAGCCGATGAGCAGGGAAGCTTATTGTCTTTGTTGCTCGATAATTCTAAATTGTTCAATACTAGGACGTGTATCCTCACCCTTCATCCCAATTTATGGTTTTTGTCATATGCCCCTTGGCCAGAAGGAGGACAACGCTCACTAGCATATTATTGATTTTTGGAATGCTAGCAATATAAAGGAATATTGAGCTTGAGGTTAATAAATAACACCTAAACTATCGTGGGAAAGATGTCTTAGACCATAATTGACTATTGAGAGCCAGGCTTTAGGTTCAGAGAGAGAGTTGTTGATTAGATAGAATTGAGAGAGAAAAGGCAATCAAACTTTTACGAGCGCCGGATAATGGTTGGATGCTGTCACATGATTGCAAGGCGGGATAGAAGTAGAAAAGCAGAAAAGGCTGAGCAACTTGCGGGAGGCCCAGTCCGACCAACCCCAATGCATAACAGAGACCGCAAACCGTGCAGGGCCACCGGGCAAGTACATGTTTCTTCAGGATAGATAAAGGAGGAGCTGCCGAAAGACTAGCAGAAGTAGACAAAAAATTGCGGTGGTTAGAGCAGTCTTGCTTGCTTAACCCCACATAATTTGGCCTCTAGCTCCGGCAGAAGGTTCAGAGGATTCGTGCAGTCCAACATCTAGAGTAAGTCTGATGTGCCAATATATTTCCCTCCTGGCACGCATGTGCTACTGACACCTTTCAATCTCAGTACTCCATATCACCACCCTTATCAACCACCAGTTGTGCCCTGCAAAAAGCAGTCTTCCAGGCCCTACAATACTGCTCAAGTTTCTGCATTGACCGATATTGTAGTTCTGATATTATCATTTATAAGCAGATCCTCCACGCCAAACTCACAGAGTATCGTGGGCCTGCACAGCCAGGGTTCTCTTCGGAGGCTCCACCCATATTTCTTCTCCAGATCCATACATGCAAAGAGAAATAATCCATCTGGATTTCAGCGCAACTCAACTATATAGCCAATCACTTGCAAGGTCTAAACCTCGAAGTGCAGAGTGCATCTGGAATGAATACAATATTAACTTAAACCAAAATTATCAAAGGAGAAGAAAGATGAATCCAGAAGTATCATCAACCAAAAAAATATGTTTAACCCGTTACAGAAATAGTGATTTAAGCCAACATCTCAAAATCCAAAGAGCAATCAAAATTGATTCAGCGTACTATAAAAGTTTAGAACCAACATGACTCATGGGCCAAATCATTGGATGCCTAAGCTGCAATAGATGGCTTTGAGGCAGTAGATAGTCTGGATCTCCTCTTTGCCAAGCTCTCACTACGGCGCTCGCGCTGCTCCTTCAACCTGGTTGCTAGTAGCTTCTGATATTCAGCTGCCTCTGCCTTGGCCTTTGCAATTCTCTTCTTCTTCTCAGCTATTCTTGCACGCTTCCTTTGCAATGTCAAGGGAGTCACCAGCCTCTGAATTTTGGGTGCTTTGCTAACCTTCTTACCTGCAAACACATAAAAAGGCACCTTAATCATCCTCCTTTATCTAGGTTATTCAATTATACAAAAAAAGGTGTTGCAGTGCATGACACTCCCACATTTGTAGGATCTGGGGAAGGGCCGATGCATGCAGTCTTCCCTTCGTTTTAGTAAAGAGATTGTTTCTAGCATTTGAACCTATGACCGCTAGGTCACAATGAAGTAAGCTTTCCGTCACAACAAAGCTCACCCTTTGGGTTATTCAATTATACGTAGCTATAATATTCTCCTTGCTTAAATTTATACTTAGTACTCCTTTTGAAATAAATGCTCCACTGACTGCATATCTTCATATGCTCCAAGGTGCAACATTTTACTGTTACATTACTTAACTGAGTACAAGCACTCACAATATTATTGGATTTTATGATTTATCTGCAAGCATCATCCCCAAAGAAAAACAAATGAAAAAGAAAAGAAAAAAAAAGGCTCACCAGACTTTGTTGTAAATGTTCGGCGGTATGTGTTGACATACTTTCGCACATCATCCTCCTTTGAAAGGTCAAACAGCTTCCTGATCTTTGATGCCCTCTTTGGACCTCTCATTCTAGGTTTCTCAATGTCAGTTAGCCCAGGCAAGTCATTCTCACCCTTCTTCATGATAACCAAGTTCAAAACTGAGAGATCTGGGCTAACAATGCATCCACGCACAGACTTCCTCCTACGTTCACCATTTCTGCGGCCATATCCACGGAAACAAGGGGTACCTGATCACACATGCATTGGAATCAACTAAGAAACATTATGACAAAAACTGGTATCCTTAGAAAGAGCTGCGGTGTGTACATAGCATATGTGCATCCACATGAGGTCACACAAACAAATTAGCAAACCTCTGTGAAGCAAAAGACGAACACGTCCAGGAGTTAGAACTCCCTGCTTCATTGGAAAACCTTGCTTGTCACAGCCCCCCATAATCTTAAATACATAGCCCTTGAACTCCTGTAGAACACATTGAAGTGAAAAGGCATGCAATATAAACTGTGTTGCATAACTCAAAAAGATTAGCTATGCCAATCAAGTCTGAGCAGAAAACACACTTCACCCAGGGCATCTCCACTGACTTCTTGTGAGATCCTCTTGTCAAAAAATGCCCGGCTGCAACAAGGAAATTTTAACATTAGCTGCAGTGAATCTGTCGAGGATAATCCCAAACTTATTTGAAAAATTTTTAATCAACCATATAAACCCACACAATTTAGCATCATAATAGCTAGCATACAGAATCTAATACAAGCTTACAATTTTTCATGCAGTAAAATTTCAATGTCCTAACAAGAATTTTCTTCCATAGTTGAAAAAAAAAATCACATATCCATTTAAAATATAGCAATCCCAAAACAATGAACTAGCCAAACAAATTAAAAGATTTATTGCATTTTCAGCACTGTTTTAGCATAACAACGAACAGCTATGGAGAAAATCAATGGAAACAATCTAAAGATAACCATGCAAAAGGGTAACTATCTGAGAAGATTAACATGTAAATTTGCTTGAGAGCTTCTTTAACATTTAATATTTTCAATAGGCACCAATTTAAAACCAAATGAAAAACATGAAGAAGAAAAATAAGAAACCGTATAGAAATCAGAATAACATTCCTCCAAATTAAAAAGAGTCAAATCCTACGTACAAGACTATATTCGAAACCCCTTTTGTCTGTCATGTACGACACATTCTCTGACCCCTAAAATCAAGCACCCAGTTCATTTATTATCATATGCAGCAATTTAAATTCACAAAACGCCATTTAAATTACTTCACTACACGGCCCCGTTAACTCTCGAGTAATCATTTAAAAGAAAACAGAGATCCGTACAGTTTCTGGTCATCGTCAATTTCGAGCTTCTTCTGGCAGCCAGTGGTCGGATTTGCAATGTTGAACTGCCAATATAAAAAATAAACGTATTTAAAATTAATAAAAAAAAGAAGAAAATTGAAAATTGAGAGCTAGGGTTTGCTAAGAGACAAAGAGGCTGATGCCATTAAAAGAGTGAAGATGGCACCTTCATTTTCGCCGGGGGCAACGAGAATCAGAGGCCGCTCCGCTTCTCCTGTTCCACCGGCTCACGGGGCTGCGCTTTGTAGCGAAATTAGGGTTTTTTCGTTATAGCTTTTACGAAGGTTATATATGAAGACTGGATGTTTCTTGCATGTGTCCACTAAGAACTTAATAATGTGTGAGCAAGTGTCTTGACGGAACACGTAGCGTTGGTTTTGCATTATTGGTTTTCGAAGAGTCGATCGTTGCCTGTATTAATGTATGCGAATGTACTACAACATTGCTCCTTGTTTGGGCTCTGGGCTTAGTTTTCCCCAAGGGCCAAATGGGCCTAACTTGAAGGCCTTGCTGTTGAATGTTTTAACTTTAATAGAATATAAAAGTACTTAGTAGCCCTTCGTGTCAAAGGAGGGGATGGCATGTCCTTCAACATTCCACCCTCTCGCTTGATTGGTAACTACATGAAATCCTTTTGTCTCCCGGCGGTTATGGCTTCCCATGGTCCTTCACTTTGGTGGGTATTCACATCAAACTTTGAGTTTTTTTTTTTTTTATAAATTTTTTCATAATCATTTTGTGCCTAATATATATAAAAAGAAAAAAGAAAATATGGAGGATACAAAAAGAAAAAAGAAGAAAAAAAGAATCTATATCCAATGAATTGAAACGAATCCAAACGCTCGTTCACCAAATGATTGTTCTTTTCTGTGACCCGGTTCCTATCACGGGGTGTGAGTGTGACCATATCTTTTCCTCACAAGAATATCTCCAAACCTTCTGAGCAACGCTTTCTTTTTTCTAGAGTTCCTTTCATTCTCCAAATCATCAATATGGGCTGCATCCAAATGGTCATAATCCTCCGAATTCATTGCATCTGCATCATCCGTGAATGCAGAAGATGACTTTCTCCCGTGATGACCTGCTGTAATTGGTGACTCTATTACATCTAGTATTGATCCCCTAAGCGGGTCCAAATTCTCAGAGTCATCATCATCCTCATCGTTTTTCTCGTTAATTTTGCGATCCTCCTCCACATCTTTGTGTTTGCTATGAGTTATTAGATCCTTCAGGTTGAAACTAAAGGTACTGCTCAGTCTCCTGCCATCTTTATGTTCTTTCTCCGGCTTTTCTTTCCGTTCATTTTCCCTGTTATTTTCCACTTTGAAATCTCTTCCTGATGCTTCAGCGAGCATCTGCTTCAAGTCTTTGATGTTCTCCAGGGCTGCCGCTTGGTCGATTCTAAGATTTTCGTTCTCGCGAGTAATAAATAGCAAAGCGTCATCCTTTTCAGCTAAAACGTCCTTCAGCTGGGAATTTTCTTCCTTGGCAATTCCTGCAGCTTCTTTTGCCACACTGGCTTCATTTAAAGCCTGTTTAAGGATGTCCCGCAACTTGTTATTCTCTTGCTTAGACGTCATGCTTAAATTCTCTGCGATGCTAATTGACTCCAGAAGTTTACTGTACTCTTCCAACGCGGCTGCCTTCTCATCTTCAGTTCTCTTGATAACATTAACGAAGCCGGTTTCCTTCTCATTCCATGCCAGGAGTGACTCCTCAGCCTCTGCTCTCAACCTCTCTGTGGCGTTCCTATTTCGATCAGCTTCTATTCTAGCTTCAGCCAAGAGAGTTTTAGAATTATCCTCAATGTTCTTTAACTCCTCCTTCAACTCTCCTGTCTCCTTCCTGTAATGCTCTAGCTCTTCTTGGGTTGAAATGAGCTTCTCCTTTGCTTGGCTGGCCTCTGTTGCAACTTCCTTCAGGGCCAATGCCAAGTCATCCATCGCCCTCTTCCCCGTTTCTTCTGCTTTGGTTGCCAGCTTCAATTCATTTCTTAGTGATTCCATCTCGTCGAGTAGATTCTTGGCCTCCAGTTCTGACTGTTCCACAGCTTCTTCAACACGACCCAAGTTCGCTGTCCCCAGTTGAAGTTCAGACTTCGGACTATTTGGTTCTTCTCTAGGAATTCTACCTTGATCATGTTTTTGCATTGATGAACCTTGCAACTCCTCTATCTTCTCACGAAGGGAAGAGATCTCAATCTTTGACTCTTCTAGGGATATCTTAGTTTGTTCAAACTGCTTCGTTTGCACGGCAAACGAATCCAACATTTTTGTTTCCAATTCCTTCCCTTTCTCTACTTCTGCCTCGAGTTCCCGGACTCTTTTCTTGCTCTCGGAAAGTAATTCCAACGCACAGGCCTCAGAAGATTCGACATTTTTCAAATCCTCCTCCAGTTTTTCCATTGAGGTTTCTTTGTCCGGCAATGTGGCCTGAAGCTCTTTTTTCTTTTCCAGTTCGGCCGTCAAAGATGCCAAGGCCTTGTCCTTGATCACCAATTCTTGATTGGATTTCGCCAATGACTCCACTACCGAATTGAGTTCGGTGAATGCGTCAGCAACCTTCCCATTGCACATTGCTTCAGTAAGTCTGGCATTGGCCTCATCGGCCACTTTCTTCATCCCTTTCAGCTCATCACGCGCTCTATCTCTATCTCTCTCTGCCGCGGTCAATCTCTCCTTCACATTCATCAACTCCTCCTCAAGTTGCCCCAGATGTTGCTGCATCTCTGAAATCTCTAAAGGTACGCCCCTGAATCCAAGTCCCGGAAACACACCTTTAAGCTTTCAAGCCAGAACTCAAACCCAGTCCCTTTGTCACGCAACGTCAATTAAAATAGAATCACAATTAAACACAAGAGACCGAACATCATATCTTAGATGAAACCAAACATTGTTGTTGAAGTGAAGACAGAATTGTTTCCATCATCCACGACAACAAGAAGAAACCAACACAGGGAGGGAATGTTACCAGGGGCTAGCCGTGATCTTGAAAGGCTCTAGCTGGAGTTTACTCCTCTATGTTTTTGACGCAGATCAGTGGACTTGGATACAGCAAATCACGGATTCCTTTCGCTAAACCTTCAAAGACCAGATCTAGATTCTACATTTAAATCATCAATTCAATGCATAATGAATGAAATGAAAAATTAAGCAAGCAACTTCCCATCGAACGAACACAAAAGACAAGCAATAGAAGCCTCGAATGAGGTTTCCAAAACAGGCAAAATGCGTATGATTATGTCACCTGGAGAATGAGAATACAAATGCACAAGACTTTCCGGGAAGATGGTACGGGGAAAAGAAAAGGCTAGGGGAGGAAACAATGAGCCTATGCTTTGAAGGAGCGTGTTATTCTCCTATTGCTATATTTGGAAAATTCAAAAGCAGGACTATTCTTGCAAGAAATTCTAGACCAAAAAAAAAAAAAAGAGCTTTGGCTTTGGCTATGACTATCTTGGAATATCCTAAGTTGGCGGGTTCTCCCGTCAGAAAAGCAAAAAGCTCCAATGGTTCGAATTCCGCCGTGACGGCAAATGAGAGAATGACATGTCATAATTTCCTCATTCTCCATCTCGTAGCATCCCCGCCTTTGTGTTAAGAAACCGTGTTAATTTTCTTGCGGACCATTTGTAAGAACGTTTAATCTTCGTTATCGGCGGCCGGCTGACATTGTCCTTAGAAAGGGACCCTTCTTCCTATAAACAAAAGAAAGGGTCTTTTCTGGGCACTTTCTTCTCGTATTCTGCTCTTTTTTACGTTCAAAATACTAAGCCCTAATCACCCTTTTTTTTTTTTTTTGGATGCGTGTAAAAACCAACATCGCTTGTAGAAACCCGCGTGTGAATGGAATCATCCTATTGTTTTTTAATTCACGTAAGTTTTTTTTAATTTAATTTTTGATTAAATAAAATTAAAAATCATTTTATATTATATAAAAAATATTTTATATATAATAAAGAAATCGTATCAGGACAGTCAATCATCAATCATTCTATATTAATCTGGTAGTACATCCTATACCTGCACGTCAACCATCTCCAAACATTGTTGCATAGATTGATGCTTCACCTACCCGTTTTGAGAAAATTCTTCCATATATGTAAAGATTTGGGCCCGCCAGGAGTAAAGCCCATGCCCGCATAGATACATGTGTACCAGAATCTGACAGGAAAGTACGAATATTTTCACCGTCCCAAGAATGCGATCATTTTGCTCAATTCTTTCACAAATTGGGTATGTTGGCCTTCACATCACTGGTAGCCATCACCAAACAGTTCAAGTCTAGGGCCTGGCCTCACAGCTACCTCACTTCATTTAGTTTTCCGCCCATGGTACGTCATTCAACGAACAGATTTACCACAGAACAATTGTGATCAAATTAACAATGTGCAAACTGCCTGCCCATCAATCAATGCAACCAGAAAAAGTTGTAACACTCGCTGGCATGCTTCTGAACTTCGAGAGGTCTTCTAACCAATTATCACCGCCTTCTACAACCGTCGCATTTCTTTCCATCATGACCCAAAAGTAATGTTTGGCGAACTACAAATAGTGTAGCTCCACGGATTACATTCATCAGGGGCAAGTACCAAATTGAACACTCCGTGTATACGCGGGGAGAACCTCTGCAGCGAGCAGTAAATTCCACCGGCCGAGCTCTCCTGGGCATTCGGTCCAACCATTTGCGGACTGGCCCAATTGTTGCTGCACCAGAACGAAACGAACTGGACAGCTTACGTTGGGCAGAAAATGCTCAAGAAAGGTTGTAATTATTCATCCAAAAACAACAATAACCGAGAAGCGCAGATATGGCAAATTTTTTCTCTTTCTTTTTTATTCCCGCAAACGACAGAACATGGCGATTGATGTATCTTTAAACAACGCGATCGCTATGCTGCTCGAGGAGCCAGGGTGACCAACTCTCACCAGTTGTAGCTTGCTACCCGCGAATCGACTACGCCCACCACAGCCGCCGTAGCATATTTTGTAAAAACTTCCAAATAACCGAGGCGGCGAAATGAAATAGCGAAGGCTTTGCCGACCAAAATTACGATTGCCTCGCTAACTACGAGTCACGGTATCATAACACTACCTCCCAAACTTAAGAAGAGTTCGGTTCGAACAATCTCATTCACGTTCCACAGGTAGTCTCCGAAACCTAGCAAATGTGAGAATAGAACTTTTGCATATGACTGCATTTTGCTCTACCACCAAAAGAACAGCGCAACTAAAATTATAGGCACAATTTTCGAGCTACATTGGCATAGCCACTACTACGGCAGACAAAGTGCGCAGCCACCACCAAACATTTAATCTCACTCCGCGTCTGAGATGCTTGTGTCGGAAGCGTGTTGCCTTGCACTATATACAGCTTTACTATGACATAATTAACCAGCCATTTTATTCCTCAGCAAGGTCCAAAACAATCGGCAGAAATTTGACAATTTACAAGAAAATAGATTTTGGAACGAAAAAGGTAAAAAGGGAAGCAGTAATCAGCAGGAACAAATTTTAACAAACTAGCTTAGATTAGTCGGGACCCAAATAATAGATAGATGTGTTCGGCGAGCGCCACTACCCACCCTGGGCAGTGACAGATGTCACAAAAGCACAAATTTGTAACAAATTTAGCAGTTCTGAATCAACACTTAGTCTAAGAGACAAACACCACCTTGTAACCCCCACCATCCCACAACCCAACTACCCAGAAAACTATCTATCTACCTAGCAAAGTTGACAGAACAAGAGAAACGAGCGCTCCAAATCCATGTTGAACATTCACAAACCAGATATGCACTTATGCACGCTCCCCTCGGATCCTCCTGGCCAACTGGATGTCCTTGGGCATGATTGTGACACGCTTGGCATGGATGGCACAAAGGTTGGTGTCCTCAAACAAACCCACCAAGTAGGCCTCAGCAGCCTCCTGCAGGGCAAGTACAGCATGGCTCTGGAAACGAAGATCAGTCTGCAAGCAAACCCCAACCAGAAAAAGTCAGCTTAATGCCACTTCTAAAAAAAACCAGCACCATGGAAAGATCAACCCACGAAGTACCCACAGCAGGATTATCTGAAGAATACCTTAAAGTCCTGAGCAATTTCACGGACAAGCCTCTGGAAAGGTAGTTTCCTGATCAAAAGCTCGGTACTCTTCTGGTACTTACGAATTTCACTGCCAAAATTGCACGAAAAATATACATCAGATTTAGAAAAGAAATAAGAGTCAGTGGATTTAATGAAGTATGCAGAAAAATTTGCTCACCGTAGAGCAACAGTTCCAGGACGATAACGGTGAGGCTTCTTGACGCCACCAGTGGTTGGTGCAGACTTACGGGCAGCCTAATGAAAACAAGAATAAAAAGATAAAAAATTTCAACACAGAAAGCAGACTCTACAACCATATAAACCCCCTAAACAGAAAACAATTCAATGTCGAATCCAAAAAAGAAGAGGAAATAGCAACTACCTTGGTAGCCAGCTGCTTCCTAGGAGCCTTTCCTCCAGTAGACTTACGAGCAGTTTGCTTAGTACGGGCCATCTGCGCCCCCCCCCCCAAAAAAAAACAAAAAAAAAGCACAATACATCAAATCCACAAGCTAGCATTAAACATCAATCCACACAACCATATAACCCAAGAATTAAAAAACAAAAAAAAAAAAGAGGGAAAGTGCAGATCAAAATAAGAAATCACACAGAAACGACGAAATCCTACAGATACGTCGAAAATCACAGTTAATTCAATGGACAAAACACAATTCCATTAATCTGACAACACAAAATTATCGTCGAGAAGATCTAATGTCGCAAAACCTAAATTTCGACGAGGATCTAACAATCTAGCCAAACTTCGAACCAAAGTTACTAAAATTTAAATCGAAAACCAAAGGTAACCACAATCAATTGAAGAACAAACACAATAGACGGTAAACAAACGAACAACAGTAAACGAAAACCCTAACCAAGATCGAATCAACAATCCGGAAGAATCAAACAAACAAACTAAAATCCTAGTCACCAAGAAGTTTTTCGAAAATTTAAAAAAAAAAACACACACACACACACGCACTCACGCACACGCACGCATACACAAACGAGACAAAAGGAAATATAAGTCAAAAACCGAACCTCCAACTCTCTTCTAAGAATCTAAATCTCTCCCTGTCTCTTCGGCTCTGCGTGTCCTTCAACAAACCATTTAAAAGTTCGGGACGAAGAGCGGTCAAGGGGTATTTAAAGAGGATTGGTTTTGTGATCCAACGGACAAGAATTACTATCCGTGTGCTTTTTCTCAACACCATCGGACGGATATAACTGGGTTGAGATGTGTTTTCTTCGGTTGAATGGACCGTTAGGATGCAGTATTAGAGTGACGCCACGGATCGTGAAGGCTAAATGCTGGATTCCTATTGGTCCTCATCGGTGAACGTAACACTTTTATTTGTTCCTTTTTTTTTTTTATTTTTATTATTGGCAATCAGTCTTAGATGATTGGGTTAAATGCGCTGGGTACGGACATTACAAAAATCAAAAATTTTGGGAGAAAAAATCGAAACAAATTCGATTGAAATTTTAATTAATTACGTTATATTTTATAATTAATCAATTAATCCGATATAAATAAGTTTTTTCAATTCGATTATGATTTTTATTTACTAAAAATTGCAATTAATCGAACCAAACTGAATCAACCACCGATGGATATGGGCCCAACCAATTCCAGGTGGGTCCAAATATAAATCCCAAAGCCTGTACTCCGAGAGAGGAGCCCAACCCACTGGCTAACAAATTCTCCATGCTTGCTTGCTCTTTTTTGTAATTTGACGTAATTTTAATTTATTGGTATTTCACTTATTTTTTAAGTTAAATGCTTCAAATATACAATTTAGTAAATTAATAATAAAATTTATTATTATTATTATTAAATAAACTTCGTATTTGGATCTTTCCCTGCTTTGCGGAACTGGCACGCATGGCAAAGGGTAAAGGGTATTCGTCTGGTCATAAAGAGGCATATTTGTAAACGCATTAAAATTTTTTATTCAAATAAAATGGGCGCAAAAGTGTATGCTACGGTTACTCGTAATTTAATCAATTAAAAGGGAATTTCTTATCGGTCGGCTACAATCTGATACAAAAAAAGAAATGTCAATGCCATGGACTGACCAACCAGCTTTTGGGTTACGGAATGCAAATTTGTTGCATAAATTTACTTTTAAGTTGGAAGACTTTACTTGATTTGACAATAAAACTATTTTTTATTAAAAAATTAATTAATTAAAAAATAAATTTAAATGTATACGGTGCTTTAGTAACTAAGCTCGAACATAATACAACTGGTGAAATTTATTCTGAAGAATAACAAAGAATAGTTCTTTATATATATATATATATATATATATAAGAGCTGGGAACATTTTTTTAATTATTATATATTTAAATTAATTTTTGTGTGCATAATTGCTTTTGAAGGATAATTATTTAATTTAATTTAATTGCCTTTGGACCATTTTTTATTAAAATAAGAAATAAAAATATTACTCGTAATTTTGTTAAAAAAATTATATATGTTTATTAAAACATATTTAATTTTACTAAACGCGTTCGAATGTCTGTCTTGGCTTACGGGGGGACAAAAAAAAGTCAAAAATGTTGTCAGTAAACAAAAACAAAACCCAGAGAGACACGTTAGCCGAGAGAGGAGCGAAAAAGAAAAAGGAAAGTTGCAACAGAAAAAAAAAAAAAAAAAGAATTGCAGCGATCGGGCCGGCCTCTCTCGGATCCGATTTACCGGGTCCCATCGTCTCTCTCTCTCTCTCGCTCGTTCTTCAGAAGAACAAAATGAGACAGCCAATTTCGCAGAAAGAGTACGAACAGTGAGAGGGAGAGATGTGGGTGTTTTATTTGATCTCGCTGCCTGTAACGTTAGGGATGGTGATATTGACGCTGAGGTACTTCGCCGGACCGGAGGTGCCTCGCTACGTGCTCCTTACCGTCGGATACACCTGGTTCTCTTCCCTCGCCGTCATCATCCTCGTCCCCGCCGACATCTGGACGGTGTCTCACTCTTCCTCTCTTTCTCTCTCTGTCTCTCGCGCGCGCGCGCGCCTGTGCGCTTGCGATTCCTTTCTATTCTAAATTTAAGCCGCTTATCTGTTTTTTTTTTTTTTTTGTGTTCTTTTAAAAATAGTACGTTAACTATTGATGATATAAAAATCGATTCAAGTTGAATTCCTCTCCTCTTCCTGAGGTTCTTGAATGGCTGATGTGGGTATTACTCTGCAAGTCAGTTCACCTGCCTTTTCTTTTTAACAAGATGAACTTTATTTTTTATTTTTAATTTTATTTTGCATGCAGACAAAATTTGATCTTGACAATGGTGGCATTTCTTTCTTTTGGAGCTGGTCATATTGGAGTACATTCTTGCTTACATGGTATGCCAAATGTTTATTTACATACATCATTTTTATTCTCTCTCTCTCTCTCTCTCTCTCTTTTAATCCCTATGTACCTTACTGGGCTGTAAAATCCTGATTCTCCAAGTTGATAACATTCCCGAAAGATGCGTTATGAATTTCCTTTTTCGAGTTTGTTTTGTAGTCTGCAAATGCTCTTTCTCTGTCTCTCTCTTTTCTTCTTCTTTTTCTTTTTTTTTTTTTTGGTTGAGGATGGTAGTTTGTAGATGCTCGAATCCTCATATATTTGAACTATGTTATCTCTAAGCAGGGCTGTGGTGCCCCTTATTCAGGGTTTTGAAGATGCTGGAGATTTTACTCTGACTGAACGATTGAAGACGAGTTTGCATGCTAACTTAGTATTTTATTTGATTGTGGGATCTCTTGGCCTCTTCGGAATTATACTCCTCATCATGATGAATAAGATAAGGTTTTCCTGTTACCCTGTTATCTTCAAGAAGTATATTTCCTTCCTGCATGTATTTCACCTCGTGCTGCATGTAATTTGTCCACACTTTGCAACTCAAATCTCTGCATCTTTTGGACACTCCTGTTTTGTCCTTATAAGGATGTGCTTAACTCATTTTATTTGCTTTTCAAATTGATGTTGGTTATACTACAATCCTGTTGCATGAACATGGTGTGGTGAAAGTTTCAACAGGAACTTTCTGATTTAGTCTTGCAAAAGATGGCACCTTCATGTGATTCTTGCTATTTATTTGGACAGGAGTGGTAGTGTGCTTGGCCTTGCCATGGCCTGCTCAAATACTTTTGGGCTTGTAACTGGTGCATTTCTTCTTGGTTTTGGCTTGAGCGAAATTCCCAAAGGCCTTTGGAGAAATGCAGATTGGACAATCCGCCAAAAAGTTCTTTCTCATAAAATTGCCAAAATGGCCGTGAAACTTGATGATGCCCATCAAGAACTTTCAAATGCTATTGTAGTAAGATTTTTGCATTCTTGTCCAAACAAGTGTAGTTTTGGGTTTTTGCCTTTTGTAATTGTCAAATGTTTCTTAATGCACATGCACAAGTAGGAATCAAGTATTGGATGATAACAAGCATCCCTAAAAGCCCAAAGCGATGATTACCATCTTTGCTTTGTGGATCCAAACTGCTTTAACAATGGAATTTCTGACCAGCCAAGTTCTTAATTCATCAATCTATTGTGTTAGGATTAAGTAATTAGCAACTTTTGCCAATTTTTTGAAGAGTGTGGCCCTCATTGTATTTGCTTCTTTGCTCTCCAGGCAAAAATTGAGTGTTTGCATCTGAAGCAATAAATCCTCATCTATTGAATTGTGTACTCACTAATTGATTTCAATAACTAATTTGTTTTATTTTTTTGCAATAGGTTGCTCAGGCAACATCCAATCAGATGTCCAAGCGTGATCCCCTGAGACCCTACATGGATGTTATTGATAATATGCTTGCTGAAATGGTATTTTTTTTCCTTCCCTTTCTGTGGGGAAACTGGCTTGTTTTGTTCCAATTGAGGTGCTTTTGATGAGTGATGTTATTATAACTCACTCTTGCAGTTTAGAAGAGACCCATCCTTTAAGCCACAAGGTGGCAGACTGGGAGAAAATGATATGGACTATGATACAGATGATAAATCTATGGCAACACTAAGGCGTCATCTTCGAGGAGTTCGAGAGTCCTATTATCGTTACAAAAGGTACTGAAATGTGAATCTTAATAATTGCATTATTCTTCAACAGATGTCCCTCTCTTTCACCAATTGCTCTCCATTTTTCCTTCATGTCTATAAATTATCATGTACATGTCTGCAAGCTGCATTCATCTTTTGCAGTGACCAATTTGTACTGCATCTTCCATTTCTTTGAGATTTATATATCTTTCCTTCAAGGGCTAGTACTATATATATTGGGCATGAACTCCTTCAAGACATTAATTTCAGTTAGATTGTTTGGCTTACTATCAGCAGAGTCCCAAATCTGATAGTAACATTTCCTGTCCTCTATAACTTGATAGAAGGATGCAGTAATGTGCATGGAATGGTTTTATCACTTCAGCTAAGTGAGCCACTTTCCATGGGCAAGAGTGTTGCATAATTGGTGCAGAGTCAGTGGTAAGCAGAAAGCAGTTTAGTGTAAACAGCTTGAAATGCTTATTTACACAGACATATGGATGACTGCACATGAATACACATATTCATGCGTGCAGGTTTGCACTGCCTTACACTGCTGTGCACATGAATACACATTGATGGTTCCATGTCATAATTTCTAATGTAGGTATTTTGGGTGAACTCAGAATTACGTTTGATGGTAACCTCCCTATTTTTGAAGAGTGCCTTGGGGCTTATAATTTTTTTGTGTATATGCTTGCGATGATTTGCTGCATTTATCTGATTGATTTTCAGTTGTGCAGTGAGTATATGACCTATGTTTCAGAAGCCCTTGAACTGGAAGATACAATTAAAAATTTTGAGCGTGGCAGCTTAACTGGATGGTTTGCTCCTAATTGTGATTCCTATTTTAATTTTCCAATTTCTTTAGGTAAATGTTGGAAATCATTCCTAGTGGATCTTAAATGTCAGTATGATGTTCTCACCAGGAAATATATTTCAAGCATCAGACCCACCCAGACTGGCAAGTTGGGTTCCTTTTTGGGTACAGTTGGTAATTTCCAGATCTACGAAATTAACTTTTTTCATCTTAAGTTCTGGATTTAATTACACAAAGGCTGTTAAATAATTCTTTCTTTTGTATTTTCTTGAAGAATCTAAATTTTTTGTTTAATTTCATAACTGAACCTCACTAAGAACAAAAAGAATTATGGTTTATATTCTGGATTTGTTGGCTGGACCTTGAGCAAGGATGTGGCTTGTGGAATTCTGAATTTAAGAGCTTGATAGCTCATTTATTAGGGTTTATTTATGTATTGTTAAGATGGGTTTGTTGCCTGTTGTGATAGCCACTTTATTGCTCCCTCCAGAATTCTTCTGGCGATGCCTTACAAGAAAGCAACTGGAAAAGTCTTCGGCTATTGTTCTTGGTTCTATATCTGCTGCAATTCTTCTAGCAGAGTCAACTCTGCTGCCAACTGGAATTGACCTCTCTCTTTTTTCGATACTTGTAAATTCTGTTGGCAAGCAAGAGGTCCTTGTACAGGTGGATTTTTCTCTTTTGTAAACTTGACTCTGATGTCATCAGGGTCTGTGTGCATCCTGCTGTTGCTTTACTAGACATGATATACTCTTACTTTCCCTATTTTTGTGCTGTTAACTTGCCTTGTAGGTGTTGGCTTTTGTACCTTTGATGTACATGTGCATCTGCACATACTATTCATTGTTTAAAGTTGGGATGTTAATGTTCTACTCATTAACACCAAGGCAGACAAGCTCAGTCAGCTTGCTTATGATATGCTCGTAAGTTTTTGCTCTGATATATGTCTCCATGATTTGTTCCTGTTCTCTCTTCCCCTGATCTTCGTAGAAAAAAAAATTTCTTGATCACGTGAGATTGTGATATTTGTCAGGATGGTTGCTCGATATGCTCCTCCAATTTCTTACAACTTTCTCAACCTTATTAGTCTTGGTGATAAGAAAACTATATTTGAAAAGGTAATTCTGCTTTTTGTTCTCTTATAGACGTATTTCTCTACTCCTAGCCAAAAGTAATAGAATAATAAAAGGGCATCCCAGTGCACAAGGCTGCCACACTATGCAGAACTTAAGTGATGATTCGGGAGCACACATATGATTCTTGGGGCTTACTTCCATGTTGCATTAACTTTCATAATTGTTAAATTTGTATATGCAGCATGGTAATTTAGAATGTTTCCAGTAACATAGCTGTTTTACTTTCTCATCCAAAGAAACGTTTGTTCTCTTGAATAATATTATATAATTTTCAGTTTGGAGACCATTTCATGAACTTGTTATGGTCTCAGAAGAAATTGAGGAATGCTTCTGTGACATCCGGCTTGATATTTTTGTATTAAATTAGGGAAAGATTGAGAGAGTGGCATGGTTGATAACATGGTTTTCCTTATACCCGATCTTTTATGTGATTTCCCTGTCATGGCATGCCATATAACCTCCCAAGAGTTTTTTATGATCTGTTGCACTTATTATCTGCATAGTTGGAACAGTAATTCTTTAATAACTTCAAGGTTCTAGTTTCTGGTTGGGTTCCAAGTATTCTCCTCTCCTCCCACAAAAGCCTTTCAAGACATAATCCTAAGGGTTCCTCTAAGATCTTCTAATTCTTTATCATTTGCATATTTGAAACATTAATGCTTTTGCAACATCCAGGTTCTTGTTTATGGGTTGGGTCCGAGTATCTACCCACACACACAAGGCCCACCCTCCCACCACACGCATGTGGGTGGGGGCAGGAAAAAATACCTTTCGAGGGTGCTGGGGTTGAATAGCATTGTATATGCTAAATTTTATTGGTTTACCCTATCTTTTATTTAAACTGAGTGGTCTATTGTTGTGCTTCATATTACCTGCATTGCAGCGCATGGGGAATATTGACAAGGCTGTTCCTTTCTTTGGAGATGGCTTTAACAGAATCTATCCACTTATCATGGTTATATACACTGTATTAGTTGCAAGTAATTTCTTTGACCGTGTAATTGGTTTCTTTGGAAGTTGGAAGAGATTTAAGTTCCAAACCGAAGCAAACAACACTGACGGCTTTGATCCTTCAGGAATAATTATCCTACAGAAAGGTAAAGTGCATTTTGACCTTTCCCCATCAAGTAAATGTGCTGTGAAATTAATTTTTCCCCAATTTTTTGTGAAAACTGATCATCTATCATATATTGTTGTAGAGCGGTCTTGGCTAGAACAAGGGCAAAAGGTTGGTGAGCATGTTATTCCACTGGCAAGAAACTTTAATGGGGACATTGAGTCTGGCAACTATAGTACAGTACGTTTACAGATCTTTAGACATTATAGCAGTGCTCAGCTCTGAATTTATTTCCACATCTTTTATATATTTTTTTTTCAAATAATCTTACTTGGATCAAACAATTCTGTGGTCAGTAGGGAGGTTTATTCAAATTGTATCATGCAGTTGCTTTCATTTGTCTTCTTCGTCCTAGACCTTTACTCAGGTTATGCCTTTAATAACTCAGAAGGAAAACTCTCTGGATAAGACATCTGTCGAAATGGAGGCAATGCTTGGTTTAGTCACGGATGATTCGAAAGTAGGTACATCAAAACCTTCGAAAGAAGAGGGACATAGATATGTCACAAGCAAAGAAGCCATCAGCAACAAGTATGCTGCCATAAGAGAGCAGAGCAGGCAGGCCGATGCAAGGCCAGTGGAGAAAAACATTGCCTCTGCTAAGGAGTCATTACCTGATGTGGGTAACACAACAGGAGGCACATCTTCTGGCTTGGCCTCAAAATGGGAATCAATGAAGAATGGTTTTCAAAATTTCAAAGCTAACATAGGGAACAAAAAATTTCTTCCTTTGCGCCAAATGCAGGAAACTGGACTCATCTCTCGTAACTCATCAACGGAGTCCCTGGACGAGATATTCCAAAGATTGAAACGACATACCACGGAGCGTGGAAGTCTTAGTGATGGCGAAGATGACGGGACAGCAAAAGGATTCCATATTTCAGGCTCTGCTAGATAACATTAGATTTATCCATTTACTTGTGGCTGTTGTAGAAACTAAACACAAGAGATGTACAGTTGAGGGGTGTTTCTCAGGTCAGACCAAAATAGTTTTTGGGCTGAAGCCTGGGGGGATGCTTTCCCATACGGAGGTTGCCTGTGTACATCAGAGATCAGATGATACATAAAGGGAAAAAAAAAAAATTGAATTATGTCCCTGATCTGAAGATTAAACTGTAATGCGGTATCCTTTATTTATTTATTTATTTATTTATCTCTCTCTCTCTCTCTCTCTCTCTCTCTTTTGGCAATAGAAAAGCTTTGTATACTGTACGCAATGGTAGTCAGCCGGGCTGCGGGCTGCGTCAACTTCCGGAACGTGCGCAAATGCAGAGGATACGTGCTTCGTGGGTAGGTTGGTTTCTTGTTGACTTAATGGAGGGGGAAGACAACTTTCTAGAATTAGAAATCGATAGACGTTCATGACTCAACAAGTAAATTAAAAATAAAGACTTGAGAGTATTATTGGTAAGAGAAAAAGGCAACGAAAAGAAGTACGGGTTGCACTGACAGACCGCAAGTGTAGAAGTGTACGATTAGAACACGGGTTTCGAAAGTCATGGTTGCTTCCAAGACTGTGTAAGTTGGACGCGAAATTTAGCAAACGTGTGATTCACGAAAGCGAAGCGGATGCAGGAAGTCTAAAATTCTAACCCAAGATTGAACCTACTTTTAACTCAAGGGTCTCGATAGTAAAAATAATTTAGGTATTTTCTACCGCACGTTCAATCTCATTTATTTACGCAATGAAACGACATTTATATTTTATTTTTAAAGAAAATAAATTAGACTCTAAATTATATATTATATATTTATAATTACACAATAAAATTAAACATTAATACTTACTTAGTTTCATTAAAGTATATTTTTTTATCCTTTTAATTTTATTTGTAATGATAAATTTTTTCAAAAAAATAAGTCGTAATGTTTTAATAATAATAATACAAAAAATGAATTAATTAATATTTCACTTAATTTAAGGAATATATGAAGGTAGAAAATTATTTTACTAAACTACCCTTAAATTCAACTATAATTGTTCAGGCTCGATTACCAGAGGAGGCTCGATATAACTCCATTAATTAAAGCTCAATTACTGAACGACCCTTAAGCTCGGCTCAGATTGTTAGATGAGCAAATCCAATGGAATTCATAACCGGGGAGATTCAACAAGGTAAAACTAAGAGTAATCCACAATTCCGTAATAATCAAAACAAAATCAAATAAATATAGGTAAAGCCTCCAACGATTTTCCATTGCAAAAATCTCAAAAACCATTCCTTAGGATCATCTTATGGATGAATGCTACATGCTAAGCTACTAATGATTTTCCAAAACATACTTTTTTTTCCACCCCCCCCCACCGGGGGAACACCTAGTTATCTAGCACTCCCTTTTTTTCCATAATCACTGAATCCATCAAGACGCTGCCCTTTCTTCCCCTTCAAACGAAGCAACTTTGACCAAAACCACGTTTTCTTCTTCCCATCATTGACCTCTCCGGCAAGATTTCTTGACACAAAATCGATCGATCTACTCTTCTTCAACCGACGATCATCACCGAGACTGACCTTAAAAGATATGGAACCGACAACTTGGGATCCTATTCGATTAAGTGCTGCTGAAGGCCAGTGGGGTTTTGAAGACGAAGAAGGAGATGAAGAAGACATTGAAGAAGAACAAGATCGCACCATGGTCGCCACCGAATCTTTGTGGTACTGTGGAGCAACCAAGACCAATTGGGACAGCCTTTCTCTTAAACACGATGGACAAATACCCTGTCTCTGGTCGTGATACGGGTGATTCTTGCAAGCTTTCCCTGCGCCAGACCAACCCATTTCTTTCCTTTTTTTTTTGTTTTGTTTTGGGGGGGGGGATTTCTCTTCTTCTCTAAGATCCAAAACCCAGCATCGATCTTTGACCTTTTCTACTCTGTTGATGGCCGACTTTTTGATCTGATCATTCTCGGCTTTCTTGATTGGCTCTATATATAGATGTGCCGAAGCATAGACCTGGCCCGCCGCATTAGTGGGCTCCACGGAGGTTGCTTCGAATCTAAACTCACGACTCTGTGACACAAACACAAGTCACAGCCAGTTCTTCTATCGCTCAGAACATCCAAGCGTGCTTTGACACGTGCGCATCGCGACCTTGACTGTGGCACGAGGCGCCTGGTTTGCCGAAACCAGCTAAAAATGGACGGCGAAGATTTTATTATTGAGAAAAATGACAAGACCCACACGTGGGGAGGGGGATGTGGTTATGTGTTGCCCGGGGGCCCACTTAGCCTTCAAAAGCGTGTGAAGGCGAATTTCCGGTGGGGAACAAAAGCGACGTGTACGCGTCGTTGGTGCACGTGGGGAAGCTGGGCTTCTCACAGCTCCTCGAGCCACACGTGGAGTCGAAAATTGGGGAGTCGCCCGCACGAGGATTTGCTGTTTTTCGGATCTGGATATATTTGTTTTTAACAGTCGGATCTGAATACCCATAAAAGTTTTCAATCACGCGACAGCCAACGGCATCAAAGTTTAACCTGTCTAAAGCTTGTTTTTAATTAGGAGAGCTCCGTTCCGTTCCGTGGACCATGTCACAATATTCTTAGGCCCTGTTCGTCTTTTGAGAATTAGTTTTTGGGGATTTTTTTTCCTTTTTTTATATTTATTTCACAAAATAAATAAATAAATATATATATATAAAGTCAATGAAAAATATTTTTCAAGTCGACAGAAAATTCATTTGTTTTCCGTAATATATTTTACAATATTTTTTTTAAATTATGGTCTCAAGACGAGTTTCAACACATCAATCGGACTATTTACTCACGAATCACATCGTACTATCTCTATTTTTTATTTTTTATTTTTGGCACATTTGTGTTATCCCAATTTCATTAGATTTAACTCTTAAAAACACATCCAAAAAAAATAAATCTTTTTGATAAAATGAGCACGAGAAAATTTTATTAGATTTAAATAATAAAATTAACACATTGAATGGATTTTCGTTAAAAAAAATTCAAAGGTAGTGAGCGGAACGAGAGACTTTAGCCTTTATTTTTCAAATTTGGCGAGCCAAAACTCTGGAAGAATTATAGAGGCCGCGCGCCATATGCAATTCTATTGGCTCTTTCACACTAGCCACGGATCGCTATCTGTGTAACTTTCTTTTAATCAATCTTAGCCGTCCGTTGCGATCGCTAATCCCACGGTCCACAATTCCCTCCTCCCAAAATTTTAAAAATGCCGCACAATTCAATCTCTTCCCGCCTCTGCCCCCTCCCCAACTCTCTCCTTTATAAATGAGCCCCACGCATGCGCACTTCTTTATCCGCCAGTTTTCTTTCTTTCCGTTTGCCTACAAATCCTCTGTTTTCTCGGCATCCAAACAGTCTGATCGCCCAATGGCTCGCACCAAGCAGACTGCTCGCAAGTCCACCGGAGGCAAGGCCCCCAGGAAGCAGCTGGCCACCAAGGCTGCGAGAAAATCGGCCCCGGCAACCGGCGGAGTGAAGAAGCCCCACAGGTTCAGGCCAGGCACGGTGGCGCTCAGAGAGATCAGGAAGTACCAGAAGAGCACGGAACTGCTGATCCGGAAGCTGCCGTTTCAGAGGCTTGTGAGGGAGATTGCTCAGGACTTCAAGACTGATCTGAGGTTCCAGAGTAGCGCCGTTGCTGCACTCCAGGAGGCCGCCGAGGCTTACCTGGTTGGCCTGTTTGAGGATACCAATTTGTGTGCCATTCATGCCAAGAGGGTTACCATAATGCCTAAGGACATCCAGCTTGCTAGGAGGATTAGGGGTGAGAGGGCTTAGACTGGGGCCTTTGATGTGATTGGGTTTCTGCTATAGTTCTAGACCTCCGCGTGGGTATCTGTTAGTTCTTGGCAGTTCCAGGGGAAAATTAAAATAGAAACGCTATTGTTCTTGTTGTCAAGTTGTTTGTTAAAATTCTTATTTAACATGTTTGTGTCTTTGACTCTGCGTTACCGTATCAAAAGTTGATAAAGGAACCATTAAAAGTTGCAGTTTAGGCACAGAACTGCAATGAACAACGCAAAAAGGGACGGGTGGAAATGTGTTTGAGTTTGCACTGGGGTTTTAAGTAGTGTTTTCAACGCGATGTGTAAAATTGTAGCTGTTGGGATTGATTTTCTGAAGGCGTTTCCTCGGGTTTTTGGCAGCCGCGACATGTGGTCTGTCCAAGTGGCTTCAAATTTTCATGGGGTAGCATCACATTGTTCATAGCCGCTGTCCCTTTGCTTAACTTGATTGTGGTAACATTGGCCCTTTGCTACACCGGGCCAAGTCCATCCGAATTAAGCCAGCACTAAGCCCAGTAGGCAGCAGCACCTCTGCCGAAAGCTTGTTCAACGGGTCCAATTCTTAAGGTTTTGAGACGGCCCGCGAGCACTAAGGCCTACGACTCGGTAGAAACCTTAATCTTGCTAATGCCCTCGAAAAGCTTGTTCTGCGGAGCCACAATCTTCCGGAAAAAGTACCGAGTGCTCGAGAGGAGAGTATTGGAAGCCGTAAGCGCAAGCTTTGATGTGAAGGTTGACCCATTTTGGATTGGCCCAAAAATTTGTAGCCTGCATTCTTTTTCCCCTCGGTGTTCAAAGCCTGCTCTAATACGGTTGTCTCGGACGATTTGTATCGATGCGTCATATCGCATTTTGATGGCAACAACACGATTGAAAGAAACAAATATGAAATGATAGGGTTGATGACTCTCGGCCAATTGAGTAGAGAAACAACAAAAAAAAAAAAAAAAAAGACACAAGCTTTCCCTCGTGTCAATTCCTGCTTGTACACACATGGAAAGCCAAAAGGCAGAGGACATGAGTGGAGAGAAAAGGCTAGAAAGCACAAACGAACCCCACTTTTGCACGCATTGAATGCTATTCTGCCCCAATTGTCCATCTAAAAGAAGACCCCGATTGTCTGTCGGTTTGAATTATATGCAGAACCAGACAAGGAAATGAAATCTAGTGTTGGGTTTAATGTTATGACAGGAAGTAGGGCCTCCGTGCATTGAAAGAAAAAGAGTCTTTTTTTTGCATTAAATTAACTGTATTTGGAATAGTTGTGCAAGTTGGATCCGCATGGTTGTTCGCACCATCCAAATAATTAGAATTTAGATTTTGGACGAATGGCTAGTTTTTTTTTTTTTTTTTTTTTTGGGTCCTGCGTATGGCAAGTTTGTGATCGCACGGATTTCTCAACCGATTGTTCGGTTTGCATTTGTTCAATTAGCAATAATAAGAACCAAAAAAAAAAAACAAAAAACAAAAGGGTAGATTACAACATAGATTGCTCGCTGAATTATTAAAGAAACATACTCTCTCGCTCTCTCTCTGTAGGCTTAATGTACGTATGGGTAAAGTAGCATTATCATAAAAATTAATTGTACATTTATAATCACTACCATTAATTTTGATCATCAATAAAAATTAATAGTAACATTTTCCTGCGTTAAAATCGCACGAGATAAGGCATCCTAAATTATGCTAATGTGTGCGCGTCAGTCAATGTAGCAGCGATTGACTGATCACACAAAAAAGTGTCGTGTTGCTCGCCTATGTATCAGTAGAATCTGTCTTCGGTTCTAGAACATGTGAGGTCAGATTCAAAGGAAAAATCATAAAATAATTTCACAAGCATTGCTTGCTTGCGTCGCTTGTCGTTAATGGCAAATGCATTGAATAATTGAGTGAGACGGGGGTTCAGGATTTTATATAGCTTATAGCATTTTGGCGTACAAATTAATTTATCTTTCTGGGTCGTGTTTCGTTTCACCATCACTTTCACAAAGGTTTTCTAAAAGAAAAACCTCAAGCCTTGTTCCACAATTATAAATATGTGAATTTCTTTTTTTTAAAAAAATCTTTTTAATTCTTATGTTTACTTTTCTTGGTCCAAAGGGTGTGACAATTTTACTTTATACGCTGCCTTTTAGGACCAACAATTAATCCATTGCTTTTCTCTTTGAAATGTTCTACACGACAGCACCTGTTACGACAAATTTGACAAAAATAAAAGTAACCTCTCGTGGAACTCGACGCCTTTGTGTGTGTGTGTGTGTGTGTGTGAGTGTGTGTGTTTTTTTTTTTTTTTTTAAACTATGGTCTCTGGGTCTTATTGCAGACTAGTAGAATACAGGCAAACCGTCCCGTCAAGCAAGTTAGGTTGTAGTATTCGGCCGCACGACCTCAAAGTTGTAACTAAAACAATTACTTAAATATGCATTTCGTCATCATATAGTTAGATTATAATTCGTTGTTATTTAATAAATGGTATGCTAATTGACATATTTTTTAATGGATGATAAAATAATTACAATTAAAAATTAAGATTTAATAATGTAAATACTATCAATCTGTTTGTCTATGCAATACGACTTTACAAAGATTAAAATTATGGGTATTTGGGGCCAAAATCTTCAAATAATCAACCCTCGGTTATCTCCTACCTATTTATACCTAAAGCCAACCTCAACTATCCAACCAGTCTCCATTTCTTACTAGAAAGCACCATGCCCTACCAAACCATGGAGGTTGGTGGCACCAACCTGGCCAGTGGCGTCACCACAGTGGACTGCGAGAAGCAAGTCCGATCGTGGAGGTTTCTACGCTCTCTTATGGAGCTTCTTATTCCTAGTTGCTACTGTGCTTTCATAGCTGAACATGAGACCAAACAACAAAAGTATCAAACCCTTCAACAAAGCTACAGCTATCGTCCCAAACTACCCAATTTCACTTCTTCCACCACTGTCAAAGGCACTATATTTGGCTTTCGCCGAGGAAAAGCTAGCTTATGCCTCCAAATAGACTCCAAATCCACCCATTCGATTGTCCTCCTAGAGCTCGCGGTGTCCACAACAACACTAGCCAGAGAAATGAAAGGGGGCCTTCTACGCATAGCACTGGACTGTACTAGTCATGGACACAGCAATAACCGTGCCAATAACTCACTTTTGTCCATGCCTCTATGGACTATGTATTGTAATGGAAGGAAAGTTGGGTATGCTGTTAAGCGCAGGCCGTCAAAGGCCGATCTTGATGCTCTGAGGCTAATGAGTTCGGTGGTTACAGGTGCTGGAATTATAAGTGGAAAACAGCTTCATCGTGACGATGAGCTGATGTATCTAAGGGCAAATTTTGAGAGAGTTTCTGGGTCATCTGAAGCTGAATCCTTCCATTTAATGGACCCAGATGGGAGCATGGGCCAGGAACTTAGTATCTTCTTTTTTCGCTCAAGATGACACCATCGTTATGTTCTACTCGATTCACTTCTTCCATGGAGCTGGTGATTTCAAGTTCCCTTTTTTGAGCTGTGTTTGCGAACGTGGATTTTTACTGGTTTTTCCTGTACATAGATAGCTGTGTAGCCTTTTTTCTTTCTAACAATCATATATGCTTCTTTGGAACTTGGGAGGGAATTGCTTTGCCTATGAAACCGTTTTGCCTCTTCTCATCTATTTATATGCACGATCATGCGGTTGCCTGACAAACGTATGCATTAGAACCGTAATTATTGCTGGCGCCTGCCTCCAATTCGATCCCTGTGGCTACTTCTAGCATATTAGGGAAACATTGGGACAATGTAACAGATTTCTGCGAATTTGATTCGGATTGTGCGAGCAGGACCAGCACCCTGTACCGCATCACTAAAGTTCATTACGTCTCATGTCTTGGAATCTTTCTGGATGCCCACATCAAGATTCACAACTAACAAAATAATCTACCTTTCCGAACCGGATGCTTCTAGTAAGCTGCTTTCTTTTTTTTGGGGGGGGGGAGGGGAATTGTGATTTGGTAGTGATCACAGCCAGTTTGCACGTGTCACACCAAATCTATCTCGATTGATCCTCCATCATTGCAGCAAGTATTTGTAATTGTCGTTGATTTGCTGGATCGCGAGTGTGTAGCACAAAATGTACTGTTTTATTTAAACTGCTTTTCGGGCCAAAAAGGCCTAACAAAAACAAACAGAATCTCCTCGTTGCAATTAATCGTATTCGAAAGGGTTGGACTATCGGGCTTGGTCCACCTCTGGGATTAACGGGAGCCGAAATTCTAGGCCCACCACATCATGATTTTGATGGGTGTCCAGTTGTGAGATCCAACAACTAAATAGGCCCAGAGGTTGATTTTCTTCGAAGCATGAAGTAATTTTCAGACTTGATATTATCAGAGATGAGCAAAACCTAATGAAGGTCTCTCAACTCCTCTCGAAGATGGTCAATTTCCTAGAAACTATTCACACACACATATGGGAGGGGGGAGGGGGGGGCGACCCTCCCATACGTTGTTATCAATCACAAATTCACGGTTCGAATTTGAATTTCAATAATTGTCTTATAACAAAATTAATTTTTCTTGTAACGACAACCCCCGAGCCGTACTTAACTTTGGGGTCCTCTGGCTGGTCTTGGTGCCCAATTTTTGGAGGAAAAGATCGTTATGGTGCTTTCCTTGGGGGTGCCACCAAGTGGTGAAACTCATCGACATTTGGTAGTTCTCATTGAAAAAGAACGGCCAATATGAAATTCATCAACATTTGCAGAACCCATGAAGGGTAACAGCTTAAAGAGTGGATCAACCAAATTTGGTATACATGTTTCCTACAATAGGGTTTTTTAATTTTTATTTTTTGGATAAAACTGGTGTTAATTCCTACACATCTCCCCATCATTCAAGGTTACATATAATTCCATTTCTACGTGGAAATGGAATTATGTGCTACACATTTGTATTTGTCAGATGAGGGGGCATAAATGAGTTTAATGCTTCAAAGTTGTTCTTTTCTTGCCCAAAATCAGTGGCAATCCGGCACAAAGCGAGCATCAAGACTGGCTTGCAGGTAACAAGTCTGGTTTGTCATTACAGTGATCCAGAAATTCAAGAGAATGACATACTTTCATGGAAATCTAACGCAAATACACTTCAAGCAACTCACATCACTGAGTGTGTTAGACCAATAGAGAGAGATCATTAGCTCTTCCAGGTAACAAATGACACCACGATCAACAATTCGTGCTAACCTGAGAAAATAGTGCCAAGATAAAGCCCCATACTAAGTGCGGCTCACTATTTATATGCTAAAAATTTTTAAGCCTTTCTCTGTTCCCAGTTTAAACCTACTCCACCTGAGCAACAATAAATGTGAAAGAGAAGATCGCATGGTGAGCTTATCGGCCTTATGCATTGGAAATATGAGTGCAGTAAGATTCTCCAAATGCAAATTGCTAAGAATTAAAATGAAGATGGATAAGCAATAGCAGTATGTGTCGACATGCTGCGACCAAATAAATGAGCAATTAGTAAAGCAAAAGCATAGCAATACCAGAGAACGTATGGCTTACACTCAAATAGGCAGGCAAATGGATTGAAATACTAGCCAGATATAAAGCTCAGTTCAGTTTTGTAATAGAACTTTAACAGAACACTCAAAGTGTACCCAAGGTATTAACTGCAAAGGGAGAAACCCGACTCATATATATCATCCAAAAGCCTTCAAATTTGAACTATATCATCTAAAAGCAATTCCCATTGTCCTTACCTTATACAGCTATTTTGCACTTTAGGATACTAATAAAAATTTAAAGGCTTTGGAATGTACTTCATTACCGCAAGTAACCAATGTGGCTGATGATACAGATACTTGCACCATTTGCTAGAAGCTATTGACTTCATATGAGCACGAGGATGTGGGATTTGCAAATTGATAAATCAAAAGGAATAATATATCATCTAAAAACAAAATCTCTTGTCTAGGCTTCTAGATAACGCGTGTAGTTCCCTATCCGGCAATTATCCATCCTCAGACAAGGGACATTAAAGCAAAGGAAGTTTCGTGCTCATAAGGGTAGGATTGGATCCTGCCTTCTGCCATGTCTTGATGAAGAGGACTTCCTACTAAATGACAACGACCTCTTCATTGATAACGGTCCTCTTTGCGATGAAAGCCCTATTGAAGAACTTCCAATCAGTTTCCGAAAGCTCGAGTTTCTGCTACTTCCTCGCCTGGCTATTTTCTTAAAGTTTGAATGCTTTATTTGCGCTAATTGAGGGCCCAAGTTATCTTGATGTGGAACGGAAAAGACATTAGCTACGGCATCATAAATTGCCGAAGCAGAAGAAGAATCCAATGACACAGACCTCCTAATAGGTTGCATTTCTGCCCCTACTGCGTGTCTCTTACCAGTGAGGCCACTTAGCACCCGAGAATGATTCCTCAAAGCAGATTGATTAGAATTATTCGTCTCTGAGTTTCTAGCAATTGGTTCATCTGCTTCGACTGGCAATTGACAAGCGCTATTATTATTGTCTCCAGTTCTCACCTCACTAGTTCCATCTTCTCCTACCTGATTAATTGCATACCCGCTGTTATTAACAGGATTCTCCATCTGGGGCCCTTCTGTAAGACTGAAATCACTCGTAGTAGCCACTGATGAAGTAACTTGAGCATCAAAGTTATCGCATACAATTGGAGCACGGCATATAGGGCAATTCTTGTGCGATCTTAACCAAGTATCAATACAAGGCATGTGAAATGCATGGCTGCACTTTGGTAAAAGCCTAAGGCTCTCGTCTTCTTGAAACTCGTTCAAACAAACATAGCACTCTGTACCTTCTATCAACCCCTCACTTTTCTTGTACTTGAAGGCTGCAATTGAATCGATCACAGATTGCTCGAGACCGATAGTGTTGATGTACCATATCGGGTGGTCGATGAATGGCCCTGGATCTTCACCCAAAAAGCCTTCTTGGGGGCCAAAAGACATCTGTGTTGTTCTTGTCCTTCTTGAATTTCTCCTCCTCGACCTGCAAACTCTAAAAATAGCGTACATGATGCCAAAAAGAAGCACAGCACCTATCACACAACCCGCGGCGAACAAACTTATTCGAATTAGAGGCTTTTGGCTCGTGTCATGACCATTTGGAACCATTAATGGTGACCCAATATCTGGTAGCACCGGTGGTGACAGAGGCGATGGCGGCGGCGGCGGCGATTGAGAAAACGAGCCGGGGTCAATATAAAGGACCTTGCACACATCAGGACAGACATCGAAACAAGAACCAATACACACCCCAGCAGGGTTCAACAATGGCTTGCACTGAAGCTCACAGATGGTGTTATCGGCAATCGAGTTGTCTACTGGTACTGCAACTCTTTTATCCTCAGATACAGACTCCATAGCTAAAAAGAGCAGGAGGGAAAAACAGAGGAAGCAGATTCAGACCATACCTCTGCAGGTACGGACCACGGGTCTGTTTTCGCCGGAAAATGTTTTGGGCGATGACAAAAATGTCCGAGGTCGGCGTGGCGCGTTCGACTGCAAACCGCGAACCGAGGGGCTCGGGATTGAGATCACAGGAGACTCTGGTGTTGTCCAAAACTTTTTGCCGCGTGGGAACAGTTGGTCTTCGTTTTATTTTTTAATTATTTTTTTTTAATTTTTTTGGAAGACTTTGGCATTTAGTGGGGCAGTTTCGTTTCGCTTTCAATCTTCCATTTGTTTACGTGTAAAAGCTTTAAGATGCGAATCCATTTGAGTTTTGACTTATTTGATTAGTGGAGCATGGTTAAAATAAATTAATTAAATTTTAACTTTATAAAACGTGTAATTATTCCATATTCAATTAATAAAAAATGAATAAACATGAGAACCACTGTCTCGAATATTACAATTTTTATTTATTTATTTATTAATTGAGAATTATAATTAAAAGGCATCTTAGTACCTCGATCAATCCCCTCGCGAGGGGAGGGGCCAAATATGGGGTAATGTTAAATATTACGAAACACTCTTTTTTTTTTTTTGTCTTTTTTTTGTTAGGGTGAATAATTTTTAATGGCTTCGACTTTGATTCTTAATGGCTCTAATTTTTCTTTTTCTTCTTTTAACTCTGCATGTTCTTCTATTGCTTTTGGTTTTTACCGTAATTGAAACAGTATGACGTGTAGACTGTAGTTTAATCGGTAATATATATATATATATTACAAATTTAAATCTTTATAAATTTCTATAATTAAGTATTAAATTTTTATATTTTTATCTAAATTTATTTTAAAGTTATTTTTTTAAATTAAAAATAATCAGAATTATATATTAATTAAATATAAATTATTAAAAATTTGAGTTTTTTTTTTAAAAAATATATATATATATATATAATTTAAATGAAAATATAACAAAATAAAAAAAATTAATTATAAAAAATTAAAAGTATATTCGGTAGTTTAATCAGGGTGATAATTGAGTAATTGTACAGAAGAGCATTGAATGCGAGAACAGATGCCCAGAATAATTACCTGGAGCCCACCACAGCTCATCTGGGTCAATCTGGAACTCAGCCTGCTAGGTGCATATAAATGTGATCTTGATTTGACTCCGTCGGCACCGCTTTGTTGAAAATTAAAAATTTAAAAATTTAAATTAAATTTTTTTAAATAAATAAATAAATAAATATATATATATATATATATAGAATCTTATTATTTGCATTAAAAGATTATATTGTCCCTCGTTATATGTGTAGTAATTTTACCATGAAAGGTTAAATTGACAGTCCGTGTGGTGTGGTAGCACCTCTACGAATTAGTGGTAAACTAAAAAGACTGTGGCTGGCTCGATTAAAAGAAAGAAATAAAGGTGACTGACATAAAAAGCATTGAAAAATAAAATAAAAATTTATGATCATAAATAAATTATTCAAACTGTTATTTAAGTTATATTTATACGCATTTTTATACAATTTGTTTTTCAATTGTACATTAATAATTAATACTTTGACATTAAAAGGTAAATTTAATTTTATAACATAAATCATTTTTATCTTCCTTTAATCTTTTTTTGTTTTTTTCGCTTTTTATTTCTCTCACCTTCTTTCCTTTCAATTTTCTCTCTCCTTAAATTTTTATCCAAGCAAGAGCGTGAAGAAATTGCGGCCAATGGGAGAATGGTCGCAGAATTGATCTTAATGACGTGCAATTGTAACATATTTGAATCTATCTAACTTAGAAAATCTGTCACTTTCTTAGTTAAACATGTACTAATATACCCGCATCAATGTAAGTTAGAAAAATTCAAAACTGATTAAAGATGCATTTTCTGTATGAAAAATCCTTTTAAAACAGAGTAAAAAAAAATAATAATAATAATAAATTACGAGACTCTCGAAAGCCCATCAAATCAACTCTGATCGTCAATTACACAGATTGGTTTCAGCTTTTTTTTTTTTTTTTTTTTAAGAAAGAAAAATAAACGTACATAACGTCAATTACATCCACCGACATTTGCATCAAATGAAAAAACTGAGAGTATGAGTCGGCGCAAAGCATTTGTCCGAGACAGCTCAACTTCATAATGACGCAGTTTAGGCACGGTTGGAGATCGCTGTCGGGGGGTTGGTGGTTGGCCACTATTTGGTGGGAGTGGTTGGCCTAGAACGCACCACTTCGGCCGACCCTTTCCTTTTAAGCGATGCAAGGCCACGGGGTCATAATTCCATCCACGTCAACCAGCTGGGTGCTCTCCACGGTGTAACTTTATGTTGGTACGGGCGTTTCGAAAATCAAACCGGACCGTTCGGACGGATTGGTTCTCCCCTAAAACCGCAAAAGGTCACGAACCGATCAACCTTTTTTTGAGCCAAAAATATATCAGTTAAGAAAAATCAATTTAGTTTGTAGTTAGAATGATTTTGACTTTAAAATACTAAGATTGTAATTTGACTCCTAAACCTTGTCTAGTTTATAATTTATTTTTAAATTTTATATCATATAAATTTGTAATTTAATTATTGAAATTAAAATTTAATATATATATATATATATATTGTAAAAAAAACCTTTAACTAGTAAAAATGCTTTTTTAGTCATTATATATAATTGTTATTTTTATTTTCATAATGGCTAATTGAAAGTATTTTTATCATTAAATATTAATTCAAGTGATTCCGTCTTCATGTTAATCATTTGACCTATTAAACTTCTTACTGTCGACTTTTCAATTTGATTACCAATTCATTTCTGAAAAGACAGATTGGTAGACGAGAATCATCACATAAGGCGTGCGGAGCACCCCACCTTCCCAATTCATACTTTTTTTTTTTTTTAATTTTACAATTTTCTGTTTCTTTCCTTAGAGACGGATGCAATTAATGAGTTTATATATTAATAAAAATTAATTTTAAAGTTGTTCTCGACTTCTTCCGATATATAAGTCACAAGGGAATGTTGGAAATTGTAAGTTAAAAGGTATCTGTTTTTTTCCGACGTCCAAGCACGCAAGGAAGGAATCTCCCTCCATACAAGCAAAGCCTATAACTTCATTCTACAGCCTTCAGTAATACCGGTAGAACGGGAAATCTCGGTGGTAAGAAAAAGAAGGAATTGCGGCAGACATGCATTAATGTAATATAATTTGCTGAAAGATGCATTGAATTTAAAAAAAAAAAAATAATAATAATAATAATAGCATATGAATTATTGGATGAATTGTATGTTATTGTATACTTCTTATTGCCTTGTTACGTGATTGAAACTTCTTTCCATAGATAAATTTAACGCATTAGGCAACAGCTATACAAAAACAAACCTAAATTCTCAGTATTTAATATTTGAGCTACGACAATAATTTAATTTTATATGTATATCAAAGCAGTAAATGCGGTTTCTTGCGGGCAAATCTTAATGTATCAATTAACTCCTGGTTGACTTCTGCCACCAACCCCGTTTCCACCTCAATCTTTCTTTCACGCCTCAAACACCACCCCGCTTCTTCCTCATCAAACCCCATCAAGCAATTTCATATTGTTCTTCAATCCATTGGCTGAATTAATATTTGCATATTTCACTAAAGGCAAGGGATGGCAGCTTGGCCGCCTAACAACCAGAAGAAGAGTTCGGTGGCCTTGAAGGAGAATGATGTGTTTATGGGTGCCTTGCTTTCTCAAAAACCCGGCATTGAGCTCATGCAGAATTGTGATCTGCCTCCACCGGTTAAGGTTTTCTCCGGGTCGGATAAGATGGTCATCTCCTCCATGAATAGATTGTTTGGTATGATGGGGCAACGAGATGACAATGATTGTTTTGATGCCTTTGGAAGTGATGGTGGCCAGAATGAGAAGTTGGAGCTTTTGAAAGCGTTGAGACTGTCACAAACGAGAGCGCGAGAAGCAGAGAGAAAAGCTGCAAGTCTGGTCGAAGAAAGGGATAGTGTCTCCAACGCTCTGCTGCGACAATCCCTGCAGCTGCAAGCTCATCGCCGATGGGTATGGTTGCTTGAGCTTCAAGTTTTGAAGTTAGAGACACGGTGGAAAATGCAGCAAGAGAAAGACTTGTGCCGCTGCCACTGCGAAAGATCCAAGGAAAAGGATTGTGGGGATGGCAGCGGAGTGTCGTGGCTTGCTGCTTTGGCATTTTGTTTGGGCATTGCCAGTGTAAAACTTGCATTTGGTTGCAGATATCTGTTTTGAGTTTTTGACCATGTTCTGTCATCTATTTTTATTTTTTAAAAGAAAGAACACATTTGCAAAGATGCTAAACAATAGGAAAATGGTTATGGCATCATTTCATCTGTACATCTGCTTAAGTATAGAATTTCTGGGGAAACCCAATATATCTGATTATTATGGTGATCATAGAAGAAACAGATACCAATAGAAACAATTGTGCAGCGGCTTAATCATATACACGAGGCAGATATAAACGAGTAACAGACGAGCGCCGGCCAAATAGGGAGATATGTGCAGACCTCAGAAAGCCATAGGAGTAATCACTGCTATTTTAAAACTCTAAGGACCCAGCAAATGTCCATTCAACCTGTTTGCAAGCATCGACCTTCTCCATGGTAAAGCCACAGATGCATCAATTTACAATCTCCTTCCTTGACACCAATCCTTCAATGGCCCATTGGGGTCTTCCTTAAATTATTGGTACATTTCACATGACATGTACCCATGATTCTTCAATCAGTACCTTGTACAAGTCCCTGCAAAACATGCCTCACAGGTAACAAATCGTTCACTACCTGTTACAGGATCAGCAACGGGGTAAATGAAGGGCAATGAAGAGATGTGCAAAACCTGTAAACTCCGCCCACCCAACATGCCCCACCCCCCCTCCCCAACTGGATTCAAGGAATCACTCAAAAGAAACTGTAAACAGCTCATCTAATTTATTGTCTGCCAGGAGAAACTTTGAATTTATTAGCAACATAGGAGCCCTGCAACCCTCATGGGTATTAGACTGCAGATTCACATTGCTCCATAAACCTTGAATGTTTCTTCCACATTTTGCTTCGGGAGTAACCTTTTCCTCAGGTGCCTTGTCTTTCAGCCCATGGAGTTCTGGCCCAGATATCTAAACTATTTTCTTGTCAGGATGCAGCAAGTTGCTTGGTCTCGTCTTAGGTGAGAATGTATTGACTCAATATCCCATGGGCTATAGATGCATTTTTTGATGAACCAACAGTCCTAGCTGTCAGAAAACGTAAGTTCCATTCTCTCACTGCATTGACTTCATCAGATTGATACTCGGTCTAGAGAACAGATGCCATAGAACAGTTGGAATAAAGCTAGCATGTTTATGGTCTGTCCTTTTCGTAAGCTCTTCAAGAGGCTTTCTCAGCTCTGCAATAGTTTTTGTAGTATAGCATATATTCTTACCAAATCAGAGCCACTGTCATCCATGTCCAGACTGCATTCGACACCTGCAAGTGAGAAAAAACATGCCACTATAATTTTTCAAAACAAGGGTCAAAGGAATGCATGAAATAGATTCACCTTTGAACAAACAAACTTAGGAATCAAAAACACACGCCCATTTGCTCGAGCATACAAGCCCGCACACACATGCAAAATCCTAAACTAGGCATGGAAATCTAAGCCCATCTACAGCCAAAAAGTTTTTGTTTTACCAACCAACATTTTTACCATGCCCAGGACATATATTGCTATTCCAAAAAACAGTATTGCAAACAGATACAAGATGATGCAAGACATCAATTTGGGGAAATAAATGTAAAAACGGAAATTTCAACCAAAAACTTGCTACAACAAACTAGGACTGCCATATAGAACAGCTCCATATATTGACACCTTTTCTTGATGAAAATACTCTAATCAGTATGCATCTTGCTGTTTAAAAATTGCAACGAAGGATATAGAGGTTTGAAAAAGAAAGGAAAAATTGAAGTGTCCATGTGACGGCAAGTTAATCCCGTTCATTTGTTCCCTTATGAAACTCAGAAAGGAACCAAAATAGAACAAGCCATATAAAGGTAGGAAACTATCAGTAAATCAATATGTATAGAAACAAATAAACATAAATGAACTGTTATGCATACCTCTAAGCTGATTGAAGCTTGCAAGGAACCTAACTGCTTCTCAACTTGCAAAATAGATAGACGCAGAGCAGACAATGAGCTATGAAAATCTGCTGGGATTTTACTGTTTTCCATGAAAGGCATCTGGGCAATACTTTTCCTTTTATATGCGCTGCTCTGAAACGTAGTCTTACACTGAAGTTGATCAAACCTCTTATAAAAGCACCCTTTGGTCCAAAAGACATGACTTGGACCCTGTAACAGCAAGCATAGGGATTTCTTCTCGGCAAAAAGGGAGAGATTTCTCTTAGGATTGCTTCTTCACAAGAATACAGCAGAGTATTTTCTATGGCATGTCCTCTGACTAAGACTAAATCAAAGATTCTCCTCCTCTCTGCATTTCTAAATGCATCAATATCAGTTTCAGAGAATTCTTTATCTATTCCACTTATAACAATGGATCTCCATATTTTCTGCTAGGTACACATGAATGCTCTTTCCTCCTATTGCTAGGTCAGCAAATGCATAAACCATGTAATCAACATTGTGCTTATTACATTTAGCAACTACAAATCCTTTGCTAGGACTACAAGGGCAATAGACCTTAAGATTTCACAATAGAGCATGGGCAGATTTTACAATCACCTCCAAAAGTTAATTCTGATGGATGTATCTTTAGTATGGAGCCACTGAATTCAATTTCATTTAGCAAAGCAGCTCTTCTTGCAGCGTCAAATTAAGAAACACTAGTCTACCCCAACTTTCCTTTTCAACTCCTTCTTGTCCACTGCTTGCAGAATTATCGAGGGCAATACCACCAGACACAGATTTATCATGAAATATCAAAAGCTCCTTATCATCTAATGCATTTGCATTTGAACGAAATACATCCAGAGTCAAGCCTCTTCAATCTCCTAGCCACTTTATTTTGATCTATAAAATTCTCTTGCGAGATAACATACCCGAGCAATTATTGGTTATTGGTTGTTTTCCTGCACTAACCCACTACAGAACAACTCATGATTTTACGGTGAAGTAATTTTGATTTCCATGTGTACTTAGAAAGAGAATGCCACTGCTTGCAGGTAAAATTAGTAGTGTGGACCACACCAGACCTCAAAACAAATGATTCTAAATGCAAGTTTTTGAAAAAATTAAAAATGGCACTTGTATTCTGGACTCTATTTATTACAGTAGAGGTGGTATAAATTCTGTGGCCTCTTTGTTTCTTGTATAATGTAATTTTCATCTAACAATTATTGACAGGCATCATCTACACAAGAAGATATGTAAATAGATCTATGCCAACAACCAATGTGTCCTTATAAAAATGCCATACTTTATAAAAACTTTCACATTCATCATTTCCAAAAGGGACTTGCTTGAGGCACTCATGCACCAGTCAACAGGGTTGCTAACAGTTGGATGATAATTTTCACCAGCAGATCCATTTAGCTAGTGTCTGCACCATACACATGCCCCATCTTCTTGCATTTAGTTTCCAAGTATCTTCTGTTCTCCTTGGTTATTGGAGTCAGCAAGGGAACCCTGCCTGCGACTGCTAATCCATAACCCTTTAGGCCAATGTATTTTGTAGGGTTATTTGTCATCAGTTTCATTGTCCGAACACCCAGATCTCGAAGCATCTGCAATATGTTTGATTCATTCCCTTAGTTGCTGTCCTAAGCTTATACGAAATGGCAATCAACCTTGAGGCCTAGGACTAGATTATTCATCACAACTTATAATTAAGAAAACAAAACATTACCTGTGCACCAATGCCATACTCACGAGAATCAACAGGTAAGCCCAGCTCTTCGTTGGCTTCAACAGTGTCACATCCATCATCCTGTAAGTTGTATGCACGAAGTTTGTGGCCGAGACCAATTCCCCTGCCTTCATGTCCACGAAGGTATACCAATACACCCCTGCCAGTTGCTTCGATCTGCTTCATTGCAAGTGCTAGCTGGTTTCCACAATCACATCTCGCTGACCCAAATATGTCCCCAGTGAGGCATTCAGAATGTACTCTCACAAGAATATCCTTCCCATCCCCGATTTCACCCTGTATGTCTTGCATAGGGTTATTTTTGCTTACATAACTAGAATAGTGGCCCGTGGCCAAAAGAAATATCTCTTAAAGAAAACAAAAGGTCAATTCTAATCATTTTTCATTACAGGCATAAACATTGAAATGTGGATGAGCAACTTACTTTAACCATTGCAATATGCTCGATACCATCCAGCGCTGACCTATAGCAGTAGGCTTTAAATGGCCCCCACATTGTGGGTATCGGAGCAGCAGCAGCCAGTTCCACCAATCTATCTCTTTTCCTCCTATATCTGTCATTATTTATAGAAGTTGGAAAAACTAACTGCTTTGATCTATTCAATTAAACGAATGTGACAAGCATTTAATTTCCAAGAACTGTTATAAAGATTGTACAAGTAACATCTAAATTGGCATCATTGATGTCAAAAACTCTTTGTTCTGAAGAACAAAAATCTCCTAATGGCATTTTCATGAGAATTGCAAGCCAGACCTGACTGTCACTGAATGTAATTAAGAACAAAATTAGTGGTTTTTCTCAAATAAACATACGCATACTCTGCCCTGTTCTAGGTATATAGAAGGCAGATGCACCACACATGCCACTAACCAAGTGTTCAGAATTTTGCAACAAATTCTTATAATTAATAAAATAGTAGACCCATACATTTTCAAGTTTTGGATTGAAAGAACCAGAAACAACTACTGAACCTAATCATTTGTTGACATACCTAATTAGATCAGCAATTGAAATAATTTTTAAGTTTTCAGCTTGTGCAAATTGGTGAAGCCTAGGTAATCTGGCCATTGAGCCATCATCATCTACTATCTCACATAAAACTGCCACAGGATCCAATCCAGCCAGCATTGCAAGGTCAACAGAAGCTTCAGTGTGTCCGGCCCTTTTTAACACCCCTCCCTCCCGGTACTTAAGTGGAAAAATATGCCCTGGGCGATTGAAATCTTCGGGTTTTGAATCTCTAGAGGCAAGAGCCAACACTGTCATTGCTCTGTCACGAGCTGAGACACCTGTTGTTGTGCCACGTTTTGCATCCTATAAAATAAATATGCATAGCATTTGACATCACATTCACTCATTATGGAAATAGTCGAGTGGCTAAACTTCATCACAGAAAAATTCACTACCTACCACTGAGATGGTGAATGCCGTGCAAAGTTTTTCTTCATTTGCCTTTGGCGGTACCATTAGGGGAAGTTCCAACCTCTCCAAATCTTCTCCTTTCATGCTCACGCACACAATCCCCGTCCCGTGCTTGACAATGAATGCCATAGCCTCAGGTGTTGCCTTTGATGCTGCCATTATTAGGTCTCCCTCATTTTCTCTGTCTTCATCATCCACAACAATTACTAACTGCAATATCATAACAAATTAGCAGCATAATTTCCTCCGATATACCTGAAAGATATAATTGTTGAACTCAACAACTACATTGGCAGGAAGCACACCAACCTTGCCCCGACAAATATCTTCAACAGCCTCAGCAATACTGTCGAATCCATGCGTGGGGCAATCCAGGTCATGTTCATCACTATTAGCAAAGAAACCACTGGCATTTGGAGAAAGTGTTCCGAAACCAATTGCGTCATTTTGTGACTCAATCCCAGGTGTTTGGATCACCTTCTCATTGACAAAAGAACCATGTCCTGGCAGTCCATTGCTATTGGAATAAGAGAAAGGATATTCTTCTCCAGATATCAGTGAAGCTCTAGTTCTACCAAGACCCTTCACATTAAAGCAGAGCCTTCTAACCAGATTACCATGGGGCAGATCAGTTATGTACCCATTTGCCGTGAGAGCATGCACACAATGCAGACCAGCGTAGCCTCTACAGGACAAAAAACAATATATATATATAGGAAAAAGCAGATTAAAAATTGCAGAATTCCTGTCCTAAAGTAACTCCAACTGACTTCCTCAACTGTCCTTGTCTACTGCTACTTGTCCTAAGTCATCTAAACAAACACAAACAAACAAAAAATGCAGCATAGGGCATTGAACACACAAACCAATTGCCATGAATTGCACCTCAAATCTAGATGTAACTTCAAAACAACCTCAATTCCAAACACCTCAAATCTATACTAAAGTTTCTATCATGGGTTTCAAAGGAAACTCACCGGAAACAAGAGAGACACAAGGAGGAGCTGTACAGATTAGCAGCGACAACCATTCTCAAATCTTTTTGTTTCTCTTATTATTACACTTCTAAATCTCCAAAACCAAACGAAAAGGTTGAAACTTTGTAAATTAAATTATAAAAATGGAAAAAGGGATCGAAGGAGTCAACAAAAGGGAACCGAACAAGAACCAATGTCTGCCAACGGTGTTAGGTCATCAAGGCCCGCCGTCGCCACCGTCGCGGAGGATCGGAATATTGGGGAAAAGTTTGGCGAGAAGTGAGAAGCCGCCGATATGGGTCGTTTGAATGGACAGTTGGGTACGTCTAGTGGCTGGCTGACGTGGCCTTTTCTGCATGGATAGCCCGTCTTTTATTTATTTATTATTATTTTTTGCACTTTATTCCTCCAGAACCTGCTATCCACTTCCTATTACGTGACAAAACCAAACGACGTCGTGCTCGTGTTTTTATTTATTTATTTTTATTATTATTTCCTTTGCAACTTGCCAAATGAAATTGGCTTAGACTTAATTACGACAAAAATCTCCATCATCAAACTTATTTGTCTTGGAGAACATTAAAGTCAAACAAGTTATGTTGCTGTAAGACAGAAATTAATAATAAAAAAAAAGATAAAGGGTTTTTATTTTTTAGTTAATTTGAAACTCATCTTCTTCTTTTTTTTTTCATAAATTACACATTTTTAAAATTTTAAATTAAAAAACTAATAATGCAAGTATATGAATTTTCAATCATCGAAATGTTCTTTTTAAAAACAAGGTACTTCAAATTTTGTGACAACCTAACTGGTCTCTCATACTTTGTATGCCTTTATTTTTATTTTATGAAATGGAAAAGGCACGTCAACAGGCAAAAACGGAAATATAAAATCCAGTGGCACTTGGACAACATGGTGAATTTAAGTCTGAAATAATTTTGTGAAGACTAACTAATCATTAAACGGAATTAAAGATCTTATCAATTTTATTTTATTTTATTTTTTTTTACTTTTTTCGATTCAATCGACTAGTCCGTCTAAAAATAACTGGTCTAAAATGAGAATGAGTGATCTGGTTAATTTACAGTTCCACTGCATTCAATCTCCAGTTCCGATCAACAATGACTGGTATTATATATTCCAGGATCATGTCTGTATGCATGCCGCAGTCCAGTGTACGTTACAGGAATTTCTCGAATAAAATTTTAACTTTGACAAAGAGAAAATAGACATGGCAGGTAGTTTTTTTGTTTTTTTGGGTCATCATGGTCGATAGTTAAAAGTACCCAAACTGTTATTTGTCAGTCCATCGGGGTTGGGCCTAGGACGCAATGAAATTGCTGGGTTGTCATTCTAGTATTGGGCAAGCACCAATTTATGCAGGAAGTCTCCGAGGAATGCTAATCCATGAAGAGGGTCTTTTGGTCGGGGGCCTAAACAACAAGAAATGGCCTCTTTCACCCCCCCCCCCAAAAAATTAAATATATAATAGTAATAAAAAAAAAAAGAAAAAGAAATAGACCTCTTTTGTCCTCTATCAATCTTATCTCCTTTTGTAGTGAATTTGAATTTATTGAGATAAAACTTAAAAGGGTACGTCTAATTCGTCTTCACTCATATCTCTTGATAAAATTTAAGTTTTATTCGATCAGTTACATTTTATTATCATTTTTGAAAATATTATATTTTAACTTTTAATTAAAAAGTACTAGTTATTATATATATTTTAATAAAATTCTCAATTTTAAATAAAGAAGAAATTAAATAATAATATTTGTAAAATAATACAATAATAACAAAAAAAAGTAAAATAATTATACTGTATTTAATTTTACAAATAAATAAAATTAAATATAAAAATTTACTATAATATTCTCTTATTAACACTATTACTATTACAATAATAATAATAATAATAATAATAATAATAATATTATTATTATTATTATTATCTTCTGTTGCTTTCAGAGAGTGGTGTTCTCGTTTCACCTTTCAGTTCTTAAAGGATGGAAATTTGCATCTAGGGGCCTGCTAATTAGCTCTAAGTCTCTGATTGGGGCACGATCCCGAGAAATCCATTGACTTTGGGATTTTTTTTGAAGTCAAGAATATGTATTGCTAACACAATTTAATAAATCAATCACTAATCACGTACCTTCCATGTGCAATCAAGTAAGCAGGCTACCTTCTCTTTATCGTGTAAGCCACTAGAGAAGATCTACTTTGCTTTTTATATAATAGAATAATTTATCTTATAAAACCACCTCATAAGCAAATTAAGCTCCTTTTTGTTATTATTATTATTATATATATATATATATATATATTTATTTTTCCGGCCAACTCATTTCCATCATTTATCTGGGGAAGTAGGAAGTTGTGTCCCATAATCAAAGAAAGAGATTAAAGACAAAAGTCTTTGACAAATATTCTACTGTCTTTTACTTTTATAAGAGTTACGTTTGGACAGCACTCACACAAAGTTAGAAATGAAAAGAGATAAAGGGTAAAGCTGCCTACCATTAAGGTGTCTGCACCCTACAGCAAACCCACTCATAACCTAACCAAATATTTTCCCTAATCGACACTTGTATGTAGTGTGTTTCTCTTTTTCTTTCTTTTCTTTTCTTTTCTTTTGTTTTGCACCTGTGCCAGATTCTATGTACACCTTGTTCATAAGCCTTGGGGGGCTACCCCAGATCAAAAAGACCTCTCTCTTTCCTACTTGGTAAAGTAAGGAAAAGCCATGAAAAGCAAATTTCCAAAGCGTCCGTTTGCCGTCGACTTTAACACAACTTTCTCGGACTCTTTAGTTTCCATCCTCCGATTCAGGAAATTAGATAGACCCCTCTCATTAAAAGGCCATGTGAGCACCGTCTCATGTAACAGCCAGTTGATCAAATTTGGCGTTATGGCTAATTGGAAGGTCTTTGCTTGGCCATGGAATTCAGGTCAAAAAAGGATGGATCGCTCTCTTTCTCTATCCGTGTCCATAATTGGATTAGCGTATGCCACAAAAACCCATCAGAGAAACCTACATGCATCTCTCTGTTAGTACCCATAAATTCATTCAATCCACCTTTTCCACTCATTCAAGATTTCCTATCTGCCTGTTCCAAATCCTAGGATTGGCTTTTAATGAATGATGTCTTACAATCTAGTTGTTTTAAAAGGATAAAGAGCACAATTGAAAACTAGCGACTGTAACTCTTCTTGAGGCTATGTGGCCCCAGCATAGCTGGCTGCCTTGGAGGGAAAATGCTGAGAATGAATTATTGATTTCGACGTGCCTAAACTTTTGGCCATTTGTGGAAGCCAATTGGCATGCACATTTCCTAGCAGTGCTGCTGATAAGTGACTACTGTTCACAAATCAGGCTTATTCCTGCCTATCATTGAAAAATGTTTCTTTTCCGGTTGGATCGTGTTTTGAGTATCCAGAAATGCACTATAATCAAGTCTCGTGTTTTTAGAGATTGACACAAGTGTTTGCCTTCAATTTCACGTTGCATGTACTAAATTGTACAAGTTGACTGGAATTTCGCGGCTGAACTTGCCTGGATAGGTTGCAATTCCTAGTTGGTGCACAACGCTTCTGGGAATCTGATAAATAACAGTAATCACAATGCAGAACTGCAGTTTTTAGGGGGTGTAGGGACAATACATGTGGCATTGGCTAACTTTCCAATTGTATTTACAACTTTTGGAGTCTTGCTCCTCATGGACACTGATGAAGCTATTAAACCAATATTATATTTGAAATTTCATTCAAGACTTTGTGCAAGTCAAGAGACACCAATTAATTTGTCCCATGCTCAATCAACACTTCTGCCTCAGAGGTCTTTGCCATTCCCATTTCCGGTTGGACTTCAATCCTCCAGTCAGTTTTAAAAGTAACAAAATGTAGAGCCATGGACTGTGACGTGGGTAGACGACGTTCGGACATATCTTGTGTAGTATAACTGTCTTCTCTTTTTTTTGTTTTTATTTATTTATTTATTTTCTTTTGTGCATTTTTTTATTTAGATAATTATTTATTTCATTTTTCATAAAATGGAAACAGATACCTAACATGCATGATGTGCGGTGCGTTTAGCGAACTCTTAGAAAAACAGGGGAGATACCAAGTAAAGAATGCCCGCAGAACACAACTTTGCCAAAAGCATTTGACAGCTGAGTCCCTTCTGATTACTGAATCAACGGTTTTCATTGCTTAATCCTGTAGACCATATTCAAATATATCATATAAGTACTAATACGTAACAATATTTAAAGAATCACACAATAATATAATAAATTTATATATTTAATTTTATTTATATTTTTTATTATTCCGACGATATTCTCTTAATATTTTACCTAATTTTTAGAGCGAATTATTTTGACACTTCAGATCTGAACTGCAGAATCCCACATGGTCACAACTCCTCAGCTGCCTTTTCTGAGCTGCAATCTTTCAAAATTGAGAATCCCAAAAACCCAACTCACACACGTGTTGCTGTCAAAACGGAAGAATGATGTGGGTCCTAGTTACAGATGCATTGCAGCAAACCAGTGGGCAATTATCAAGCTGGTGGGGTCTGATTTTTGGATGGCCGCATTACAGCTACAATCCCACTTGCGCCTGCTGATCACGAGTTGGGATGTTGTGCTTGTTTTGCCTCGTAGAGCTTCGAATGCCCATTGGCAAACAAAACGGGAATGGTAAATTGACCATACAGGAGGCCATTGCTATGACCGAAGCTTATAACTTCTTCAGCACCGCAGGTTGGCTACTGAGTCGGTCTGATCTTTAAGCTTTATTTTGATATAAAATGCACTCTACTGGAATACCATTTAAAGTATAGAGTTTGACAAGTGAATAGTAATAAATTGTTCACTATTTGCATGCTTAAGCCTTTAAAAACTTTCCATCTTGAGATCACTGTACCAAGATTCCATTTTAAGGACAGATTTTCATGTGGGTTCTCCCTAATCTATATTGTATAGCTATTGGAACAAGGAAAACTGTGACAAGAACATTAGCAATTTAAAAATTTATGAACCTTATAACCAAAAAAAAAAAAAAAGTCGCTTTTAAAAAAAATTAGGGTTGATCAATTGCAGCTTTGTGTTTCTCGATTAATCTTTGGTGGTTAATCTGGAGCTTTTTGATTGTTAGTTCTCCTGGGGCTACCACGCAGGACCTGGCATTTGGCTTCAATTTAGAAGAATGGTGGGGCAATTTCATTAAATGGTTCATGCCATATGCGTCTATATATTGAAAAGAAGAGAGAATGATCCCAGGCAACAAAAGAATTTCCCACTTTTGTTCATGTCGCTACGAAGAGAAAGCAGTACGCAATCATACATATTCTATTGTTCTCGTTATGTTGTCAACTTAGCGAGAAGAGTCGGGGGCAAAGGACTACAGCGGAGAAGTGAAGAAAGCGAGCAGAAATTTCTGTAATTATATAATTTTTTAATCTCTTCAAAAGGTGGACTTAAATAAGAAAAAAAGCAAAATAAATAAGACACCATCGTCATAGGGTCCATTGCTATTTTTATTATTTATTGATGCTGTTCTTGTTATTTTTCTTCTTCTTCTTGTTGATCCATTTGTCCACCGGGTTGAAATTACTTATTTTAACGATGCCATTGGTATTAATAAATCTCACAAATAAATTACAATACAACATCTCGTAAAGCTAACTAAATTATACAACTGATTAAATAAGTACAAAGTTAAGTATACATACATTTTTTTGTTTTTTTTGGGGGGGGGTGTTTATAATAAGGATATGCTCAAGTCAGTTTTCTCCAAAATGATCGAGTGAGTTTCCTCACGTTCTTCTAAAATATCTTAATTTCAATGAATGTGACTTTCACTAAACCAGATAGCGGATTGGTCGAGATACAAACACTAACTTAAAACATCACTTAACCATATAGACAAAAAAGTGCGAATAAGAATGAATCAAAAAAGGGTTTATCGAATGAAAAGAGTTAATAATGAACAGAGATACCTAACCTGAAGATTGTTTGTGTTTTTTTTTTTTATTTTTATAATTGTAATTTTTTTTCTTATTTTGAGTGTCATAAAAAAGGACACGATTAAAAGACATAATTATCGATACCATGACATAAAAGTCGTTGGTTTTTATTATCTTTATTCGATAATCCAACAAAAACTTTTGTTAATACAATTCCGGTTCTCTTTCTATCACCTGTATTTACTTAGATTGCAACCACTGAAGTTATAGCATCACTTCTTATGCAGCGACAATAAAAATGCAGCGGGGGATTTAAGGATAGGCAACCCAATTGATTCAAGCTATACTCTTACAACGTCTATGGATTTTCTCTTTTCGAAGTCTAATGGAATATGCAACGCCATAGCGGGCGTAAGCAGACAAAGACTAGTCGTTGTTTTAAGTCGTAAACTTCTATGGAGAATGCAAAAGAAGAATCTCGTTTCGAAACAGCAGAATGCCAATTTAAAATTGTCTTAAAAGTGCATGAATCCAATCACCACTAGTCACGTTGTTGGGTAGCCAAATTTTTAATTTTAACAATTAAAGGTTAAATTTTAGCATCGATAGATTAAAAAGAAATACGTAAAACTCATCTTTTACGACGCTATATTAACCTTAAGTGATTACCAAAATATTTTATGATGTAATAAAGCAACCAAAAAATATATAATAATCACTAATTATTAATGTAATTTGATATTTAAATTTTTTTATTTTAATAATTAAAATTAAAATGTTAATATTAACTAATTCAAAAAAAAAAAAAAAAAAAAAACCTTTTTTTTTTTTTTGTTTTTAGCATTGTGAAAAGTTACTAAAATATTTAAGTTATTAAAGAGTAACTATAGGAAGTATAACAGACAAAGACAGTCCATATAGAAATGAATAAAAAGGAAGATCACATCATCAACCATAAGTGAAATTAAATGATTGAATATGGTCTATGGCTATGACTGAGAGGATAAGACCTCAATCAAAGTAACCACTAACATGTCTTGAGACAAGGTCGTGCCATAGGTTAACCTTAGTAGTATGTACTCCAAATGGAACGCATGGCTACCATAACATCTCGAATTAACTCGTAATGCATCCTATTGATTGAGTAATTCAATTTAAAGCTTTTTATGGAATTCAAATTATTTGTTTTATTTATTTATATATTTTTTTGGTTCTCGAGACCATGCATTCGTGGTACTCGCCAAAGATGAAACTGTTCTAGATTTTATGCGGGAATATGCAGACATTTTGGACATACTCAACCATACGATCAAATTGACTGTATAACAAGGACACTTGATCAACGGCTCACACACCGTTTATTACTGTGCTCCTTTGCACAAAATTATTTCTGAAAACCCAAAAAGGTCAATAAAATAAAATAACAAGAGGAGAGGAAGTTTTACAAAACTGCCGATTAATCGCACTGACCTCGCCGAGTGATCAGTGGGATATACGCCGACGCCAAAATCAGATCTCCATCGGCTTACACGGAGCCGAGGTATCACCGACGTTCCTCTCTTTATTTATTTAAATTTTATTTATTTTTATTGAAAAACACAATGTAGTACACACTGGGTCCACTTTAAAACTAAAATGGAAACTAAAATTGAATTACAACACATTAAATATTAGAATAAGTGAATAATTCTACGATTCGAAGTCGTGGGGGCACGTCTGGCCCTCTAAAAAAATTAAAACCAAACAAGCTACAATCATGGTTCAATCTAATTTGGAAAACCGAAACGTCGACTCGGTTCTAAAAATTAAAAAAAGTACCTATAATTTTGAATCAAAATTAGTTGGAAATTATAACAGAAATTGAACTAAAATTAAATTATGAGCAACTATTACGATTTCAATTTTTCTTATTTTAAAATCAAAACTCCTAGTTTCGAATTGTTATTAAAATTAAATTATTCTCTGAGTGAATTAAAATTGAGTAAAAGAAGTTCGAGTATAGTCTTGAATAATTTTTTGAAAAATAAAATGTATTAATTTGAGGGATTTTTTTTTTTAAAAAATTCTTTTCACCAAACCTCTTAGGGAAATGTGGATCACACTTGTTTGGAAAATGCATTGCATCTTTATAAAAATATGCTACATTGTGCGAGTGTGTCTCCGTACCAGTCCTCTATCTTATTATATAACCCAAAAACTAACAAAATATCTCTCACTGTATGAACGGTCGAAGAACCGGCTAAATCCGGTAAACCAAAAATTTCATTTGAAGCGAATTTTGGGTGCATTTCATTTGCCAAAACTCCAAAAGTGTTACCTAACTCAAGTCAGATTCTAACCCTGTGTCTAACTCAAGTTGGTTTATTTAAACAGAGAGAAATTGTGGGAGGCCAGCTGGGTTGTGAATTGGTTCGCTCTGCTTCCCTCTCTCTCTCTCTCTCTCTCTCCCCAAACTCCATGACATCGATCTCCTTGTAGTTAGATGAACAGTCGTAGACTTGGTGTAAACTAAAGACATTTAGCTAAGCCAAATTGGTTTACTGAATGATGTCAGAAGGGCGAGAGATAAAAGAGCTTTCTTGATTGATAACTTCTCTTGTGGTTTGGGTTTTTGGTGTTGTGTCTTGGATAGAAAAAGCTTTGCTTGTGAGGCTTCTATTTTGGTGTGTGGACTGGCTTTGTTTGGGTAGGGGGAGTTTGGTTTCTTACTTTGTTTTCTTTTTAGATGGGTACAGAGGGAGAGGAAGTGTTGAAAAACAAGAAAGTTGGTATAGCCAAGAGTGGACGGTGGTTGTACAGTTGTATACATCACTACTGTATAGGCTGGTCTGGTTGTATAAATGAGATTTGTTTCTTCAGGTAGAAAGTCTCGTAGCCAATAACATTATCTGCTTGAGCTCTTTAAAAAGATCTCATTAACAGATACAGTACACACAACAAGGATTCAAAAGAAGAAGGAGCTTGATCTAAACAAAGATCTGTTCTTGGGGTGGATCAATTTTCTTTCAGCCATGAAGAAACTGGGCAGCTCTGATTCCCTCGGTGCTTTGATTTCCATGTGCCCAACTACAGGTTCCTGCAAAGAAACATTTGACTATCATTCCTAGTGCTCCATGTCAAAAGAATTCAGACATGCACATGTGATTTTTTTTTTTTCTTCCATTTTTATTCTCTTGTCTTGCCTTCTCCCTCTAGTCTCCCTATGGTAAATTCACTTCGACAACTCAACTTGAGAAATAAAACTGGGTTTGCCTTCAAAAGACTCGATCTCGCTTTCACTCAACTTTCAGTTCTCCTATCCTTTTGGGTGTGTGATCCACCGTGATGATATTGACATCTCTGTTTTCATTTGTTTAGATGAAAATGGTCGGAGAAACAACAAACGCGTGTACAGCAGGGAATTTCAGTCCATGCTGGACGGCTTGGATGAAGAAGTCTGTGTTGAAGAAGAATCAGTCCATGTGGCCGAGAAGAAACGGCGACTAAGCGTGGATCAAGTCAAGGCCTTGGAGAAAAACTTCGAGGTCGAGAACAAGCTTGAACTAGACAGAAAAGTGAAGCTAGCCCAAGAACTTGGCTTGCAGCCCAGACAAGTAGCTGTTTGGTTCCAAAACAGACGTGCCCGTTGGAAGACCAAACAATTGGAGAGAGACTATGGCCTTCTCAAAGCCAGTTACGAATCCCTTAAGCTTAATTACGATGCCCTTCAACACGACAATGAAGCTCTACTCAAAGAGGTATACACTTGAACTTCTTTGACAGAGTCGAAAACAACATCTGACTTGTATAGAAATATTGGTTAAGTTAAAGTTACTCCTTTTGAACTTTTGGAGTTTGTTAATTCCCGGTGCAGACGAGGGAGCTAAAAGCCAAGCTTAATGAGGAGAACGCAGAGAGCAATGTTTCTGTCAAAGAAGAGATAATATTGCATGACAAAGAGGCTGAAGAGCTGCCACAGCTACTTGGCCCTGTTGCAGCAACAGGGACACAAGACCTGAGTTATGAGAACTTAAACACCACCACAAGAAGCAACAGCAATGGAATAGGTGCTTCTCTTTTACCAGACTTCAAAGATGGGTCATCAGATAGTGACTCAAGCGCCATCTTGAACGAGGACAACAGTCCTAATCCGGCCATTTCATCATCTGGGGTCCTCCAAAACTACCCCCAGCAACTACTGATGGCCTCTTCCCCACTATCTCCATCGCTCAAGTTCACCTGCTCGGCCTCGTCTTCTCCACCTGCACCTTCATTGAATTGCTTCCAGTTCTCATCGAAAGCATCATCCTACCCAACTCAGTTTGTGAAGGTGGAAGAGCACAATTTCTTCAGCAGTGAAGAAGACTGCAACTTTTTCTCAGATGAGCAGCCTCCTACACTTCATTGGTACTGTCCCGATCAATGGAATTAGGAAACCAATAATGCCAAATAAGGAAGCAACTCCAGTGGGATGGTGCGGTATCTTAAAAGAGAGATAGAGAGGTAGCTCCAAGAATTTTGTAAAAAAGGGAAGAAATGGATTATTGAGCGTCTATGTAAATGTAAAGCTTGGTTCTTGTCTCCATATCTGCGGAATGGAATGGTAAAAGGTGGGAAAAGGAGCTTGGATCTGAAAATAACCATTTGAGAAAGAGCAGATGAGAGAGCTGATGGGGTTCTTCACGTGGGCTTAGGTAAAAGGATGAGGCAAATGGGCACATTTAGTTTTCTGTCTCAAACCGTGCGGGAATGATTGGCTCGTAATTGGGAACTATCTCTCGTCTTTCTCTCTCTAATCTCCATCTCTCCCTCTCTCTCTCTCTCTCTCTCTATCTCTCTGCTGTAAAGGAAAGTGTTAAAAAGAAAAGTCTCGCAATCCCTGGGGAAAAGAATTCCTTTGTAATGGAGAAATAATCATTGTCTTGTCTTTTCACTTCTATCTATGCTCCTTCTTTTCTCTTCTTTTAATTAGGCATGAATCGATGGCCTGGCCTGCTTTTTCCTCTCTTTTCTTTCCTTCCGTTAAATTTGCCAATGACAACTTTTTGGATAAAAGAAGAAACTCGCCAGGTTTTAAGCATCACAGTTGTGATTTTGTTAGTTCGGGGCCCAATTCTACCTGTCAAGGCTCGATTGAGAATTCTGAGTTCAGAGCTGTATCGTATTTGTTGGCAAGCTTCACCTGCTACCATCCACCCGCATGATCTATTCTGCACCAATCCTTTTAACGCGTTAAGATTTAGTTAGCCTCCTTTAGCCCAGAAGTGGGATATACAAATGATAAATTGTTGGTGCAGAGTTGAATTAGAAGCAGACATTTTTGCACTTTTATTCCTTACTGTGGTTGGACATTTCTGATTCGTGCGTTCGAAATTCCACGAAAATTTTGAATCAGTTCCTGCCTGAAGCTGGAAGGCCCTGGATAAAAATGATTTCTTGCAGAAAAATTATCATAAGAAGAGCTAAAGTGGAAGGCTCGTGGATTATAATTCCAATGTTAAGCCTTGCTCTGACCTTTTCAAAAAAATTATTATAACTAAAGTAAAATGAAATGTGACTTAAATTAAACTTTTAAGCGCAACAATTCGCAAAAATTCTGTTCTGAACTTTATTTCGTTATTTTTTCGGAATGCCACTTTTGTCCGTCGCATCCATGCAGCTGCTCCCACTGCAGACACGCTTTCTCACCAGATGAAGAAGTTAGCCATAAAAAGAACCAGGAAGAATTTAGACATAAATGAACATGGACTGCTGCATGTTGCGTTTCATCGATTTTTTTTCGTGCACTGATACGCCGGTGTGTGTGCGCGTGCGTGCGTGTGTGTGTGTGTTTTTTTTTTTTTTTTTTGAACTTCTAAAAAAAGAACACGATAGGTTAAAAATCATTTATTAATCTTTTAATTTAATATTTTTAAAAAATGTTTACTAATCAAATAAAAATAATTTTTCACAAAACTTTTTTACAAGTAATTTTTATAATTATTAAATTTGAAATTCAACGTCTATCTCAAGTTACGTCTACCTAATATTGAGAAATAAGTGCTACTGCAGTGTTACAATATGAGTCACCTCGCACGGCTTACTAGGTCACAGTGCCCCCAGAAAACAGGCAAAAGAATATTAAAGAAAAGAGTAATAAATTATAATTTATTAATACTAAAATAATCTTCAAAATTAATAGCCTTAACTTTGAATCCCAGCTAATCAATCTTAAATAAAAAAAGAAAAAAAGAAAAGAGGGGTTCCCTTAAAAATAGCAATACATTACACGATTAGATCCCAAAATATGCGCGTCTGTTAGGACTTCGGAGCCGCAGCTTTTCGCTGCACTGTAAACATCCTACAGTCTCACGATTATCACTTTTATTATTATTATTATTTTTATTTTATCTCCTTTTGTGCCGAGAGTAAGCTGAATTAACCTCTTTTTTTTTTTTTTTTTTGTTAATGACAAGAAAAGAGGTGAAAGAAAATCATTAACTAAGTACAGATCTAACTAGTCACCTCTGGGGACAGCAACGCCCACTGAGTCTCTGTAGAGAAGCTCACGGGTGCTGATTTACCTTTCTTCGTTACTTCAAAAGGTAAAATTTTTTGACTTAATTTACACAAATATTCTCTAAAGTTACATTGTATCTCATAGATATTTTCTGAAATTTTGTCTATAAACTTAGGTATATAAATTTTATGTTATTTCAATAACATTATTCTATCGGTGTTCCGTTAGAATCACTCGTTTAAAAACCCGGAGGACCCATTTAAAGTGAAAACGACAACATTATTGCAGAGTTATTTTAGTTTCTAGGTGTTCTAAATTACAAATAATTGACCTTCTTTATATATATATATATATGAATTAAAATTGAATCAAGCTTTTGACAAATTAGATTAGGTTGTGTTAACTCAACTTATGCTACCTATAATTTTAACCATAACTATGTAGCAGAACAAACAAAACAGGCAGAAAAAGGTTTATAAAAGCAACAGCAACCACTCACAGGAACACATAAAATAGAGAGGCAACCACCGTCCTTTTGGCCCCTCCAAAATAAAAAGCAATTCTCATCTTTTCTGAACCGTGAAATCTTTTGTTTTCGTTGTTTTATTTGGCCCCATTTTTAACCTCCCCCTTCTGAGTACGATTTTTTTGGCAACAAGCGAAAATGCCAATCTAACTCTGATATCATTCACATGGCCGCCTTTTAACTCGTCTTCCTTTTCCCCTGACACCCTGACCTGCATTTCGTGATTGTGCTCTCGTACTTTGTGAATCCATTGGTGTCCAGTTGTACAGTGATGGGATACTTTAATCATATTGCTTCACGAGCCTCTCTCTGTGTGTACTTCACCCAAAAAAAAAAATATATAAAAAATCAATAAATAAAGCGAATTACCCTCTGCCCTCGCCATATACATCTTTAATAAATTATAATTATGTAGTTGTGTAAATTGGCATCGAAAATGCACAAATCTATCGTGGCCGTGCGATCGAAACCCTTTTCATTTTAGCTTTGCTCGTGAAATGGATGCTTCCTCGGCGCATTTGTTGCTGCACACTCACTATTGTTTTTTTCTTTTCTTTTTTTTTTTTTAAAGTATCGGAAAATTATTAATATTTTTAAAAAAATATTGGATACTACCAAAAGAGGTGGTCCCCTGCCAATTTTTTGTTGGCCCCACTTCTGCGTTCACCTTTTGTGCAGGGATTGGTGGAGGCATGTGATGTGGGTCCCCAATGCGTACATCAACATTTATTTATTTATTTTTATGTCTTTTCGATGTTATATTAGATTATTTATCGAAATTGTATTTTAATTCGAGGATTAATTATTTAAATAATATTAAATTTAATATTTATCGATATCTTATTTAAAAAAGTAGAGTCATTTTCGTTGGTCCCATTCAAATAAATAAGTAAATATATATATATATATATATATATATTTTTTTTTTTAAAAAAAAATTATTTTTTTCTTCTCTTCAAGAAAGTCGGGACGATAACAACGTTGAATAGTGACGTTCTACATCGTGGACCCCAGTGATTGGAAACAGCTTATACGGCTAAAAGCTTGAAGACCGTTCGGATCTCCATTTCGAGATGTCCAAATAAACAGCCAATCGGAAAACGCTACCTTTTTTACAGTGAGGCTCTCTCTCTTTCTTTCTTTTTTTTTTTTTTTTTGTAGCGGAAGCCCCCCCAAAGATACTAATTGTTAGTTTAGTCCTTTTGAAGTGACTGATGTTTTTTCCACCGGGCGCAATTTCGTCAAAGAAGTAACCCAGTAGGATGGGGCCCAAATTTCTAGAAAATGGAACCCCCCCTCCTCCTCCTTTTTTGTTGCCATCATTTTTCTTTTTCTTTTTCCTTCCACTTGCTTTCACTCTTCTTATTATATTCGCCTCTTGAGGGTGCTCAACGGGCAGCATTGCTCGGAAAAACAAGCAAAATGGGTTACCATGCTCCACTTTGCACCCACGAAAGCATACCAAGTCTTGGGATGCACTGGCGATTCTCTATCATCTTTTGCGTTTAAGCTTACTTTTTGATTATTTTTCTTTTCTTCTTTCGTCGTATGTGCTTAGTTTGATTTACGGTGATAAAATTTTGTAACTCACAATTTGTCATAATAATAATAATTATTATTATTATTATATCAATTATCAATTTATTTTGATATTTGTCATTAATTATAAATTATAAGTTGTCATTTTTTAATTATAATCTAAAAATTAGGATCAAATAAAAAATTTATTTTTATTTTTTTAACAACACCATGTAAGAAAAAATAAAATTTTAAATCGAATATATATTTATATTTTTTTTTAACTCTTGACTAGTTATTTTTTTATGAATATTACTGCAATTTATCTTTTATATATATATATATATATATATATATATATTTCAATTTAAGTCTCTTTTTTGTTCAAAAACAAAGAGAGAGAGAGAGAGAGAGAGAGAGAGAGAGAAAACTATTTTATTGAGGGTAGAAATGAATTAGTAATTATGTATAGCCCTTACACGTAAGATCATTAGCTTAGCTCTCATGGAAATTACTTTAAATATCTAATGCCGCAATATGTACTAATTTAAATGTTTGTTACACTTATTCACTTTTTTTTTTATTTTGAATATGATAAGGTAATCATTTTTAATCATATATATTTTTTTAATCTTAATTGAATTTCATATAAATTTTTATTTTTTACATATAACATCAAATTAATTTAATTTACTTTACAAGTAAATCAAACTAGAAATTTCCACTAAATTCAAAGACTAATTCTAAATGGACCTCATGTCCCATGCACATGCCACCATTAGAACTCTTTGTGTGAATTTCTCAAGAAAATATAGCTAATTGTTATGGCAAATTAATTCTTATGAAAAATTTACTTCTTCGGTGTGATTAAAGGAAGGCCATTCATGTTGAGACTAAACAATTTATATCGAATTACGTCCTTGTAATCTGACTTCAAGATTCAAATTTTAGTCTATGAAATGAGAAGCACACTTACTTTGCCAACTAACAAAACGATCTTCAAAGTGACTTGTAGAGTCTTCCGAAGATGAATATGATGATGTGTGATTTGCAAAGGGTATTCTATCTTCTTTTGTAAGCGAAAAAACAAGGGATTGATGCTGTCATTAGGCAAATTATGGGAATCTTAAGATATGCTCCAGCTAGAGTCTATAATATACCTCACCTCATGTCTAACTTTTGGGTCGCCTTATTAAGGTCATTATCTGGCCACGTATGGCATCTTCTAGAAACCATATTGTTTGCACCCGTCAACATCCAAATAATATTTCCTTTCCACGTACCAAAAAAATTTCCGAGAAAAAGATAACGGCGGTGCACATAAACAATGTTTAGCGTTGTATTAGATTAACCGAAGAGATTGGCGCTTTAAAGTATCGGAAACACTCCTGGTTTGTGAAGTCCGAGTCGCAAAATTGTCACGGGAAAAACACCAGTGGAATTCAGGAGGCGCAGACTGTGAAATGATGTGGTAGAAGAAATTGACTACACGTCAAGCCATGTTTGGTTTTTAGTGACAAAAATTAATACTCCTTTTTCACCCAGTTTCTGGCTTATTGAATGCCTCTTCATTGCAATGTGATATCCGTGGAAGGAAATGCCCTTCTACTTCGAATTTTCTTGTTTACTTGATGTAGAATATGACTATACTTTGTGGGGCACCCTTTTCGCATCAACTTTTTCTGTAAATTTCTGTTTTGTGTGTGTCCTTTGTCTAAGGTGGGGTATTGACATTGAAAAGCTGTACACCGAAAGAAGAAGAAGATGAAGAAGAAGAAGAAGTTCTACACAGGGCATATTTGAACCTTGGGTTGCATTGTTAAAAGATTAGAAGAATAGAACTCAATCAAATGCTGTCAGAATCAACTTAGCCAAATGCTTGATGACACTCCGCTAAATTGCTGTTGGCTATTTAAAAACAAACTTTACACTTAAAAAACACTCTAATATCGATTTCGAAATTTCTTCCTCAAGGAATATAAAATTACGCAAACTCTTCCATCTTTGTATGCTACAATTTATACAAAAATCGCTCTAAAACAATTCAGTAAATGGCTTCCATCGTTAGTATGCTCTGGGCGGTTATTTTTGTTGTAACCCCGAGAGGAATACGGTCTTGATGTATCATAATCATTGTCAAATAATATTTTGAAATTTCAAATTCGGTTGAAAGGTTAAATTCGTAGATGGAGAGATTAATAAATATAAAAAATCATATTAAAACTTTATACTTCGCTAATACGAGATTTAATATTCTTAATAATCAATATGGTTTGATTGTTGTCACAAGAATTATTGAACCTTCTTTGTCAGGCAGCCGAGTAACTTACCCCATGGTATGTAAGGATGAGAGAATTCTATTTAGCATCAGTAACGAGGTAGAACATCGGTGTTGAATGGCCTATCATTTCTCTTGAACCAGATAAATTCCAACAACAAATGTAGCAGGCATCAAATCACAAACCATTTTGATGTAGAATGTTGATTTCTAATCCATCCAAAATATGGCAAAATTCCTCCAATTCGAAGGAAAAACAACCTGCATCTACAGTGCATTCAAAAAAAAAAAAAAAAAGAATCTCCGATTGCATCTACAATATCAAAATTCATTTTTTACGAGTGAATGAACTTTATTGCTCAAAATAAATCACAATTACTATAATGCCAATAGCACATAATCAAACACCCCACTGGGTAATACGAGAGACAGGTACACCGAGCTATTTATTAACAAAAAAGAAGAAACAAAATGAGTACTTAAACCCTTTAAGCCCAAATAATATGTGTTCTCTATCCGACTAACAACTATGTAACTGCTAACAACAAATTCCATCGACAAATTTTTAGAGGTAAATATATTTGAAATCTAACATCTATCACTAGAGATTTTTGAACTGAGAGAGATAAAAAATAAAAAAAAAATACAAATCTCACTATTTCTTGAGCCAATTCAATTCAGTGGGATCTTTCATTTACTTTTTTTTTTTTTGTTTAATTTCATCAAGAGCGTTTGATAAAACTCTAGGATTTGTGAATTTTTGCACAGAGTCCGCATTTCGCATGATTTTACAATGCTGGCTCTGTTAAATTCACCAAAGCAATCTAAAAGATGCGACGCACATGCTCGGAATCCTAATCTAAATGAAGCAAATTTTGTCCGCTGGACTTCTGTGTTTTTCCATTTTTGATACCACGAACAGCCACCAAATTTAGAATGTGCATTACTCCTGATATGTGAAGGCATTATAATGCACTTTTCATGGAAATAGAAAATAGTAAAGAGATGTTTTTGTATACAAAATTTTTATTTCATTAGACTTTTTATTACTTGAATTTGTAATTTTCGAGTTATTACAAAATAATTTTATCATTGTACTAATTAATGAATATATCACTAGGTAAGAACCATCTCAATAGAGACTTTGTCCCGAATCAGACATTTTATAATTGGATTTATATGTATTATTTTCATATAATAATTAATCAATCCCCATAGGAAGACATTATTCTAGCAATGCGCGAACAATTAAAAAAGCCTCAGAAAATCTTCTCAGCAACCACAAGATCTCATGTTTGGTGAGCAATGGTTTAATATCCTTTGCTTCAGTGAATTATGCAATATTTTTGTTTATGAATATTCTTGGACAGACACATCTCCGAGTCTTCACAACAGCCGATCCTAGGTTTATTCCCTTGTATTATCGATTGGAACACATCCGGGGAACACATCAAATTTGATACCCATTATCTGTGAAATAATTAATTAGACAACTCGATATCTAGCTAATAAGTGGTTTGTATGTGGACCGGATCTAGGGTTTCCATCACTTTCGTTTTCGTAGAAAGAAGAGGCAACGATAAAATAACAATGTAAGGTTAGTGTTGCAGTCATAAGTTGTGTACGTGGCCGAGCAATACATATGCATCACTTTCATCTCTACATTTCTCCACAGCTTAGTGCAAAATTACACTAGTCAATTAAAGAAAACAAAAGCATTTTGGCCATGGTTCCTTTCTTAGGCATTTCGGCATCCCTCACCATGATCCAATTAGGGAAACTTTACGTGAAAGTAATATCCTATATAAAGACCTTAAAAGGGGCTAAAAGATTATGAAATAGACCTCAGCCAGAGGAAGTGTGCATCTATATGATGCGCACAAGTAGACCATTAAAATTATCTAATACATAATGTAAAACCATGAAGATCATGAATTAAATAAGAATAAAGGGTCTTTCCGCAAAAAAAAAAAGAGAGAGAGAGAGAGAGAGAGACAGAGAATTGAGACTTCTAATGAGTATACAAATATGCATCCCATTTTGGACTCCAAAAATGTAAAGTATATTTCTTAGGGGGTGGGGGAGAGAAGTTGCACTTATTTAACAATTACCAAAACCAAAACATTAAAAAAGGATTTCATAAAGAAAGTTCATTTTAGATATGATTCTTTATAATGGCCATTGACCACCAATATCTATTTTCTACCACCCACACGCAGGCGCCCACACACACACACACACACACACACACACACACACACATTTATACATTAGGCGAAGGGGTAAAATTTCAGACACGCGAGTAATGATAAGGGAAGAGGGTAGAGAAAGGGCTAAAATGAGACTAAAATGACGTTCCTGATGGCGGAAGCAAGTGCCAGACTGCCCCCAGCTTTGCAGCCAGCAGTCGTGGTTTTTAACGAAGACAGCCTAGGAGGGTGGGAAGGTTGCCTGGATTCCTGGGCCTGGGCTGGCTTTGACGCCCCAAACTCGTCCTTTTGTCTTTGTTTGGGGGAAAAGCTGATTTCCGAGCGGGCCCTACGAGTATGTCACTTTCTAGGTGGGGCCTCATGGGCCCTCACTCCAATTCAAAGATCCCGGACAAAGGGGCCGAAATGAAACCATTTATTGTTTTGTATCGGATTGAATTTACATGGGTCGAGTTGAATTTATCTTATTGGATTATACATATATGTACCGGCAAGCTTGCAACTTAAGACAAAGATCTCTAAGCTTCATAGGTTTAAACGCCGCTTTTCAAACAAATTAGTCGGACAAAAGGATCATGAACTAGATATGAGCTGGCTAGCCAGCACATGGAACACGAATGAAACGCACGTGTATAAGAAGACGCTCGTATCATCTAATGATCTCCACAGCCCCCCAAAGGTTAACGTGAGCCATAGAAGACACACGAATGAACCACTCTTTTCAGATCGGGTCTATCAAAAAAAAAAATGAATTGAAATATAGATATATTTTTAACGAATTTTTCAGTGTGATGCACTGAGTCAGCAGGAACGTGATAGGAATACAGCATACACAAGTATTGCTCGGACTTGTAATGAGATGAGTTTGGATTGGATGGACTACCAAACCATTATACTGGTCTACTCAAAACGAGTGGCGGGATTGGAAGGGTCAAAAAATGCGAGCGAGCAACGCCGAGTGAGGAAGGGCGGCGGGGTCGAGGAGGAGGCTCACATGGTTTGTTGGTGGGCAATTGGACCACCTACGCTCATATCGATGCATCAAAGTCACGTCAAAACAAAAGAACAGAAGAGAAATTTGGGGAATATTAAATGAAGACAACGAAAAGAAAGAAAGTAAATTAAAGACCAAAGGGTAACAGTACAATGGCTTTTCCATTCCTCCAATGGCTTTTTGGTGGTGGGGTTTTGTTGGTACTCACCACCATATCCTTCTTGGATTAAGTTCATTCGTACAACCGAATGTTACTGTATAATGGTAGAGGAGTTCAATCGTTATTAGATTAAAAGTTTTAAGTTTGAGCTTACGTCGACAGGTTCAATAAAATTAAATCTATGTCCTCAAAGTCTGCCCATATAATAAGATAACATTTTTTTTAAACAGAATTCTGGGTACTACTATTATTTTTTTATTTCAACTACAAAAAATAAATTCACGCGATAGTGTGGTTAAACAACTTAATTTTGAGCATATGCCATTATTTTTTAATTTGTTCAAATAATAATAATAATATATTTTTATTAGAAAATTCATGATATCATTTAGTTTATAAAATTGACAAAAAAAATTTAAATAAGTATAATTTTCTTTAATTTTATAAATTTTACTGTCTTTTTTTTTTTAATAAAAAAATCAAAACGAAAGATTTTAAAAATAGAGGTGTAAGTTGATTTCTCCTAAAGGCAATGATAATATTTTTAAATGTATTCTCAAATGTATGAATGCCATATAATTATCAATTCTCATCCAATCACTCCATTAACCGTTAACGTGTGAGTTCTGTGTGAGCCATTGAACTTTGATGACTCGGTTCCATCTTGAGTCTCTCCTTTCTTCACTCTTTCACTTACGCACGCACTCACTCACTCCTTCTCTCTCCCCATTCATGAGCCCCATCACATTCTCTGTCCCCTCTCCCTAAGCATGTCCTAAGCTTAATTATAATAATGTGCCAAAGCAATTCCCAATTTCGTTAAGCAATGACCCTTTTTGTCTCTTTGTTTCTTTCATGGTGAGTGGACTCCATTTTCACTGGATAAATTTTAGATTCGTTATTGTCCATTAATCCATAAACAAGATTTTTGTCCTCCTGGGGGATGCCCGCATGTTGAACTTATCCCCTAGCCGTGGGATCATGCTGTTCATTCTACAGTCCTGACGCTTCTCTTGAAATTGTAGTTTTCTGAAACAAATGCTCTTTTCCTTTTTGCCCTCAACACACAAAGGAAAAATCTTCGCTTGAAATGATTTTGTGATGAAAATTATTACAACGTTTGTTTTCACTTGCTAGTTGCTCCCTCCAAAAGAGAAAACAAAAAAAAAAAAAAAAGGAAGAAATTTTTGCGGTAACTTTACTTTTGAAAATTTAATTTGCTTAAAAATACTTAATTCTAATACCCAATTTATACTATCGACGGAAAGAAGAACCATTTTCTAATGGGACAATTAAAATTTTATTCATGGATATCCAACCCCATAATTCTTTTCTACTCACCTCCAAATGGGTGGATTAAGATTAACATGGATGGAAGTTCGCGAGATGATCCTAGCCGTGCAGGCTGTGGTGGTATAGCCAGAAACGGTTTGGGAATTTGATCATGGGGTTTTATAAGTCCTATCGGACCTTCGGCTCAATGGTGAAACCGAGCCTACTTTTGATTTGTCACTTTTACATTGGCCGGTCGACAATCTTAGATAAATTAACCGTTCGGGCTAGCTCAAAGGTTACTCAAACAAGGCTCGGGAACATGTTTGGGCTGCTAAACCAGGCCCGTCCTATAAAGACCACTTCCCTAACTCACCCAAGGAACAAAAATAATTCTTGGACATATTGACGAGTCCAATGGAAGGCTGGCTGGCTGGCTGGCTTGGGTGATCCATCGGACTTCTAGCTCACATCAAAATAAATAAATAAATAAATAAATACAATTTTCGGTGACTCTAAATAGTTCAAGATTTTCATAGATACTTTTATCATTAATGACACTCCTAAATTTAGAGCAATACTACCCTTAGTCCAGGTTTCAACCGTTTCAATTAGTAATTTGCTTCAAAACTACTTCACTTGCAGTCAAACTAATCTCGTACCCGTATAAAACAAAAGGTAACACAACACTGTTATTGAAGGCTAAAATACAGTAAAAATAAAGAATTGCATGAAGGGGAATTCTATTAACAAATGACTCTTTAATTATTAAATTTACATTTACTCTTCCAATATGAATATAAATAAATATTATATATACATATCCTACCTATTCCCCGCATAGTGAATTAGCCATAAGGCCCACAAGAGCCTATAGACTGCCCGGATGAGCTCTCATCGGTCCACTCATTTCCATCCCATGGCTGTGCAATTCCCTGCACCGGCCATGTTCGTTTACAATATATATATATTTTGGACAAACCCATTTACAATTACAAGGTATTGAAACAGTCAAACAGCACATGCACGACTGACCGAAAAAAAAAAGAGAAAAGAAAAAGAAAGCAAATGCATGAAAATGCTTATACATGTATATATAAAAATTTCTTTTTTGGTACATCAGAAAAATGGCTGCTTCTACATTTGAAATACTTACATGCCAAATCTAATTGTTGGCGCGTAAAAAAAAAAAGGCAGTGCGGTTCCTGAAAGTAACAGATTTCATCTAAGAAAAAAATGATTTTTCTTTTTTTTTTTTTTGAAGGGGTAAAGGAAACACACACAACTAATGCAACTCGCTAAGAACATGCCATTGACACCAAAGCCCGTCATGTGGTGAGATTTATAGACTTCTTAGATTAGTAACTTAGAACTCAAATTCATAGGTAAAAAGGAGAGGTGAAATCTTGTCAAAAGCAATAAATAAAATATGACTAGATGAAGAATCCATTAATTAGAATGCTGATAGGGGCTTGAGTTGATACTCGTTTCTCTTGATATTGTTTCCCCCCTCCCCCTACATTTTGCCTGTTATTCAATGGCTCTTGGTCCCATGGAAAAGGAGACTGAAATTTTTAAGAAATCTCTCGGACCCATCTCGGCGAAAACAGAAGGCAACACTTGATCCTAGCTAGCTAGAACAACCAAATCATACTAGTGATACGTGGTCAGTGATACATGGCCAGCTTCCCAATGTCGATTGTGGCCCTCTGGGGGTAATTTTATGATCTGGGCGATAAGCCCTCCTCAACGAAATAAAAAAAGGCAAATTAAAAAACAATATGACATTTGGGGCTGCATTGGAAATAAAAGAATATGAAATTTTATTCTGCTATTTAGTTGATTTACACCAATGTCCGTTTCTACATCCATCCACCTCCTCCTTCATAGAGTAGAGTAGTAATAAATGCGTCGATACAAGAGGCCACTCCTCACTCAAATAATTAAATATGGAATCAGCAATCACAAACAAAACAAAAAAAAAAAAAAAAAGAAGAAGAAGAAGAAGAAAAACATTGTAAACAAGTAAAAAGAGGGAGGGTGATAAAAAAAGAAAGAACGAAAGGTCTACGAAGAAAAGACAGATCTAAGCCGTCCATGATACGTCACAAGGAATCCACCACCGATGATGAAATAAACGAATATTTCTAGGCCAAAGCAAAGGCCAAGAAAGTTGCTGTAAGGGCAGTTCCACCGATGATGGCTCTGTCGATCCAACCGGCGGCAAAGGAACCAGAAGGAAAGAGGGTGGTGTCAGCAGGTGGTAAAGCAGGCCCCGACGACCCAGGTGCCGGGGACGACCCAGGTGCCGGGGTCGACGCTGGTGGTGCAGGTGGAGAGGAGATGACAGGCGTGGGGGCCGAAGAGGCTGGTGAAGGAGTTGGGGCTTTGGGTGGAGGTGGCGTGGGAGCCGGAGAAGACGATGGAGATGGAACTGGGGCTGGCGTTGGTGCTGCTTTTGGTGTTGGCGTTGGTGCTGGTGCCGCTGGTGATGTTGGTGTGGGTGCTGCTGGTGGCAATGTTGGGGCGGCCCCTGGTGCCTGTGCCATGCAAGAAGTGGCCAACAGTCCCAAGATCAAGAAAACTTTGTACATAGAAGACCTCATCTTGATCCTTTTTAAAAAATATGGTGAGTAAGGTTACAAGCTTTGGTGTCCTGGAAACCCACGGAGAGAGACAGACAGAGAAAATAGGAGAGGCTCTTTGGGTGCAGAGAGAGTGCAAGGGAGGGGTTTAAATAGCAAAGGAGAGCAGAGAGTGGACAAGCTTGATTAATCAATCGATTATTGCCTTTATAGTAAAATTCCTGGAATCACTCAGTCGATTATACTCTTTTGTGTTAAAAAACTTAAAATAAATAAATAAATATATAAATATATATATATATATATATCATTCAATCGCATATTACGATTAGTGTTATCTGTGGGAATAATATTAGTTGTGTGATTTATTCTTTATCTCTATTTTTTAAACAAAAATTATTATTTATACACAAAAAAAAAAAAAAAAAAGATACGAGGTTGGATGTCTCTCCTAACATTTTTTCCGAGTAATTCAACAAAGCATTTGAACTCTTCTCAGGGAAAATTTTAAGGTAATTACCATTGGACGTTGGGCATGTGTCGGCGTTCAAGGGTGAGCAAGAGGCCCCTAATGTGCATCTAACTAATCAATCTATCGCAACTCGATGAATATAATAAAAATTGGTAACCTTCCCTACACGTTCTGCCCTCCGCGTTAACCTTTTTAATAACCCTTTACGCGGTCGTTAAATCTACCTAAATACCACCCTTCCATTGTCTTTTTTACATTCACTCCTTTTTTATTTTATTTTATTTAAGATTAGAGATCAAATTTTAAATCAGGGCTAAAAATTCAAAAATTCTACTGGGCTTTGTCACTAATGGCTTTCTACGTTGACCTTTTAATTCCCACCAACTCGGAAGAAATCTATAGTGGGAATAGTAATTGCGGACGCATGGCAAGTGCTCATTGGCCAATGCCAATTGATCAAGGACCCACTCGTAGGTGAATTTTTATGAAGGATTCATACGATTGTGGTTTTGCCGGTTGATGCTGGCCATCAGCCCTGTTCTCTTCGGTGTTTTGTACGAGATTGCTGGCTTATATTATTTAATGGAAAATGGGGTTTTAGTGTTTTTTTTTTTTTGGGTTAGATAGATAGTGAGCTGTGTTATGACACATATAGCCGTTTCATATGAATAATTAGAGAGAGAGAGAGAGAGAGAGAGACAATAATATATAACCGTTGCATATGGAGAACAACTAGCATGTTCATTTCTACCAAAACAATTGTTGGCCCAAAACGTGCACCGCATTTCTTTAGTTAAAAAAAGACTTGTGCGTCCCATTATTTACAAAAATTAGAATCAGTTGAACCCTTAATTTCGAGTTTTACAAGATTATATAGTCCCTGTGTGAACTAATAAGACAAGTGTGTTATGCTGTAAACAGCAGAGACTTTGGCTCATCTAATAATTTAATCAATCTTACCAGTAGAGGTCTATTCAATTATGCAATAGTAGCTGGAAAAAGCTGGCGAGATCGGATGACGGTTAGAATTTGGGCAAATGGGAATATGCCCGGATTATACAATTGCACACTTGGGTTCAATATTGGTTAGAAATTGTGGTCACCCCAAAATTTTATACAAAAAACTCCATGGGAGAAAGTCACTGGTCAGTGACTGCTAAATAGGTAAAAATCCACACCCACTGAAGACTTATGATTATCACCCACAAGACCACAAGCCGTGGCTAGTTAGATGTCTAGTCTTTAGGAATTTGCTGTCTACATGCCGTCATGCAAGATCGTCTAAATTAGATTACATAATTCGAGCAATAGTTACAAATGCAATTTACGTGCTAGCAGCCTTTGATGGCTTTGCTAACTACGTTGCGATAGCACTTTAAATGCCAATACCCTAAGAAAGTCGTATATATGTAATTCCTTGACCCATGTCAATCTTATACTCAAACCTTCACCTTCGTACCATGTTTTCAGGAACCTTTACCTAACATAAATTTTCTTTGCATTGTTTATAGTAGAATGGTGACCATGTTCACAAAAATATTAAAATGTCATCTACAAGCTAGCTCGAAATTGTTTATCCGAGTCTTGCTATCTGGGAGGAAGTTAAACCAAACCATCTGTCCTCTTAGACTTGGGTCTTTCCGGTATGACCCGAACAATGCAACTACCGTAACGTGCTATTCCCTGTCTAATTTTAGGTTACCTAAAATAACAACGTCAGTGACTGACATGATGACTAAGGGTGGTTCTGGCAAAACAGCAACAGAGTATCCGAAATCTCAAAGGGTGTCTATTGCCAATTGGTCCGTGCAAGAGCTACAGCCGTATTCAGTGGAATTTTCAGTTGTATATAATAATAATAATAATAATAATAATAATAATTTACTGTTATTATAACTCGTTAATTCAGTCGAATGAATTTCTTGTTACCCTGTCATTTCCTCTTAGAATGCAGCCGTTTGTACTCAAGATACTACTACATTGCATACATTGAGACCATTACAAGAGGGAGAAGACAATTGATGGGCTCTGAGGTTCGATTGCAACCCGGCAAGTAGCAACATTAATTTACTTGCTTTACAAGAGTTGCTCCGATCGTTTGTAGTCGTTCATTTGATAACAGAGATTCTGCGACATCTCGAAGCAACCTAATCGTTGGTTCTGCCGGTTGAGACTACTACAGAGGAAGCAGGCACACCATTGGTGGTTGATATTTTTATCTATAAAATAAACAATCTGTGTAAAGTGAGATAGAGAAAGAGATGCTTCAATTAAAATGATTAGCCTACGAGAGCGCCAGTGATTTTGAGCATTGCATTGCCAGAAAGGCTGATGGGGTAAATGAAAAGCTTGCCGCCGCAGACTATGAAGCTGTGAAGCTGGTCTAGACACTGAATTGTGCCCCGTTGTAAGGAACAAAATGCAAATATCCACAAAACATTGACAATAGTCAGTTTCTAGCACTTCGCCGGCCAACCAAGAAAACCCAAAGTCAAATCCTGTGATTAACAACTTATACCTAAATTTATGAGATTTTGAGTTCTAATGTTGGGATTTATAAAAATCAAAAGAACTGTCTAAGATCATGGCCTAATGAGCTACCTAATGATAAAACAAAAAGAAACCCAACCCACGCTGCAGCATCCATAAAGTATACATAAATCTCTTTTTCCCCAAGTTTTTTGGGGGCAGTACTTTAGTATGTAAGATGTAAATCCCCCTCCCCCACCAGGAAAGACTACGACAATGCTAGTGAAATAATCATGAATAGATATAAACTTGGCCCCAAGCGAGCGTAGTGAAATCATCCCTCCTAAGCCAAAAATAAATAATCAGCATAACTGGAAAGTGCTGAATGGCAAAAGTTCAGCAATAGCAGTTCCCACAGAATCCCAAAAAACCAAAGTTCCAATGATAATGTTGTAGAGACGAGGGAATCAAAATTGTAATCAACTTCGAGTGATTCTACAAGGCTGTTTCCCTAACAAATGATCAATGAATATTGAAGCACTTACAGGGGTTAGGACATTAGGCAACAGCTAAGACTGCTTTGTTATTGGCCTCTGAAGACCATGAAGTATACGTCATGCCAGTTTCAAAAGTGTCGATGCTGTATAAGCTAGGGTCCACTTCTTGCTTACGAAGAATCCCATTCACTCTAGATAACAATAGGAGTGATACCATCAAACCCATGGAAAGTAAAACTCCCATCATGGTGCAAGGCAACTAAAAGGAAGAACGAAACAAATGAAGAAAGAAAAAGGCTCAAGTTGCTTTCATCAAATAGAACCCTACTAATGCTAACGTAGTTTACATCGGAGATCCTGATATGCAACTTCTGTGGCAAAATAAACAGACAATACGGTAAGAAAAAGCTTACACAATGTCAAAGTGGCAGCCAGATTTTGGCTAACAAATTAGGTAATTAATTGATCAAGTCTCATCTTCTGAAGTGCTTAGACCACATGTAGACTACAAGAAAACACACTAATCCAAAAGTTATTACTTGCAAGACATGATTTGATCTCTGCTGGTTAATGGTTCTGTTCAACCTCCTCATGCCATGTTTCACTCCTGCCTGGGCATTGCTCATCAGCCTTTGCTGTTGTGAGAACCAGAGAACACGAGAATATGAGAAGCCGAAATAGTAAGAAAACTGTGACTTCAGGAATGCACACATGGCTGTGAGTGGAAGTGCAAGACTTGTATAAGTGAACTCAATCTGACATGCAAGACAAGCGCAATGAATTCAGAAGATGGATGTCAGAAATGAAGAACTATCTTTGAGGGATTCAAATGAGCTTATATCTCCAGCATTTTCACAGGATCACAAGACACTTTGCAGAGAAGTAAGTGATTTTTAACAAAAGAGAGAAACAGGCAAGAGACTTACCAAATCAGACATGATGTCATTTTGAACTCTTGCTTCTGTTTCAATTTCTTGAGCTACCTGCAGAGAAATGAAGATGAAATCCCAACATTATGATGATTGAGAACGGAAAATAGTCAGACTGAAGACATTCCCTACACTGCTGACTGATTCCTTTGTTCAAGAGTACAAGATGCTCTTATCAATCCAAAATTGGGAATATATGCTTTGTGATGTCACTCAGTTATACTAGCAAAGACATGGCCAGGCAGAGTCAAAGAACTTTCACAATTAGAGGTGTACAGAGATTCCATTAGCCCATAGCATTAGGTACATTAGTCATGCTTGAAGGTCAAGAATGTAATGGATATATGTCCAACAAGGCCATAAATTTTGCCTCAGTTCTTTAACTTTGCTTTTGTTATCTGGGGCTTTATTTATCTTCTCAAATTTGAAGTAAAACATTTGGTCAAATCCACCATCAGTTTTCTCTATAATTAGCTACATAAATTCATGGAATTCCAAATTCAATTTGTTGTGTACCTATCTGAAAAAAGGAAGAAGAAGAAGAAGAAGAAGAAGACAGTTTTCTCTACAATTAACTACATAAAGTCATGGGATTCCAAATTCAATTTGCTATGCACCCATCAAAAGAAGAAGGACAATACAGAAACAACATCGTCCAAGGCATAGCTATCAAAGTTGAGGATTCAAACATGGTTTTTGGGATCACAAATCTTATCAACCCCATGAAACTTTTCCGAGTGAAAAACAACTCTTTAATTCCATTCATTAATTGAGACACAACAACAACAATTCCACTCCTGAAATTCTCATTAACAAAAAAAAAAAAAAAAAGATTTTTCGTAAAATTATCACCAGGATACAAAATCTTCACGGAACAAGCAAACGTAGACTTATAATGAGATCAAAACCCAAATGTCCAATTGCATCAAACCCAAAAAAAAAAAATATATATATATATATATATATATATACCAGCAAAGGAACATAACCCAGAAGCTTGCTTGTATTACTGACATGACACAAGATTTCCAAAAAGCTTACATGTTTGAGCTGGCTAACTTGTGTATGGAGACCCAAAATTGCCTCGTCTAGGTCCGCGTGCACTGGATCAATCCTCACCTGAACCTCATCGGAATTAGCCACCCCTCTTGCGCTAAGCCCTTCCCTACAAAACAACACATTATCATCCACAAGTCCAAGTTAGACCGAATATACCAACTGCTAAAAAACAACCCAAACAACTGCAACACAGGACTAAGAGAGGAGGTAAAAACACCCAAAAAAGAAAACCGCTTTCTTCTTCTTTTTTTCTCTGTTTTTTTTTTTTTTTGGTATAACCTTGATCTGTAACGATTGGCCATGAGAGGCATCCCAAAGGAAGGGAAATTGCTTTTCAGTTTTTTTTTTTTTTCCAGGTTCTTCGAATAAAAGTTCATATTGACCATATATATAAATGGTCAAGAATTGATGGGCAAGTCAGATTCCGACCAATTTCTTCGGTCCAGCTTGCACAAACGTTGTTGGAGATGAGGCCCAATAGGCTTGTCGTTTTTTAGCCTCCCCGATAAAAAGTGAGGCGCGCGCGCGCGCGCACACACACACACGTATCTGGCAAGTGGACTCCAAACTAGCCCTAGAAGTATTGCATAAAGGGGTGCCGAGGACCCATCCATAGGTGAATCTCATTAATGGGTGCACAGACTTGATGTCTGCCGAGAAAGAAACCAAACCGTTGACTGGTTGGCTAATCTAAAGATGGAAGTTTCGTATAGATTTTGCGTGAATTTTAACTACTTCTAGTTGAGTTGCAAGGCTTCCTAGTGCAAGACCAAGTTAGAGTACAATGGCCTCACCAAGGAGTCTTTAAAATTTTGTAATTTATAAGCCTAAACCTTCCACTGGATTAAAAAAAAATTAAAAAAAAAAAAAAAAAATTAAAAAAAAAAATAAAATATATATATATATAAAGTTGTTAGTTGGTTAATTGACTTGCCAATTTTAGAATCAGAATTTGTAAATATTTTGAAATTTTAAAAGCATATGTACTAGTTTTTATTGGTAAAAAATGAGACAAGAGAACATGTTTTTCTCTTTTCACTCTCATAAAAGAAACTGAGAATTTTATTTCAATTTCATCAAGTTTTTATTTCAAGGCCCATGCGTGCACGTCGTAACCCATCAGGAGGATTCCTCAATTTAACACAAGATATGTTCCTTTTTTCTTTTTTCTTTTTATAACAAGAACACAGTTTTTTTTTTTTTTTGGCAGTACGCAATATTCTTCTAGTTTTTCTTTCTTTTTTTTTTTTGGTTGATAAAACGTAATATAGTATATCATATTAGTATAAATGTATAAACTTGATTTTTTTTTGTTTATTGAAGTTGAGAGAGTAAAAGGACAAAAAAAAAAAACCCCCCCCACATCATTCGTCAAAATAACAAGCTGTACGTGTTACCTTTTACTTTCTAAAAGGACAAATGACATTGTTACAATGCGAAGGTAGAAATGACACTGTGTGATCGACAGTCCCAGCAGTCCACAAGAAGGGATATTTTCACTTGAAAGCAGCAGGAACAGCTTTAACCCGTCGGCTAGCTCAGTTGGCCATAAGACCTTTGTTCCTCTTCTATGTCCCACAAATTTGTAAGTCATCGCTAATTATTTTTTTTAAAAGAAAAGAAAAGAAAAGAAAAAAAAACACATCTTTCAAGTCAATTAAGAAGTTCTTCTTTTTCATTCATTCATTCATTCATTTCTACCTTCCATTAATTTGGGCATAAAAAGTGGCAACCACCGACTCCTGCCTCGCATTCCAACCCCATTGTTTTGGCAAAGTGCCCATCTGGGGCGGCTCACCGGCTTCCACCTCATCAAGGATTAGTGCCATTAATTTGGTCACATTTCAAATTATGCAATTATCATAGCCTCTCTTATTATTTATCAGTCGTGTGGAATGGAAATGTACAATTTTTAGTAACATATTTCATCTAGGTCTATAATCTATGCTAAAATTAAAAATCTAGTTAATGGGATCACACAAATGGCACTTGAAAAAGGAATATTTGGTGAAGCACTAAAATGAAAGTTGCCAACTTGGTGACGCTAATTGCCCAATTTGGAGTAAAACACCAATAGAGAATGACCGGTACTTTAATTACGCCTTAAAAGGTCTTCCAGCGGCATGAGAAATAAGAATTTGAGTCATCTTGGAATGGTGACATTAATTCCACACGTATATCAAGCCAGGCCGTTGACTTTGAATGGTGGGTAGAGAGGAAATTGCAGTAAAAACGCTGCCAGAAAGTCCAAGCAAGCTGGTTACCACACAAACAACAGAAATTCAGTAAGGTTGCAGAACGTGATGGGAACGGAAGTGCAGAAGAAACCTAGAATTTTATGCCTGCATGGATTCAGGACAAGCGCTGCAATCCTTCAGCAATTGGTTGGAAGGTGGCCGGAAAATGTACGTGAAAAATTGGATCTTGTTTTTCTTGATGCTCCGTTTCCTGCTGAAGGAAAATCTGATGTTGAAGGCATCTTTGATCCTCCATATTATGAATGGTTCCGAGCAAACAAGGTCTCCTACTCCTTATTCCCCACTAATATGATGCAGTATTTCAATGGCAGCTTATGTTGGTTTGTTGTTACTGTGTCTTTAGGACTATACCAAGTACAGAAATTTTGCTGAATGTCTAGCATATATAGAAGATTACATGATGAAGCGTGGACCCTTCGATGGGCTGCTTGGATTCTCCCAGGTGAAATGGTTTCTATGTGTTATGGATGCTTTTACCATGTCATGGTTTGCATCTCTGATTCTCTTTTCTTTAATTTTTCTTTGTGATTTTAGGGGGCAATTCTATCTGCTGCCTTGCCTGGAATGCAGAGAGATGGGGTGACTCTTACCAAGGTTCCAAAAATAAAGTTTCTGATAATTATAGCAGGGGCCAAGCTTGGAGGATCCAAGTTTGGACTTCCCGAACTAGCTGCTTCTGCATTTTCGTTGCCCATTGAATGCCCTTCTCTCCATTTTATAGGTATGTGAACATTTCGAAGCACTCTTCTAAATGATAGCTTTCTTTGACAAACAAAAGCGTAAGTGAACAAATTCTTCTTCTGTTGCTTCCCTTTTCCTTTCCTTCTTATCTCAAATTTTCCCATCTCAGGTTTCAACTATTTTTCTGGTATCATTGCTTTATTTTGGAGCTAAACGCATAAAATTAACATTGCCATAGTTAATACCGAAACACAAGAATACATTTTCACAGCTCTGTTGAAGACGGGTTTGAAATATGTGTGCCTGTGGCTCCAGATCATGTGTATGTGGATGAGAATTGCCTGAATTAAAGACAACATACCTACTGCAGAGTCGTAATAGGGCATGCCAGTTTGGCAGATATTGTCATCGAAATGAGTACATGGTAATAAACTGGCACGTATAAGCTAAGTGCAGCTGGGAAGATCATCCACCATTTTTTTTTTTTTGGTATTGCTGCAGGGGAAGCGGATTTCCTGAAGGAAGAGGGAATTGCTCTACTAGACTCATTTGTCGATCCAGTGGTGATTCACCATCCCAAGGGCCACACCATACCAAGAGTTGGTTAGTTATAGACCAACACGTTATCTTCTATTTCTTTTCCTCTTAAAACTTTAATGCACTGCAATCCTTTTTCTTGCTCTTTTTTCCCTTCTTAGATGGAGGGCCAAAATATTTGCGTTGACTGAAGGATCAAGGCCCCATGCTGTAGTCTGATACTTGTCTTTTTTTTTCACAATTTGGTGCAGAAGGAAAGAACTTGGAAATAATGTTTTCATTCATCGATAGAACTGAGAAGGTTTCATCGCAGAATGCCTAGGAATGGCTCTCGGAAACCATTTTAGTGTAATGTATCAAATACTGTGCCAAGGTATAATTCGCAAGTTCAAGGCTTGTCTTGCGCTAGCTGGTTTTTCACCTTAACGCTATGTTCTCTACGTTAAGTTACAAGGAGAATTTCCCACGGCATCTCACAGTGACTTCCATTGCAGTCTTCAATAAAAAATAATAATAATAAAAAAAAGCAAAATTTCTGCTTTTCCGTGAAATTTGCATTTCATGGGCGGTTTTGATTTGTTGTAGCTCTGGATGTAAACCAACAATTACTTGGGTGAAAAAATATGGTTTCTGGTAGATCTTCTCTCCTCTTAATACATAGTCTAACTCTTACTAAGCTTACAAACCGGACATTTTTATGTGCCGCGTATTAGAATTATTTTTGCAGTCAAATTCATACCTTATATTTCATTGCCGATGTCGAGAATTGTGATAATGAGTACCAGTTTGTTGTCAACAGCCCACTAGACTGTTGAATTACACTATTGGCATCATTTGTAACATTTCACGGAAGCGCAGGATTATCCAGTCTTGATTTTAGTTTTAATCATAAATCGATCCAATTTGACTTTTTCCTCATGGAAACACACACTAAGCAATCAAATTCTGGCATGGACTAGCAGATACCAATAAATTTTGCAGACACTATTGTTACGGGGACGCACACAAGCCGACCCAAGAAAAATAAAGGCTCACAAAAACATTTTGTAGTCTAACAGACGTGCAATTAACAATGGTAATATTCCTGGATCACATTCGTTTAGACCGTGACGTAGAGAGATCTTGTTGAAAAGTTCATTCAGATTGAGAAAATCATTACACATTGTAGTCTAATGATAAGAAATTTAAGTTCCAAATTGAACTTCAAGGATATCCGCTGCATTAAAAAGGCACAACTTTAACATCAATCTCCAACAAAGAGGCGATTATACCAATAACTTCAGATCCAAACTGTTCTAGGATGATTCTAGCGGGACCGTGCGCGGGATTGGAACCAAACCCATATTGGCCTTTTGCTCGCAGGAGTAACTCAGTGGAACAGCCGCCCTTAAGAGGAGCAGAGGAGAAACCTGGACGAAGACAGGCTCAGTCACGGATGGAATATCAAACCCAAAACACAAAGAAACCCAGAATTCTATGCCTCCATGGGTTCAGAACCAGCGGCGCAATTCTCAGGAAATTGATGGGAAAGTGGCCGGAAACCGTGCTTGGAAAGCTGGATCTTGAGTTCCTCGACGGCCCATTTCCGGCCCAAGGAAAATCGGACGCCGAAGGCTTTTTTGATCCTCCCTACTACGAATGGTATCGAAGCAGTCAGGTTTTTTATATGTTTCCTTGTTAAATTCATGGTTTCTTTTAACCCTGTTATTGCTTATTGCATTCGACTGCATTGGTAAGAACTGTGGTGCGTGCTTTTTGTAGGACTTTAAAGAGTATAGAAACTTTGAAGAATGCATGGCATATATTGAAGAATACATGTTTAATCATGGTCCTTTTGATGGCCTCCTCGGTTTTTCCCAGGTGAGTGCCTTGAATTTTAAATTGTACAGCTAATTCTTGGAGCACAAAAAGAAAGAAGACCTTGACGTCGGTAGTGGGTTTTTCTTTGTTAAATTTGTGTTCTCTTAATGGCCAAAGAATAAACAATGGAAGGAAAGGGTAGGGTCCATTCGAAGAACAGGCTGATTTAATGCTGATAATAGCTCTTCCCATTGAGGGTTGTCCAAAAATTCAAAGACACATCACACGCAATTGGAATCTGGACATTCTTTTTGGGTAATAGTAATTGCTAACCTGCTTCAAACTCTAAGAAAGTTCTTCAAACTGGTTTACGTTTATGGACTGCAGGGAGCACTGATATCAGCTGCTGTGCCAGGCATGCAAGTGCAGGTACTGAAAATGAAAATCTGGGTTGGCCTTATTATTCCTTGTCATCATCTAGATGCTCAGACATTTGCCTTCACTTTTGTCAGTTATGGGCTACGAAATAAGAAGTGAAGAGTTTATTTATACTTGATTAATCCATTTCTGGTTGCTTAAATGGAAGGGCATGGCCTTTACAAGGGTACCAAAGGTGAAGTTTCTGATACTGATATCGGGGGCTAAGTTTGGAGGATACAAGTTTGGGCAACCAAAGTTGGCTGCTAATGTATTCTCATCTCCAATTAAGTGCCTCTCTCTCCATATCATTGGTAATAATTATAGAATTCCTAAAACATTGTGGGCATTTACTGAATAAGTTCTACCTTGCACTTGACAATCTAAAACAGTAATGAATCAATGATAACAGGGGAGATGGATTTTTTGAAGGCAAGATCAATGGAACTAGTGGAATCATTTGTGGACCCTTTTGTGATTTATCACCCCAAGGGGCACACAGTTCCAAGACTTGGTTGGTGATAATGCTTTTGACATTTTTGGATTTTACTTTTTTCATGATAAGCATTTTGAATGTGACCCATAATTTCCCTTTTTCCACTTTTTTGCTTTGCTACAGATGGGAATGGCCTTGAGACAATGTTGCACTTCATTGAAAACATCCAACAGATAATCCATTACTAGCACATCTGCACGTCCGCTCCAATGAATGTAGGGGTGGGCTGCTGGTTCTTGAGTCTTAAATGATGAACCAAAAATGTTGTTTTGATTTGTCTAATTGATAATCCAGTCACCTTTTAACAGTTTGATGTGGCACATCCATTTTTGCATATGCGTATGGACATTCGATTCTTTGAATGTTGTTTTTTCACAACTGGGAATTTTCTTGGATAAACCTTAGGTTGCTAGAATGGCTCCATGATGGTGACTCTTTTAAAACATGGAATAGATGACATGTAGTAATTTGTAAATATGAATAAATCAGTTCCATAACATGAACGAGTTGTGTTATTTTGATAACAATGTGCGTGGTATGTTCCCAATGCCCACTTTCTTCCAAGTTATGCACTGCCAGCTTGCCACAGAAAATGGACTCTGAACTGTTATTTTCATAATCAAAATTGAAAAGAAAAAACAGAAATGAGAAAAAAAAAATCAGAATTGAATGAGGGAGATAGAATGTGAAATGGAAAAAAAAAGCAAAAGAAACCTGGGAGAGTGAAATGGGCAATTCCACATGCCACTCGTTTTCTGTTTTGAATCTTATAGAAACATAGAGCAGGAGCCAAGGTGAGATGGGGAAAGAAGGTTGGAGAAGCTAGCAGGAAGGCTGTAGATCTTGCTGGCAACACGTGGCAGCACCATGAGTTACCTACCATGTTTTTCTTCTCTCTCTCTCTCTCTCTCTCTCTCTCTCTCTTTTTGTTTTTTAAAAGCCATTCTTTTGAATTTGCATGAGAATGGGTTGATCTGGCTTTTTATCTGATTCTCATAATTGGTGATTTTATTTCATTATTGTGGGTTCGTTCATTTCAAACTGAGGTGTTGGTGGCTTTACTACCCTAGGTTATAAGTTAGGGGATCAATGATTGGAAATCGGTGCAATTGTGAATTTGACTTAAATTTCATCATCATTTTGGGTTTGCTATGGTATGCCTAAATGCTGTGGCTTCTTTAATACAAGTGGTGAATGGTGATTGAACATGAACTTCCTTGTGCAATTAGGTGTTTGGGGAGTTATGATCATGGAGATTTTTCAATGTTGCTTAGGACATATGAATGAATGATGATATATCCTAATAGGTGACAGAGTTGATCATGCAGATAAATGGCTTATAGTAGCAAATTTTCACAGGAAACTAATAACAGTTAATGACCCACAATAACTTATATATTGTTTTTGGCTTTTCTCACAAATATGCCTTTTTTGAATTGGTTGATGCTTTCTGTTGCTACGTTATGAACTTATATATATATATATATATATATATATATATATATAGTTTGAGGTGTGGGTAAGGCATGGGTATGAGATCGTCTTGAATGCAGTATTTTCATTTTTCTGTATTTGGTGTTCTTTTGACAGTTTGTAATTATGGTGAAAAATTCATAAATTGAATTAATGGTTCCATTCACCCACAGGAGCCTCGAGTACTGAGATGCTTTTCTCCTTTTTCCTTTTTGATTGAATGATTCTGTTTTGTCTGAAATTGGTGAAAACATCCCCCAGCTTTGCTGATTCTGCTCTTGGAAGACTTGCACAGGTAACAAAGGTCTTAGCAGAAGGTGGCTATGAGAAAATCTTTCAACAAACCTTTGAGACTGTTCCTGGGGAGTGCCTCCAAAATTCATATGCATGTTACTTGTCAACATCAGCTGCTCCTGTCATGGGAACCTTGTATTTGTCAACAGAAAAGCTGGCATTTTGTAGTGACAGTCCTCTTTCGTATAAATCTGGCACTCAAACTGAATGGAGTTATTATAAGGTGCGTTATATGCCTCCTATCCAAAAATGATTAAATACCTTAGGTGTAGCTGGGGATTGAAAATTGAAAGGTTGAGCTTCAGTACCCTGAACCGTCGGCTCTCCCTTTTGTTGTCTGCCTGCCTATCAGGGATGTGACCCTTAACATCTTGAACCTCAAAGTGCTTCATGAGATATTATGGGCGACCTATTGCTGCACTAGGTTTCTGTTGTAACATTGTATTTATTTGTGTGCCAATTGTTTGCTAGGAGCTATTCCTTACTTGTCCATCTGTTAGTCTCTTCTCACAGATTTTTATTGCTGAGATCAATGAGATGAATTCATAAATGTTGGTCGCAGATGGATTTGTCCTCATAGTTTCCTTGCTCTCTGATTGGGGGACATGGGTCTGGGCGAGGGTGCCACTAACTGGAAGGAAGTTGCCTGGGTTGTCTAAGTATTACCTATTGTAAATTGTTGCTTAGCTGGTAGACTAAGTAAAGAAGTTGGAATTTGTCTCCTTGCTTGTTATGTCATCACTTTCCTTCCATCGACTACTTTTCTCCCCTCAAAATAGGTGGTCTTTCTTTTGCATCAGCTTAAAGACATCAATCCTTCAGCAAGTGGAACCAATTTTAATGAGAAATACATCTAGGTTATCTCCATTGATAACCATGAGTTTTGGCTCATGGGCTTCTTAAATTACAATGGTGCTGTGCAATGTTTACAGGATGCCTCGCTTGCCAGTCATTCACAAAATGTGTGATACCCACTTTTTAGGTGCAAGCCTTCTCTAACCATTGAGTTCTCCAAACGCGCAGCCGAAGCACAATTGATTCTAGTGGAAATGAAAGTAGTCAACTATAGAGTTTCTGGGCGTTTTGGAAGGATGGCCTAGAAAGATATAGTAATCTTTTTCTGCTTTTAGTCCACATGGTGGTGAGTTTGCAGTGCACAGTTCATCTAGAAGCTTGGTCATGTATTGATCTTCTGTTATGAGAGCTGCTTTTACATATTCTCCCCTGCTGGCTCACATTATAGTGATTGCGCTTAGGTTTTTTAGGCTGTGACTTCTGTAAATATCTTGAGGTCTAACAGGTCCAGCTTGAGAAAATGAGGTGTATGGTGCATACAGATATGCAATTATCACCTTCCTATGCTATGAAGTGAAATTATGCCACTAGTTGTGAATTTGTGTCCAAAAAGCCATATAGATATACCCATATCCTTGTTCATTGTTGCTGGCTTAGAATTTTAAATCTTGCGTCGGTTTTGCTGGTCTCTCGACTCTCTGCATTGTTGCAAGTTGGTGGAGAAAACCATTCATCGCATGCGACGTATAGGCTTAACTTCCTATTTCTGAACTGGAGATGTGGACATGTAAATTTCTTGGGCCATGCTTGGTTTTCATATAACTATTGATCCTGTAAACCATTCTCTGTTTTATCATTGTGCTTAACATTCGCTAATTTGTGTGCATATATAACAGAACCAAATATATTACTTGTGATGGGCTTTCCAATGAACCACAGGTCTCCTCTTCTCTTCTCTTCTGGTAAACAAGTGGGGTGTTAAATGTTGACCATTGAGAAGGGTTTTCACCATCCTGGTTTCTAGATTTTAGTTAATGGTCAGGTACCTATTTGGGTCTCATATTTGTGGTACAATACAGCTTGATATCTTGATTCTGAGACTCAAATACGAGATACAGACATGATTATTAATCGGACCCGATCTTGGACTGGGCCAACTAATGAAGACACAGTCTCTCTGATTCAACTTAACTTCGACAGTTTGCCTAAAAAAAAAGAAAAAGAAAAAGAAAAACTCAACTTTGGGACCCCCCTTCACCCCTATCTAATCGAGTGTCTAGCAATTCATCTACCTAGGACGTTCAAGTTGTCGGCAACAACGTCGTTACTGCTACAGATAGTCTGAATGCATGCGTGTAGCGAACCTCTTCTCTCGCAAAAATGAAAGTTACCTCTTTTGGGCTTTCAACAGTGATCGTCGTCGCCACTAAGGCTTCTAATGTTTATGATGCGTCGACTTACTACTTGCCCTGCTAGAGTATTTGGCAACCTTGTTTAGAAGCGATTTACTCATTATAGATGATCCCTTTCACCCCCTTTGATCCTTTTGCCTTGCGGATGACTTTGGCAATTCGGCACTAAATCTTCAAATATTGCTTTAGTTTGAACTTTTTCAACCATTTTATGAAGTGGGAAGCGTTTACCTCAGCCACTGGATGCCTATAAATCTTGCCATTTCCGATGGCTGCCGTCTGGTTATTGGTTTTCTGGATTTACAATGATATGTTAAAGTTAGAGTTTGATTAGTTCTAATGATACTATAAGATAATTATATAAATATTCTTAATTTTATTATTTTATTAATCTAAAAAAATACCACACAATAATAATTTAAAAGCATATAATATAATATAAAGATAAAATCAAATTAATAATTCTAACAATATCTCTCAATTATTTATGAAATAAAACTCCACATGCACTAGATATATAGTGAATTAAAATATTTAAATTTTTATATTATAACAAATATTTAATTTTACCTCATTATTAAAATTAAATTAAATTAATTCGATTTTTTCTCAAATATTAACCCACTAATAAAGTGAAATTATACATACTCAATTATTTAACTTCTATTCAAATATTAATTTTTAATTTATAATAAATTTGAAAATTGAGACACTCAAATTATTATATAATAGTAAATATTTAGTTCTACCAATTATGAAAATTATATTAATCTGAATCCGATAATTTTACTTTTATTTAAATATTAAATTATTAATGATTTAAAATTATATAAATTTAACTATTTAATTTTTAGTTTAAGCTAAATTTAAATTAGCTTCACATTATTTACCGAGGGACTTTTAAGCACTTTTGCCCTGGACTCTTTCGGAAATCTATGAGCTATGAGCTGCACGTTCAAAAAGAGTCTGCTACTACTTGTTGGAGATGAAACGGTAGGGTACCCGTTTCCTCTCGTTAACCGCATCGCGAGAGGATTGGTATTTTTGCCATGGCCGAGGTCCGGGGACGGGGGGAACCTCTTTTCCCATAGGCCGGTGGATGTGGCCCAAATACTACGTATCTATCATTCAGTACTTACGGTGCAAGTCACTGTGGTATGGCGGACCAAAGTGGGCCATTTCTCTGCAGGCCTCTTGAACCCTCACATAATAGGTTTATGATTGACTCTGCGCAAAGCCGGGCCACCACTCGTACACTTTCGGCATGAGATGACTGACTTTGCTCTAATCCCATTTAGATCGAGCGGATTATGATCCTATGATAAAGTCCACATCAATGAACCCTAGGACTGCTTGTAAAACATGTTCAAGATTTGAACGTCCAAGCATGAGTTGGACGACTCAGAAGCATTTTTCAGTGATTGGCATCCCAAAGTGGATTGGGCAAACGTAACAATATTGTTACGTCATCCGGGGTCAGGCTAAAGAAACACAATCATTGTAGGCGACCCAAAGAAGTCAGTCAGCTTATTTGGTACTCAAAGTTGGCCAGGCCCTAGGGGGGGTAAAGTAACTGGTAACCAGCTCGAGGCTCATGTTGAAGAAACGAAGCAAGTACAAGGGCACTTTGTGCTTACAAGTGGACGCCATGAACAACATTCTATTTTCTGAATGCTAGTTATTCTGACGAGAGCTTGATTACACGAGTGCAAAAATTTTAAAACATAATAGACATAAATTTATATTATACTATCATACCATTAAATATTTATTTGTGGTTTTTACTATTCATTGCAATTATATATTGCTGAACTAAAATTATAGAAGTAATGGCCATGTTAATGTGTGTGCCCGATTTTAAGACTGACAATCACATATTGCAATGCTTGGAATGACTTCAATCGCTAGCTGGTTATAGGCATGTTGGTCGCTTTTTAGGCCCCCAACGCTACTGTATAGGGTTATAATACGTTTCATACATGTTGACCCCATTCTTTAATGACTTTCTGCCCTTCAAATATGGTCTCGTGCCTGGCCTTACAGATTGACCCAAAAAATTTTTTAAAAAAAAAAGAAAAAAGAGAGAGCTTGATTACGGGGACTTGGATACAAAATAGATACTAACTTATCATCACCATCAATTGTAGTAGACAAGTCTTTTTTGCGTATAATAATTAATTATAATTAATAATTATAATAGATTACGGTCTATTTAGTATTTATTTTTACATATCTTCCAACCTCTTTTTTTTTTTTTTAAAGAAAAAAAAAAGATTTTGCGTTGCCAACTTTGTCGAAAAAACCTCCACTTTAAAAGCTACTGAACTCATCCACTTCCCTGCTCAAATGGCGGGGACCGATATATGTCACTGAAAACCCTGAACACTGATCATCAGATGGGCATCGCTATATTGGGGAGTCCATTCCAATTGCAGGAGTGGAAGTGCAGCGTCTTATTTCACTTCATCGATTACCACTAGCCTCAAATTTTCTTTTTAGTTTCCTAATTAATCCACAATTGTAAGACAGAAAAAACAAAAAACAACAAATATAACAAAACATTAATGATTTCAAAATGTACAATTGCACATGTTCTTCGAGCTTGTGCATAGTCTTTTAATAGTACAACAACCAACAAGTGTTATAAATGTGCTATCAGAGAATGGTAGAAATGTTGATTCAGGATATCAGCATAAATTTCGCCATGCATCGTGATGCATACTGCAGACTTTTTTGAATCAAAAGTCGTGACCAATTTATAGTGTGGAACAAAAATACGATATTCAGACTTGAAGGACAAGCTGATGCAATTGCCGTACATTTTCGATTGACCCCGTATGATCATCATAAATGTAGCAGAATGGGAACGGGTCATGGGTCTTCAATTGCAACGAAGAATTTGCGAACCCAGTCTCTGAAACCCCGAAGAGAATATCTTCCAGTTAGGTGCTAGCTGGAAGCTAGTGGAGTAAGGCATTTGACACTGTCAGTCCAAATACAGTATGTGCTTCATTTCTTAGCCTTTTGTTTTTAATGACTTTTTCCCGTAGCTTTTGCTCAATGCCGTACCATTTTCATGCTCAAACAGCATACCAATGGGAATTTTCACGTTACGTGTTGGAAAATTCGTATGTGGATGTTTACAACAAAACTACAACGAGGCTTGGGGAACGGGAAAAACGAAAAACACAACGATATAGAAGTAATGATGACTAGTGGAGTTAGGGAACGGAAGGGAGTTCTCTTTAATTGCGCCCCCACATCAAATGTCAACCAAACCAATAGAGGTGCGCTTGTTCAATCCCGACTTTTTTTCGAAATGCACCCCTTTTATCCCATCCAAAGTGGTCTTCATTTAAAGTCATAGTCTGACCCTTTTTTTCTTTGGTGCTAGGGCATGGCACAAGAGAAAGAAGACATTGTTTTTCACTAGCCATTTGGAAAAGCCAAGTCATACAAATTCATATCACAGCATGAATTCACCGACACCACCACGCAACAATGACAAAGATTAGAGCTTCAATCCTGTATAAAAAGAAAATTATAAAAAAAAAAGATTGGATAAGTCATAAGACACTGTGATTATAATTTTGTCTCTTTGTTTTTCTTTTCTGTTCCTCTTGTGTGAGACATCAGATCCAAGCACAAAAAGGAATGAACAGCTGCAAGCAATAACAAGAATATGTGACAAGCAAAACAAAACAAATGAACTGGCTTTTTTCTTTTATTTATTATTATTATTATTATTATTTGTTATTGTATGATGTGATATTTGGTGGTTTTGCTTGTGGTGGTGCATATAAGCAAAAGCTAGGGGCTACTATAAATTGGGCAGACAAAGGGAGAGAGTGAGAGCAAGAAAGGCTGCAAAAGAATATAAAGGAAGGAATATAAAGAAATTGAAATCAAGGTCCTGTCACCATCGGCCTTTCCTTTCCCCGCAATTCTCTCTTTCTCTCTCATACTATTATTTAAAGAATTATTATTTTCTTCGTTGTCGAAGGCATTTAGACCATGAAGGGGAAACCGTTTCTTCTGCGTCCCGTTTAACCATTCCCTCCATCATGCTACAACATTTTTGTAGCCGCTAGAAGGTTAAATTGAGTTTTGATGGAGAGGAAGAGAAATCCCATGCGCCATTTTTTTCTGCTCAATTGGCTCCCCACCAGAGTAAGCTCTAGTGAAAACCATTATCTCCATATTATACATACAAAAAGAGAGTATTATCTCTAATAACCAGCAAATCATGAGAGTTAGGACTTTTAAATACAAAGATAGATGTGTCCAATTTCTAATGCCATAAAAACATACATTAATTGAATATGTACTACGGAAGTTATAACTAAAACACTTAGTTTTGTCAAAATTATAATGACAAACTGTATGAATCAATTTTCCAAACTGGTCATGAATAGTTGGAGTTGAATTAAGTTGTGAAATAAAATGCTTGGAAAATATTGGGGTTTAGTTTTCAAAGTAGAAAGTGACACATGATTCGCAGTTTTGTAAAATGAGTTGTGCTTTATTTATTTAAGGGAGCACAAATTGTGAAGTTATGGTGAAAGAAAAAAAAAGATTTGAATGAGGTAGTGAAAATAAAAATAAAAAAAATTGAATGAAAATGATCAGACAAAATGTTTTTGAAAGAGATTTGTGTGAAAAAGGAAAGGAACGTTGAATAGAAATGGAAAGAATTTTTGAGCCACAAAGGCTAAAAGAAGTTTAGAGCAGTTGATTAGACTTGTCTACCAGTTGAAAGTTTATTTTGCTCGAAAAGTTTAAATTGGTTGAGGGAAGCCATCCAAAGATCAACCTATGATTCACAGGCAAAATTTTTAAACTTGGTTTACATTTTTCCTAATTCTCGAGAAGGCAAGGGGTGCACGTGCACAATGGTTAATAAGATTTTTATTTGCATAAAAATAAGTTTGTAGACTTGACCGTGTGCTTGCCTGTAGTAAGTCTCAAAATGTGCGATTAAAAAGTGTAATTTGCTCGGAAAGCAAAAGTCAAGAAAAAAAAAAAAGAAAAAGGGTCAAGTGTGGTAAAGTTGGCAGAACCGAGTGAGTAAATTTTAGATGGATGATAACTACCTCATCTACACATACATAAACGAGAGCTTCCTCATCCATCTCGTCATGTTCGAATTCTTTTCCCAAAAATAGATACTAAAACTAAGTATCTCGTGTCTGAGTTACACTAAATTCAGGTTGTCAACCGTTAAACTAACTCTTAGCTATCATATATCAAATTTTATAATATGATGCATATTCGCCTCAATCCACAATGTCATCTTCTGGGTCACGAAAAATCCAGGCTGTTAGGTTGACCTTTTCCAATTTATTTGTTCATTAGGTTTTTATTTTTTATATATATATATTTTTATGTATATCCCAATAAATATAATTGTATAGCAGTACTATTTTGATAAATCGATCCAACCAGTGATAGGGTCATCAGTCCACGAGTTTAAGTATTTGGTCGAACAAATTTGTGTAACATTTCTCTTGACAACTTTTGGGCAGGAAAAAAAAAAAAAAGGCTATTTGCCCCCTTTTTATTGTTTATTTTGTCACGTCAAACTGAAAATGAATCTCAATTATTTTACTTCAGTTTCTTCATTTTGTGAGTGCAATTGTGTAAGAAAAAAAAAAAAAATTGCATCCCCTGGTCAATCCCTTCTTAAATTATACACTTCGAGCAAGAGGACAGTTGGGCAAGGATTTATGTCAGAAAAACTCTACGGACAAAGAGTCACTTCAATTTTAGAGAGACCACCACGGCTTGGGAGGATGCGGTTGCTTAAGTAACTCAACTATTGGGGCCATTTCTGATTTTCATGTCCTTAGACATTGTCGTCACTCTTCAATATAGCTATGGAAATATAGCAGATTTAACTTATTTTTAGTGTCATGAAGAAGACAAAGATTATTACAATCCTATCCACGTCAAGATTTTTCCTCCTTTTTCCCTTTTGCTTACCTTTTGGCTTTGACTTTTTCTCTGAGCTTCATGAAGGGGATGGGTTCGTTTTGGTAGTTTCTGGTAATACAAAAGTTTCATTTTGCATCTTAAGGTTGATATAATGTCTTTATTCAGTACTCTTCATCCTTTGATCTTAATGCCATCTAGAGTTAGAAACCAGTCGAGGGTTTTGGTTTCTCTCGAGTCCAATAATTGACAATGGCTGTCAAAATCCGGAATCTGACTAAAGCTTATCCCAAAAAGAAACTAAGATTCAAAGTTCCTGGAGTTAACTGAACTTTTATATTGTTACACTTATACAACTGTTTATAGGATTTTCAATATATGGATCTTCTCATAGGATCGGACTATCTATATCAACTTTATTTTCTAATTGTTTGGCAAATGTCATGTATGATTATGGGAATAAGGAGAGGAAGATCCTTTCGTTTGCTCCCTAGTAACCCTTTAAGGGCTTTGGAAGTAGCCATCACACTAAGCTGTGATGAACGTTAACTCCATCAACTTGTTGGATAAAATTTTTGATTTTTTTTTCAATTTAATTCATATAATTATACGTGAAATTAAGTCCATCTATAGTATATCAAAACTAGTGAAATTTTAATTTATGGGATACATAGTCCACGTTTAATGGAGCTACCACCAAGTGGATAAAAAGGAAAAAAAAAAAAAGAAAGAAAGAAGTCTGAGTTCTGTTCATTCCTTAAATTTGCGAACATTGGCAAGTTTTATTAGTGTAGATGAACATAAAAATTTACATATATACAATAATAATAAATAATGACAAGAAATATAAATAAAATCAAAATTAAGTAAAACACGCCTAAATTCAGCAAAATGCAATAAAGTTGAGTAATTAATCCATTTCATGTCATTTTACTTCAAGCATTTACTCAATTCCGAAACTTTCAAAATTGAGTAAACAAATTGAGCAAAACAAACTAAAATTGTGTAGCTACTCAGTTTCAAAGGACTTCCCTCAATTTCTGATAAAAAATACTTTCAACTCAATGGGGCTAATTGGAAAAACACCGTAATGTATATTATGTTCGACAACATAAAAAAAAAAAAAAAAACTCAGTTTCTACATGCAGGTTTCGAAAATCATTTTTTTTTTTGGTCGAATTTCGAAAATCATTTTGCCATCAATATGTTCACAACATCGAGGCTGCCCAATGGGCATATGCCTTTGAGACTTCACCACCTACAACCCACCATGTATTTTCCGAGTAATAAAATTCCCCAGAAAATTTTATACGTCCGTGGATTCTGAACTACTTCATTTTTTCGTCCACAGTGCCCGCAGAGCACTACTCCTACCACATTTGTTTGTTTTTTTTTTTTTTTTAAAGAGATAGTAACAAAGGTTAGCACGTTGACTATAAAGCGAAATATAGATGAAGAAGAAATTGAAAGTAATAGGAATTATTATTATTATTTTTAGAACAAAACGTTTTTCACACAAAATAATAAGAGAGGCAACATAAAAAGTTGGGATAAGTGTATGAGTAATTATTAAATTATTATTTTATATAAAATATTATATAATTACTATATAAAAAATAAAATTATAACACAATAATTTGACATCGATACCTAAAAATTTTATCTCTCTGCCTAATTAAACATTTCAAATTGGAGCAAGAATTTCAATGTCCCGTCAATTTCTTCGATCTTTGCCTCTGTGAATGCGGGGCGCTGGGGAGACCAAAACCACTGCCATGCCTACCTACCGCGTACCTCGGAGCGTGCCACTCACGGCGGTGACTTGGAAGTATTACTTGTCATTATCTCATCTCTTATTTTGTTCTTTTCTGCGTTTTATGCTGAACAGAGCAGCAAAACAGTAAATGCAGTTTGACGTTAATCGCATGTCACTCATGTCGGAAGGCACATGAAGTGCAGCTGCCTTAAATTCAATGCCCGGACAATTTTAATATTTTCCTATGTAATTCCGTGTCCTCATTTATGCACATCAGCACGCTCACGCTCCCTCCCGTCTATTACACATATCTCGTACTCCCGGTGGATTCAAGACAGAATAGTCCCTCCCCCTCCCCCCCACACCCCAACGCAACGGCTCACGCGCCACCTGTGACCGGGTAGGGCCCTTATCCCAGCGTCATTCCAGTTTCCCCCAATAGCCGGCCACTAGGGTTCGCTGGCGCGTGAGCTTTGGATTCCGTTGCCTTTACCTCTGGACTCAACCCTCACCTCGTGCTCATTGTAGCTAGAAGCCCCCTGGTCTGGTCTGAACACTGCACAGAGCGCACGTTACAAGCTCAAATCCCACAATTCTTACCGTGCACTAAAAGGTGAACCGGGACTAGGACCAGGGGTGAAAATTAACCATCGTGTTTACCAGTAATAGCCAGCAAAAGAGTAGGAGGGAAGGGGCGTTACTCGAAACGAGTCAACACATGCACAATCATTCCGCTGATTGTATTTTTCTTGTGTTTATATTATTGTAGTCGATAAATGAAATTACAAATATATAATCAACGACTACAATTTAAGAATCAAAGCGCACACCCAATTCTGCTTCTAAAGCTCGAGTTCATAGATTGGAGCTCAATAGGCAGCCGGTGGAAATCGGGGAAGAGATTTCACGAGATTGCAGTGCATAAGACACACAAATACAAAGATCAACGTTAAGTCTCATAATTTTGGATAGAGTTTTATTGGATCAATATTATAAATAAATATAAAATAAATAACAGTATGTCATAATTATCAATTTTGTGTATAAAAAATGTGTTAATGGACATAATAAGTTAATGCCAAAGTTTGATGCCTTCCTTTTTTATTTTTAATATATTAACAGTCACATAATTTTTATTTTTTACGTCAAGATTAAAAACCATTTGGAGAAGGATAAAGAATCCTTTTTGAACAGGGACAGTGACAAAAAAGGAGAAAAAAAAAAAGATTCACGTCATGTCCACATTGGGCCTCACTCCCTCTTATCTCCTTATTAATCTGCTCGCTCAACACAGGAATCACTGGTAACTGATAAGAAAACATTCTTGTTTCATTTCTGAAGGACAAGGTGATTTCTCTGGAACATAAAGAGAGGGAGATGGAATTTGAGGATCAAGAGGAGCGCGGGGATATGGAGGATGAGGAGGAGGAGGAGGAGGAGGAGGACCAGATGGAATTGTCAGTTGGTTATGACTTGTTGGGCAATTCTTCGCGAGTCAAAATGGCGAACTCAGGCGGCGAACAGCCAGCTGCAACCGCGCTGGTGGTGGCTCATCAGCCAACGATGACTAGGCCGAGGTACAAAGAATGTTTGAAGAACCACGCGGTGGGGCTCGGCGGGCACGCGGTGGACGGGTGTGGTGAGTTCATGGCAGCCGGAGCTGAAGGCACCCTTGATGCGCTCAAATGCGCTGCTTGTAACTGTCACAGAAACTTCCACCGCAAAGAAAGCCTGGAGTCGCCTTTGCCCGGCGGAGGACGAGAGCTTTTCTTCCATGGCCACCCACCTCCTCATCCTCAAATCCAGCTCCAGCAATTCGCGCCTTACTACAGGCCCCCGACAGGGTACCTCCACGTAGCTCCCCAACAACAAAGGCCGCTGGCATTGCCATCAACCTCAGGAGGAGGAGGTCAGAGTCGGGAGGACCAAGAGTATGTGTCGAATCCCAGTGGTGGCTATGGTGGCGTCGGCGGCGGCGGCGGCGGCGGATCCTCTTCAAGGAAGAGGTTTAGGACCAAGTTTACGCAGGAGCAGAGAGAGAGAATGCTAGGACTGGCGGAGAGGTTGGGATGGAAAATGCAGAGGCAGGATGAGGCTGTGGTGCAGCAGTTCTGCGATGAGACCGGAGTGAAGAGGAATGTGCTTAAGGTTTGGATGCATAACAACAAGCACACTCTTGGTAAGAAACCCTAGGACCAATGGCAACATTGGGCGAAAATCTTCCAACATTGTAAGGGTGACTATTTGGTATTACATATCCTAATATTTTTAGGATGTCTTTCAGGGCTATTTTACTCTATTTCAGCTATTGCATTTTAGTTTTTATTTTTTTTCCTTTTTTCCCACTTCTTAAGGGGTTGAGATGATTAAGGATGGATACTTTTTATGGCAGGTAGTTTTACATTTTAAAGAAGATTAACGCTGATACCTTGTATGTGCTTCTCAATTCTTTCAAAAATTTACCTGTCTATGAGTTTCAGTGCGGTTGTTTTGCTTTGTTTTCTGCACTGAAAGTGGGCATATGGGTCCGGTATGGTAGCTATGTTCAATGGGGCCTCCTCGCAATTTCTTAATATATCTCGATCATTCAGTTCCGAGAGAGAGATTCTTGAAGTTTAAACCGCAAGGTGTAGATGTAACTCAGCCTGGAGGGTTGAAGTCTGACCTTTCGTCTTGTGTCTATGTGTCATCCGTGTCCACGTGTCACCCATAAATTTTAATTGGTATAAACGTGTGGCATGGGCAAGCTGCATTGTCTGTTTAGAGATCTCTCCAGTCTCTACATGTGTCGCCCTGTGTTTCTGTTCCATTTGTGTCTTGTGTCTTGTGTCTTGGTGGCCGTTGCCTGAGCTCACCAAGGGTAGGAGAGATATTTGTGCAATTTTTATGTGGAATTCTGGACAGTATCGAAGATCCCCATTTTAATTTCTGCTCCCCTCATCACATTCTTTCCATTCAATTTGGATTCTGTTGAGCCTTTTGCTTCTGGTTTTATTTTACCTTCAGTGTTTCTTCTCTTCTCCTTTTATTCCCATTTGTTTGGTACTGGAAACTCTAGTGTTCCTCCAACCAAAAAGCTTCACAATGGGGCCTCCTACACTCATCCGTTTCTGTTGTCAAGTCTTTTGCTTTCTTTGCATTGCATTTAATTTTTGCAATTGTCGTTTGAAACACACTTCTTCTGGTGCTTGAGGTTTCAAGTTTACCAATAAAATATACGTCTGTTGCTGGCTTGTTTCAAGTTCTCCGATAAAGGGTTAAGTTAATTATTAGGTCGATAACTTTTCCATTGCTCAAATCCGTATCTGAAACTTAAAAAAGAGTCCAAATAACTTGCAAATCGTTAATTTGAACGTTAAGTGTTGAGATGGCATATGAATGACGGCTGATATGTCCATACTGAGCCAGTCAATAGTTTATGAACTCTCTCTCTCTCTCTCTCTCCTACCACGGCATCTGTTTTTCTTCCTTGACTCCCATTATTTATCCCTCTCCATTCTATTTTGCAACTCCAAATTTAGAAGAAAAATGAGGAATTTAAAACTCACATTTTGTTAAAGTACGGACAATTTAAAAACTCAAGAACTCTATTCCTTTTTGTTGTTAAGACCCAAGAAAACAGGGAAAAGAAAATCATAAAAGAAAATATTAGACATAGGAAAGGAATGAACAAATAAGCGTAAGTATTTTAGAGGAAAAAGTAACGAATATATATATATATATACTGGAAAACCAGTAGCACATCACCATCGCCATTGCGAATATCGTTGTCCGTGCACACATCCTTACCTTCTACTCCACCGTCGCTGCCCTCGCCATTGCCATGGCGACTAAAACCACACCAGTCGCCGCCTTTAGCAACAACCACACAAAGCTGAGAAACAACACAAGCTGCAGAACCTAAATCAGGCAAGAACAAATTCATTTCTCAAAAACTCTTGCATTCTGTTGCAAAGGCGCAATTGGGTGTCACTATTCCAGGGTTTCCATCTTCCCTCAAGCTGACCCCTTGTCTTTTCCTCCAAATCCTCTATAAAACCCAATTTCGCCCTCAAATCTCGGTCAATTTCTTCAATTGAGCCAAATCCAGTTTGGGTTTCAAGCCAAATCTGAAATCTCAATGTCTGATCGTCTTGATTTGTGTTAGGTCGGGTCTCTTCCAAAAGGAGAGGACCATCTTGGACTCTTTGGCTCATACCAACCCCGCTTCAATGGTTGGAGAGGCCATCGTTCAATCTTGAAGTGGTAAAATTATTAGAGTGAAATAATCCTAATACTATTGTTAAAATGCAATAAATTTGATGTTATTATTAAATTATTTTATAAGAATTATTAAAATTATATTAAATTAAGTTTAATTATTTAAATTTATATTTAAATATTAATTTATTAATAATTTAAATATATACAAATTTAATTATTTAATTTTTATGCGAATATTAATTTTAAATTTATAATAAATTTAAATTAATTTTAATATTTATTTAATTTTAATTTAATTTTATAATTATTTATAATATTTATTTTAATTTAATAAAAAATATAAATTTTAATTAATAAATTTTCAAATTATCATCTACATTATTATTAAGAATTTTTTTAATAATTATTTTGAATTAACATTGACTAATTTTTATTTGTTTTTTGAATTTTTAAGAAATTTGTAACATATGATTTTAAACAATAAAATTTAAAATTTCATTATCCATGACACTTTATAATATGTATTATCTGTAAATTACTATTATATGAATATTTTATGTCTTTGTTTTTATATTATATGAAAAATTGAATTAAATTACCTTTAACTCTTAATTTAACAAGTCCTTAATTATGAACTTCTCCTAGTTCTTGACTTTTAAGTCTTTATATTTAACTTTTGGATGACCATAAATTTTTTTGATTTAAAGCTTGTTCATGCTGTTTTATTAAGTTTTACTTTATTGTGTATTTTGATTAGTAATACTTTATTAAGGGCATAAGGGGTTTATCTAGGCTTACAATAAAATTTTTGTTCTTTTGGTACAACTTTAGCTCTTAAATTTGTTTTTCTAATGGGGTACCCTTTCTTATTTAAGGGTACTATAAATAATACATTTTTGTAATTGTTATAAAAAAATATTTATATTTAAATTTTATAAATTTTATTATTTAATATAATTTTTATATATTTTATTAATTTAATACTTTTTATATTAAAATCTTTTATTTGAACAATTTATATTAATTAAATTATTTATTGTTTTAGATTTCAATTTAATTTTTAAATTTCTCTTTAAATTTTAGTATTTTTTTTTAAATAACTCTATTATTGTCTTTTGTAACTTAGATTATTTTAGTTTTTTTTTTCTCTTTCTTTTTTTTTTTTTTTTTCATAATCATGATTGATAGTTTAACAACTCTCATTATTCCTTTTCTTTCACGTATAATTCTCTTCCTTGGGGTGCATGGTAGCTGGAAACGAGGAAATCAATGTCCAATGGTTTTAGATCTAGTTTTTGATGACGAAAAAGGCAACATGTGATGACACATGTTAGTTATGGTGATTTGATGGTAGCTGGTGGCTCTGACAAAACTTATATGTTTATTTTGATATAGTTAATAAATTAATTACTAATTTTAAAAAATTCTTTGACAGTGGTTAACGACTAGTGGCAACTAATGGTAGCTTCCCTCTGTTGGCATTTATCACCTCTTGACTCTTAATTAGATTTTCTAACTATAAAATAAAATATTCATATTATCATTGAGTGTTTTGATTTATGGAGTAAGCATATTACTTAATGGACTATTAATTTCATAATAATTATACTTTCCTTATATAAAAAAAGAGACTCAATTAACTCAATAATTCTCTTCTCTTAACTATGTAAGAGTATTAGTCATTTTAACCAATAGATAATATAATTCAAATTTCTCTCTTAATAATACTTTTGTCAACTTATCAATTGCATTATCTTTCATATGAATCTTTTTAAATATCAATTATTTAAAATTAAGAATATTGTATATTTAATGATATTGTATATTAATATATTTTGATTTAATATAAAAAGTCAAATTCTCATAAAGATGGGTTATACAATGGTTATCATAATATAATACATACTTTGGTTGTTTAAAACTAAACTCTTTCATAAATTTTTTCATCCAAATCAACTTTTTAAACATTTTGGTTATAATAATTAATTTTGTCTTTATAGTTGATAATGTAATACACTTCTATAATTAAGATTACCGAATAATTACCCTTAGCAAGAGTAATCAAATAAATTAAAATAGATTTTTTGAAGTTAATGTCACCTACTATATATGAATTTGTAAATCCAATAAAAGTATACTCATCACTCCAAAAAAAAAATTGAAATCAATAAAATCTTATAAATATCTCAATATTCATTTTATTACATTTTAGTACTTCTTATTAGGATTTGAAAGAAAGTAATTAATTGTACCAAATGCATATGTTGTATTAAGCATTGTATATATCTTTGCATATATCAAATTGTTCACAGTTGATACAATAATTCTTTGCATCTCTTCCTTTTTTTTTATTATGGAAAGACCTTAGTTAATTGATAATTAGTGTGTAGGAAGGAAAGTGACATTAATTAATTGATAATTTAAAATGTGAAAGGGAAATGCTTATCATTTTATATTTATTCATGTTAAAATTCTAAAATATCTTTATAATATACTGCTTTGAAGATAAATATAATTTTTTTTATTTATCTTGTCTTAAGTGATTGATATATTAAGAATTTTCTTTACCAGTCCTAAATTCCTTATGAAAAAAGATTTACTTAATTTTCACTTCAACTTATTAATTCTAGAAGTATTGTGATCAACAATAAGTATATTATTAATATAAAGTGGTAAAATGATAAAATAATCATTAAAGAATCTTTGTACAAAAATGTAATGATTAGAAATTGTCTTTGTATATTTTTATTATCTCATAACAAATTCAAATTTTTTGTACCATTACTTAAGAGTTTGTTTTAAATTATATCAGCTCTTTTTCAATATGCATATATGATATTTTTTTCCTTTTATTTTAAAAACCTATGGTTATTTCACATAAATTTTTTCTTCTAATTTATCATGGTAGAAAGTTGTTTTTACATTTATCAGCTTGATCTCTAAATTCTAATATATAACCAAACTCAATACAACTTAGATGGTATCAGAGAAAAGATCTTTTCAAAATTGATAGCTTGTTTTTTACTGAATATTTTAACAACTAATTTGACTTTATGCTGTAGATGTGAAGTGTTCCCTTCTTACTTTATCTTGTAAATTTACATGTTTTTCAAAACTCTTTTATTCTTAAATAATATTACTAACTCATAAATGGAATTATTATTCAAAAATCTTATCTCATTTGTTATGACATCTATTTAATGTTGCTTGTATTCACTTTTGACTATATTTTTATAGCATTTAAGTTTTCTTCTTCAATTAATATTACAAACTTATTAAGAGAGTACAAAGTAAAAAGTATTGGAACTCTACTAGACATTTATAGCTAAAAATAAAGGTAGAGTTATAGGTGTGTCAAAACCATAGTCATTGCTAATGCTTATGATTGTAGAACTTTCTTAGAAAAATCTAGAGGAATGCCAAATTGTATCCTAGAAAGGCTAAGATTTGAGAGACTAGGAGGTATCAATTCTCTTTTATATGTTTATTAATCACCTTAGAATGTTAATAAGCCCTTGGCTTATGAGTTGAACTTTGTTTCTCTTCTTTCACTTTCCACCTTTTCTTTTAATAAAGATTATGTATCTTGATTGTTTGAAGTGCTTGATAATTTGTTTTACTAGGTCATGGTGTTTATCAATTTTTAAAATAGTTGGGAGTTTTAACTTTTGATAAATAACTAATCTAATACACATTTAATTGATTTTTTGTCTTTCAGGATTAGTCAAATGGGTTGTTTTCTTAGTGTTAATATTTTGGTACACCAAACTCAATGTTTTACTTTTTTCATGTCTATTCAATGTTTTTTAAAATAAATTTCTCAATACAAGTACATTCGTGCTATGCACGAACAAGATAGCTAGTTTTCAATTATACGTCAACAAAATCTAACAAAAACTTGTTGGCACCACCCACCTAAAAAGGGATTAAAGGGATTTCTGTGATGCTCTCTCTCTAGTGTTGTTCCGTAAAAGACAATGCTCTGTGTGTGTGGAGCACTTTAATTATGTTTGATTTTCTTAAATATGCCAAACAAATATATACGTATCTCGAACGGAATCAACTTAAAAAGGAAATACGACTCGTGCTTGTAGAATTGATTTCGTAATCTTTAGCTTCTTTACATACGGATTTCATGCCCCATTGTTGCAGTGCCAAAAAGTATCTACGTAAAATGATAATGTTATTACTTGTGAACCTCAATTTGCAGACTCATTTGTAATTGTTCATGCACAGACTTTTGTCCGATAAAGTAAATTGTAAAAACTTTATCAGATTAAGTGGGCTCAGGTCGGTCCAAAGAAGACCAAAAAAGATATTTTTCTTCTTCTTTTTTTTTAATTTAAAAAGAGAGGTGCCAATTCCGACTAATAATTGTAATTCTTACTAAATAACTTTTGCAAACAAATCTTTCAAACACGTTTAACCGCCAATAAAACCATGATGTATGAACTAGCACCTGAATCAACTGCTATAGAATAATAATTAGTAAATATCCCATGTATTCGTAAGAAACTCTCCTGTATAAAGAATATTCTCAACTAAATATTGCTGCTTGACGTGCATATCAAAATGACTAAACAAAAGCATTCGAAATCCAGGTTAATATGATACAATGTGTCTGATTAACGACGCACATCTGCAATTGGTATTTCATCAAGCCCATTCAGAAAAACAAAAAACTAAATAAATAACAGGTTTATTTAACTTTGGGCTATCTATAGAATGACTATCAATTTGGTCTTACCTCCAGAAAGTTAATGTGCTGGTAAGACAAAGACCTATCCAAGTCTTGTGCTCAAGAGTACTTCAGAACTCCCTTCTCTTCTGTCTTAGTTCATTGAGTTCGATCTCAATCTCAGGATCACGAAATGGATTATTCGCACTTGTGATAACTATTCTTCTAGGCAGAAGTTGCCCTTTCTGTGGGGGAGGATGAATAAACAATCATTAACAACCTGAAGCAAAGGGGTACTTTGAGGGCTAAAAGTACTCTATTCTTTTTTTCTTCATCAAGTAGCAACAAGTTGAAGATAAGTGAGCAGAAATTATGTATAACTTCCATTTTCCGACAAGATGTGGAAGGCATACCTTTGAGATGCCAGATAGCTCCTTCAGCTTCTCAAGATCATCATCAACTGATGAGCTTTCAACTAACGCAAACTGCATTCAAGATGAGAAGTGGTAATTGGTGCGGGTGACACATGAAGCTTAATGGTTATAACATCTGATTAGCAATCAAACTTGTGCTCTTCGAGAGAATGAAGACTGCGTGAAGCGAAAGAAGCACAAGAAAAGAGGAGAAAACACTAGGAAGTGAGCTTACGATCAGCAGCTTCTTTAAACCATTACTCAATTCTCTATGTGAAAATAAAACCAATTTGATAGGTTGCAAAACAATGTAAAAGATAAACCCTAACTGCAGAGAATATTATGCAGCAAACATTGAACGAAACCCTAATTAAGATCCAAGGATCACAAACCCGTTCCAATAACTTGACTCCATCTCGCCTTAAATTTATAGAAAACAAAAAGGGGACAAAAAAAAAAGGGGGGGGGGGATTCTATATGACAGCGAGACTACTTAATTCAAAACTAACCAAAACACCTATTTTCTAATCAAAAGATCTCTTCACTGGTGGTGGATTAACTCAGTTAGGCTGCCTCCTGATGAGAATCTTCCACCTAAATCTCAGCTACACTTGTTTGGCAAACAGGTAGAATGAGAAGCATATTTAATTACTTTTCCTTTCTCAACCGCAATGAATTTTTTATATTTCATATCATTTAAGAATGAAAGAATCACATAGTAAAAACAGAGAAACCGAAAGGATTGCAGATGAATGGCAGGTACTGCTGCCTCGGGATTCTGCTGCACGTATCTTGAAGGGGCCTGTTTTTTAAGATCACTACCTTTTAGGGTTTGGAATCAAACAGGCATCTGAATCACCGACATGCAAGGAACTTGTCATGTGATAACCACGGTCAGAACGACAGAGGTATCTTCTTTGGAAGGGTTAATTGGTGTAATTACTTTGTTTTGTTTTGTTATTTTATTTTATTTTAAATGTATTTACGGCAGCAAAAACCTTTAAAAGGTTGATTTTATTTCTGACCAGATTTTAGTCAACACAATTGAATATGGTAACTACTGCTTATTACATCTTTCTAAACACACTACCGTTTCAACAAAAATATGGAAACAATTAGGCCGATGCAAATGTTTTCGACTCAAAATTATCGCATGCCTTACTGCTCTACCAGGAAACAGAAGAAAAGTGGAGAAAAAAAGATGAAATTGTGAGATTACACAAACCATTTCAACTTACTTTGTAAAACGAGCAGACCTTCAAACGACTTCCCAGGTTTGTTTTTGTCCTAGATGTGTTCATGGTTGCAATAGTATGCCATGATAATTAAAACCCCCTTTGCTTCTGCTAGCTTCTCCACCGTATTGTTTCTCTCACTCCTTTCAAGCCTCCCTTGCTTTGTAGGCCCTGTAAAAAGGCATTTACTAGTGCGCTTAATCTTAATCCAACATAAAATCAATGATTACAAGCGCAACAGACCGAGGTGACCAAATTAATAAAGGCGAAATCAAAAATCTAGTTCTATTTACAAAACAGAACTTCAGCACAAAGCCTCACATTCATAGTCAATTTTCGACCAAATAGGATTGCATGTGACTACTTGAAATGGTATATTTTCATTTTAATTGTAAAATGGAATCTCGTAAATAAACTTAAATTTTTGCTTCTTTTAAACCTTGAGTAAAATGAGGTTTCTTGCATTTAAGGTGGAAAGAGGAAAGAAGTTTTTTGAGAAATGAGATTACTTGCTTGGTTTTATTTTAAAAAGATTATAATTGGATAAATATGATGTCAGCCTCTAAGAAATATAAGTGTCATAATCATTCATTACGTTCCAGTGCCCGCGACATAAGTCAAATAACCTCCACGTCTGAATCACAAGCCTTGCAAAATCATGGCTACCAAAAAATTTGTACAAGTGCTGATATCCCAACAAATTTTTTTATTTAAACCCTTAATCAAGCCAAATAAGAGAACATTATAATATTTTTGAATATGTTCCTGTTAAAGACTTGGTCAAATCAAGTTATTATGTGATCGAATATACTGTTGTGTAAAATAAAGCAATCAATTTCGACCATTAATTCTGGTGTCTGATTAAAGAAAAACACCAATTTGGTATAAATTTGTATTTATTTAATTAATTATTTTTCTTCTTAATACATATAAAAAATTCTTTCTAAATGCTTTTAATCATGGTAAAAGAAAAGAGGAAATATTGGTTATAATGTTAAGCAAATCCCTTAAATATATTAATAATTTTCATTTTTTTAAAAAATTTGATATATATTATTTATAATATTATTTACATAAAAATTAAAGATTAATATTTCATAATGATAGATTTGTTAAGAAAATTAACTCTTTAAACTTCAGTTTTTCAAAGCTTTAGCCGAGGGACAACTAGACACCAATTTAAAAAATGAAGACGTTTTAAATTCTGCAAATAATGAAATTATTGTCACAGTAAAGTATCAACAGAAATAGCTCCTTCTATGTCTTTTATAATCATTTATGCTTTGGATTTGTAAGCCGCCAGAAAGTAAAATTGATATTGTTTATTCACTGGCGACGAAACTGGCCTTTTCCGGTCCCCAAAGGAAGAAAATGGATGGGGAAGAAAGACGACATATTTCCTCATGGGATTGCCCATGTGATAGGCAACTTCTAAACTCTATTTGTTTGGGGCCGCACTAAAGGCCAAGTTAGAAGAATTAGCTTTATCCCCTTCCCCAGATTCTTCAAGGAAACTAGCAACTATTGCCAGGGCATGTCTCAAAACGTTCTTCTCCCAAGCATCTTCGGCCTCCTGCCCACTTGTCTCATACGCACTGGTGGCGTCAACCCGATGCAAGTTCCATCCCAACTCTTTTCTGAAATTTTCGATCTTTCCCAATTGGACAGTTGCTAGCTTGTAAGTGTTTTCTTTCATCTCGTTGATAGCATCGTCAAGCAATATGTTCTTTGTGATCTCATCAGCCATGTCTTTCTCGGCACGGAAAAATTTGTCCAGCTCTCGAACCCCAATAGTTCTCCGGATCCCTCGAGTGTAGTCCGCACGAGAAACAAACATCCCACGGACCTCATTGATCATACCACGATCCAGCATCTGATCAACTCGTTTAGCCAAGGTGTTGTTCAAAACGGGCGAAGCAACATCTATCCACAAAAAACAGCAATCATAATTGTCTTTGAAATCGAATGATGGATCTTCCACAAGTGCCCTGATGTAGTTGTTCGAACAGCCAACAATGATTGGCAGGCAGCCTTTTTCTATGGCACGATTCAAGGCTCCATTCGCATACTCGCAAAATTGTTGGGGGGTAAAATCTGCTTCTGGTTCCAAAAATGATAGCAAATGGTGAGGCACACCCTGGCACTCTTCTTCAGAAATCCTGTTCGTTACAATGTCAAGACCCTTGTAAAACTGCATCTTGTCAGAATTGATGATTTCTCCGTTGAAATGTTTGGCAAGATCGATGGAGAGCTTTGATTTTCCTGTGCCTGTAGTACCCAGTATGAACAAAGCTTTGCCCTTCTTAGTATGATACTGAGTATCAATGCCAATTTCAGGTGTTGCAGTTTTTGAGCTACAAAATCAAAAAACAAGAAGAAAAGTGTGCATATTCTTACTTATATATAACTTTGAACTAGCTTGATTAAAGTCTTGGCCAAAAAAACAAAAAAAATAAAAAAAATCACAGGAAAAATTTTGTTTTTGACTGACAATTTTATCCTTCATAGACTAGCTCCTTACAAGAGGAGATATTAATCAATCTGAAGAAAATTTAACTCTACGGTCAAAACATTAACGAAATTGGCCCGAAGAATTATGCTTCTCCACAGTTTGGCAAAATTATTCTCTAAAAAATATAACTAGACTTTCATATGCCTTTTTTTATGTTTGGTACATCCCCAAATATTTTCATTCTGTTCATTTAAATATTTGTAATTCTTCTTTTTGTTTTTTTTTTTTGTTCTTTTTATGATATTCACATTCACATTCTTCTTTCTTTTCTTCCTTCTTTCATTCATAATTTTCTTTTAAAAAACGTTATTTATGATACTTTGTCTTCAATTATCTATCTTTATTTTAAGACCCTTCGTTGTCTTTTTTTTTTTTATCCCTTTAACAGGATACATAATGTAAAAACGTATGTACAGAACCGAACTAAGGCGCATAATGGACCTCCTTTAATGGGAATAATCGTGGAACTATCCACATCAATGATTATGAGAAGGCCACGACTAACGTTATGTATATCCAGAAAATGAGGAGCACAATTTTTTTTCCCATGTTTCATATTTCTTAATTTTTGACACTAAAATAAGCATAGTAATTTGTGACATATAATTAATTAATGGGTTCCTTTTTCATAGTTCATTAATAATTTAAGACATTAATCATGCCTAAAAAGAATGACACATAGACCAATTCTGACGAATTTGATACTCGATATAATTGAAAGTCAATAAACCCGAAATAATCTGATCTGAATCTGACCCAACCCATGGTTTGTCACACGTACTTAATAGTTAACAATATCACCACATCAATCAAGAGTTTATTATTCAAAGTTAAGTTGAAATCATATATTTTGTGCAGTTTATTTCTAGTTTCATGCCGGTGAAATGGCTAAATCGGCATAATGATTTGAATTTAAATAGGTTCAAAGTGCAAATATTTTATTAATCAGCATTAAAATTGAAGTAATTATTTTCAATGGATAGATACAAAAGGAAAAATATTACACAATCAAGCAAGTTGCATTTCAGACCTGATCATGAACTTCATTTCCGAATGTCGGGGAGATGGGATGGGCGCTTGTTTTCTTCCAGCAGAGAACCCTTGACAAAATGGAGACCCCATAGTAAGTAGCGAATTAGTAGCAGTTGAGATTGCAACCCTGCAAGTATATATAATAGTTACTCTCAGTAAGATATATAAATATATGATCAGAAAATATTATTTTCATGTTTTGTGTTTAATGTCTAGATAAATTAATGCACTATGAGAAGTGAAATGTGAAATAAGTTAAAGATGGACATAGATGAGCAAACAGAAGTCAAGCACATCGTCGATGTCTAAGGCGATAAAAACTTAGTTATGCAAAAACCAAATGGATTCTTTGTATTTTACCTACCCATTAGCTGAAATCTTAAGCAAAATAACATATTTATGTTGGTTTTGCATGTTAAAATTTATATATTTTGGGTGAATGTTACGTTATATTTGTGCTCTAGGATGCCCCTCTATGTCAGTAACGGGTTCAACCAGTACTCCGAATGTAACTAGTTGTATTCTCTAGTATGCTCTCTGCTTTAACAACACATACTCTTCATTTTCTCTCCACATTTCTTCTATTTACAATCCATATTTTCCTTCATCTCTCTTGTCTGTCTACTATCCCTTTTCGTTCCCAAAACATTATCTCTCCTCTCCCTCTCGTAGGGAGGAAGTTATAAAGAGCATTAGAGATGGAGAGCAAAATTGTACAAATTTCATGTGAACAAATAATAATATAAAACAAAGAAAGAGAGAAAAAGGAAAAGGTAGCTTACATTTGGAGAATATAAGCCTATTTACTGAAAGAGGTTAGCCGCATAAATTTTATGAGGAAAAAAAAAAAAAAACTTAACATCAGAAAACTAACAGACAAACGATGAAGAAAATGTATGAACATCAAGACAGAAAAAACAAAAAACGAAAAAAAAAAAAAACTGAAATCATTACTTTTATTTACTGCAGCATAGAAGGAGGGAGGGAAAGAATAGCTAACAAGTACAGAAAGGTTTGGAGTGCCAAAAATATATATAACCAACATCTTGTAGAATTAAATGACTCCTTAGGTAATCTAAATGTGGATAACATTAATTATACGGCAATCGGAGTAGATTTTGTTGTTCCTGAGGTAATTCCAAATGCCCGTATATGAGAGCTACCGCGTAGATACACTATTTCAGTAGGTACAGTAAATATAGTGTAGTTTATATCACATGAAATAGAATTTGGTATTATATTAAGTGTCATTTTATGTGATATAAGTTATATTATATCTACTGTGTCAACCAAAACAGTGTACCTACCGGATTAAGAGAATTCTAAATGTGGAAGAAGTCATTGATTGTAAGATAAGGCAAGAAGATTTGGTCGCATGCATATATTATCATTAGCAATGTCGTATGAATTTCATACTTATCAACAAAAGTGGGATAAGTTCTGATTGGGTTAGTAACTATTGATTTCACACAGATAAGTTCTGTTACTGAAAAATCATCCAAGTAAGGTTTCTATTGTTAAAAATAGTCCGAAATTGGACATTTCGTAGAAACAATTGTCAACTGATGGCGTGGCACATTACGTAGACGTTGATGTGTTAAGAAACCACTTCCATAGTCAACACTACCTTAATGACTTGGATAACCAATGATGTGGCAGGCCAGAGGCAAGCCAATAGTTATTGATTCTCGCCTAAAAAACCTCTCTCCTTCTTGCACTCTCTCAAACTCTCTCTAGGTCACGAAAGTAAGGAGAAAAGAGCAGAAGCCCTATTTTTTCGGTCTCAAATCAATTGATAAGAACATACCCAGAAAAAAGGAAAAAAAAAGGGGTTTTGGCAGAGTAGTCTAAAAAGCATAATTATATCGACCCCTCCATTGTTGGAGCAAACGCCATTGACTCGGCCGTGATGCTACCGCTAAAGTCCTTTGCTATTATTGCTAGATTTACATCACTAGAAGTGATTTTTGTTTAAAATTTCTCTGCCAAATTATTGTTACCTTGGAAACTGATGAGGACTCAACTTGTTACAAACCCGTTTATGTGTACGTTAGGTTTTTTTATGTATATTTTATACATTAGTGCTTTGTATGCGTGGAGAAACTGAAAGCAAAAACTAGTCCTTTTATGCATTTGTTGATTTTTTTTTTTTTTCCATAATGGCACACTCTGATGGGGTATTTTCTATTATATGTGATGGGTTCTTGGTGCGTAACCCAATTGTCGCATACAAGAGAGGCATACAACTTAAGATAGACATCCCAAATGCTGACAAGTTTTTGTGTTTTTGACATAAAATATACTACAAATTGGCTACTTAGGGGCGAAATAATTGATGATGATAGAATTAGAGGCTTGTTTTACATAATTATAGGGAGGCCATTGGGTGAAGGCCTTAGGGAATTAAGAAGTGACTTTGATTTTATTGATATGGCGAAATGTATGACGGAGAATGAAGAGAAAAATATAATGTTATGTTGAGTGCAGTGGTAATGTTGACATGAAAGAGATGAAAGCTGGAAGCATGTAAGATGCTTCGGGAAAGCATAAGCTTAGAAAGCATGTTACGGGAAAATTTGTGAAGGACTCTGAATATTTCCAGATGATAAATTCATCCGGCCCGAAGGATATACTGCCGTAAGGAACGGAACTTCAATAAAATGTGAATATTTCTGAGAGGATCCTTTGAGTTTTTGCAATCTTTGCACAAGAATCTATACTTCGAGCTATGCCTTTTGCTTTTTCGAATCTCTTTGATGCTAAAGGGATTTTGTGAAAATATATTTCCTTTGATCCTGATTGAGTGTTTCAGATCGAATATTTGTGCTTTACATAAAATGGAAGTGTTGAGAGGAGCAGAGTCAAAGATTCGGCCTCTATTCAGCATGACATTGGATAATGGAGAGCAGGCAAGTTATTGTGAGAGAGAGCAGAATTAACATTGTTTATTCATTAGTGCTAGAACTAGTTTTTTAGGGTCCCAAAATGAAGAAAATGGATGGGGAAGAAAGATGACACATTCCCTCATGGAATTGCCCATGTAATAGGCAACTGCTAAACTCTATTCGTTGGAGCCACACTAGAGATCAAACTAGCAGAATTAGCTTTATCAACTTCCTCTGTTTCTTCAAGGAAACCACCAACAACTGCCAGGGCATGTCTCAAAACGTCCTTCTCCCAAGCATCTTCGGCCCCCTTTCCACTTTTCTCAAACACACTGGTGGCATCGATCCGACGCAAATTCCATCCCAACTCTTTTTCGAAACTTTTGATCTTTCTCAACTGGGAATCTACTAGCTTGCAAGTGTTCTCTTTCATCTCCTTGATAGCATTATCAAGTAATATGTTCTTTGTGGTTTCATCCACCATATCTTTCTCGGCATAGAAAAATTGGTCAAACTCTGGAACCCCAATAGCCCTCCGGATCCCTCGAGTGTAGTCCGCAGAAGTAACATATGCCTCGCCGATCTCATTAATCATTCCGCAATCCAGCATCTGATCAATTCGCTTAGCCAAGTAATCGTGCAGAACAGGCAAAGCAACATCCATCCACAAAAAACAGCAATCATAATTTGCTCTGAAATTGAATGATGGATCTTCCACAAGTGCCCTGATGTAAGTGTTCGACCCGCCAACAATGATTGGCGGGGAGCCTTTTTCTATGATATGATTCAAGGCTACATTCGCAGTGTCGCAAAATTGTTGGCTCGTAAAATCTGCTTCGGGTTCCAAAAATGCTAGCAAATGGTGAGGTATACCCCGGCGCTCTTCTACAGGAATCTTGTTCGTGACAATGTCAAGACCCTTGTAAAACTGAATCTTGTCGGAATTGATGATTTCTCCTTTGAAATGGTCGGCAAGATCAATGGAGAGTCTTGATTTTCCCGTGCCTGTAGCACCCAATATGAACAAAACTTTGTCCTTCTTAGTATGGAGTTGAGTACCAATGGCAATTTCGGGTGTTGTAGTTTTTGAACTACAAAAAAAAAAAAAAAAAAGGTTACTCGTTTCTCTTACTTATATATAACAATGAGCTAGCTTGATTATAGTCTTAGAAAAAAAAAAAAAAATCAGAGGGAAAATTTTGTTCCCGATTATCAATTTTAGTGTCTTTAGACTAACAAATTAGAAGAAGAAATATTAAATCATTCTAAAGAAAATTTAACTCTACGATCAAAAAATTAACGAAATTGGCTTGAAAAATCATACTTCTCCACAATTTGGAAAAAATTTTCTTTAAAAAATATAACTAGACCATCTAAGAATATAAATGAAAGGATTTTCCATATTCCTTTTTTTATGTTTGGTACATCCCAGAATATTTTCATATTTGTAATTCTTTTTCTTTTTTTCTTATGGTATTCATATTCACATTCTTCTTTCTTTTCTTTTTTTCCTTCTTTCATAATTTTCATTAAGAAAAACATTATTTATGATACTTTGTCTTCAATTATTTATCTTTATTTTAAGACCCTTCCTTATTTTTTCTTATTTTTCTTTTGCCGTTAAATAGGATACATAATGTAATAATGTATGTACAGGCCGAAGTAAGGCACATAATAGCCCTCCTTTAAATTTATTATATAAATATATTTATTTTTATCATATCAAAAATATGTATAAATCTCTTTTAATATAATTTAATAAATATTTTTTCTGATATTTTTTTATCTATTTTATATATTTGTTATTAAATAAATAGATATAATTTTTTAATAATATATATATTATTTTCTCATTTTTTTTCTCTCATAACTTTTGTCATAATTTTATTTTTACACTAAAGAATTCAAGACTTGATATAATTGAAAGTCAATAAACCCGAAATAATCTAATATGAATCCGACTTGAGCCGTGGTTTGTGACGTCTACTTTATAGTTAATAATATCACTACATCAATCAAAGGTTTATCATTCAAAGTTAAGTTGAAATCTTTTATTTTGTGCAGTTATTTCTTATTGTCAATTTCATGTCCGTGAAATAGCTACATAAGCATGAAGATTTGAATTTAAATAGGTTTAAAGTATAAATATTTTATTAATCGACATTAAAATTGAAGTAATTATTTTCAATAAATAGATACACAAGGAAAAGTATTACACAATCAAGAGTCTTGCATTTCAAACCTGATCGTGCACTTCATTTCCATATGCTGGGGGGATGGGATTGATGCTTGTTTTATTCCGGCAAAGAACCCTCGACAAAATGGAAACAGTTGAGATTGCTATCCTGCAAATATATATATCATAGTGCCTCTCGGTTAGATAAGTAGACATATAATCACAAAATATTATTTTTATGTTTTATGTTTAATGTCTATATAAATTAATGCACTCTAAGAAGTGAAATGAGAAATAAGTTAAAGATGGACGTTGAAGAGCAAAAAGAAGTCAAGCACATCCTGATGTCTAAGGCAATAAAAACGTAATTATGCAGAATCCAAAAGGATTCTTTGTATTTTAACTACCCATTAGCTGAGATTTTAAGCAAAATAGCATATTTAAGTTGGTTTTGCATGTTTAAAATTATATATTTTGAGTAAATATTATATTGTATTTATGCTCCAAGATTCCTCTCTATTTCAGTAATGGGTTCAATCAGTTCTCCAGATGCAACTAGTTGCATTCTCTATTTTAAAAACACTTATTACTCTTTATTTTCTTTCTACATTTACTCTATTTATAATCCATTTTTCCTTCCATCTCTCTCGTCTCTTCATTTTCTATCTACTGTCTCTTTTCTTTCCCAAAACATTCTCTCTCCTCTTCCTCTACATAAAGAACAAGTTATAAAGAATATTTAAGAGAGATAGAGAGCAAAATTACACGAATTTCTCGTGAACAAATAATAATATGATACAAAAAATGAGACCAAAAGGAAAAGGTAACATATATTTGGAGAATATAAGTCTATTTATTAAAAAAGGTTAACTGCATTTTTATGAGAATAAGCCTTGACATAAAAAACCCGACAATCAAACTGTGAAGAAAAGATATAAAGATCAAGGTAGAAAAAACAAAAACAAAACAAAATTGAAACCATTACTTTTATTCACTGCAGCAATAGGAGGAGGGAGGGGAGGTAACAAGTGCAGAAGGATTTGAAATGTCAAAAATATATATAACCAACATTTGGATACCTAAATGATGCCTAGCCAATGTAATTATAAATGTGGCAAAACTAGCATTGATTATGAGTTAATGTAAGTGGATTTTTTTTTTTTTTTTTGGTTATCATATATGAGAGTTAATGCGTACACACTATTTTAATAGAATAGTGGATAACGTACACACTATTTTAATAGAATAGTGGATAGCGTACACACTATTTTAATAGAATAGTGGATATAGTTTGATTTATTCCGCGTGAGATAGCATTTAGTATGTAGTACCAAATGCAATCTCATGTTAGTATAAATCACATTGTGTCCATTGTATCTATCAAAAATAGTGTGTCTACCTAGTATTTTTCCCTATATATTTCTTGGGCATTATATGTGTCCGGGAACCACTTACACAGTTAACACCCTGCTTAATGCCGCGGAAAAATGATGACGTGGCAGCCAAAATAAAGAGAAAAAGGCAAAAGCCCTAATTTTTTGGTCTCAAATTGATTGATGGGGACACGCGGAAGAAAACTGGGGTTTCGGAGAGTAGGCTGAAAAGCACGGTCATATCGGCCCGTGTTGTTGGAAAAAGTGTCGTTGACACGACTGTTACGCCACCGCTAAAGTCCTTTGCCATTTTTGCTAGAGTTACATCACCAGAGGTAATAAGTTTTGCCAGTGCCTTTTCATGCCATTTTTTATTTTTTATTTTCCTAAAATGACATTCTTTGATAAGGTATTTTCCATCTAGAGGAGTTTACATTTATATTACTAAGTTTTTGATTGCTTACATATAGGTCAATAACTTAGAAGAGGATTGCCAATATTTCATGAGTTCAAATTTATATTACATTTTTTGATTTTTTTTTCCCTAAAATGACATTTAGAAGAGGATTATCAATATTTGATTACATGTACGTGGCTCTTGGTTGCTGTAAAAGGGGATTTTTAAAAGGTTATAAGAAGATGATTGGTATGATGGTAGTTTCTTAAAAGGATTTGTTATAGGAACCCTCTTATCAATTGTCGGAAGAGACACAAATAACCAGATTTGCCTAATGGTTTGGTTGTGGTTAAGAAGGAAATAACTACAACATGGAGTTAGTTCATCTCTTTATTGAAAACTAACATCAATATGCTAAATGGTGATGGTTAGGTAATAATTTTTGATAACCACCCTGTAAGCCTTTATTTTTAATGCTTTTATTGGATTTGTCTAATTTTGTATTTATGCTTTCATTGCACTACCCACTAATACTAACATTTATAAACCTAAAAATAAACAAAATGTTAGTTACAAGTCTAATTGTAAACTTATGTGATTTTTATTGATTTCATTGTAAACTTATATCATAGTTACTAATCCAATCACAAACTTATTTGCAATGAATTCTAAAAGCCATGAGGGATTATCTACTAAGGCAGAACATAGATTCTATGCAAAACATATATTTACTAATTAGGTAAGACAACATAGGGGGTGTGAATCATTAACATTATTTTGGGATAGTGTTAAGGCCCTTAACATCCCAAATTTGGAGTAAAGTCTATTACAAATGAAAGTTTTGTCACCTGAAGCACTTAATAACTTTGTCAAATATCCTATCAAGAGATGGTGCAAAGTATATTTTGACACATCAATGAAATGAAATATAGTTGACAACAATTTGTGTGAGGTATTTAATGGTAAGATTGTAAGAGTAGAGTCACAGTGTATTTTATCCATACTTGTAGAAATTAGGGTGATGGTGATAATTAAACTAAGAACAAATAGAGATCAAGAGACAACTAAAGGTTAGAAAAGAGGAGAGAGTTTTGAATATGAAGTGATTTTTAATGATACTAATGGGTATAAGATAATTTATAAAGGTGTCAAGATGGTTGTGTACTTGCAGAAGAGAACCTGTTCTTATAACGGGTGGGATGCGTTTAGCATACCTTATTGTTGTGTTATTTTTGCTATTATACATCAAGGAATAGAGCTTATAGTTTATCTATGTCCTTGGTTAATCAAGAAAAGAAAATACTTAAAAACATATTTCTTTATAATAAATCCTTTACGAGGTTAGTACTTTTAGGAAAAGAGTGGAAATGACCTTATCAATTCATCACTATTAAAGGACATGATAGGGATGTCAAAGAAATAAAGAAATAGAACTAATAAAAAGCCTTATTCATATATAGGCAAGTTAACCAAGAAAGGATCAATGATGATTTGCAAAAACTATCATTAGTTAGGGCATAGCAAATGAAGTTGCATAAATGCTCTAACTCTTTATCCTCAAAAACCATGAAGTCTAGTGGGTATCTTAGAAAAACTTTTTCCATTACTTGTTTGTTAATTTATTAATCATGAAACTATATACAATTTTGATTTTAAGTTAAAAAGAGCAAAAGAATAAGGTCTTAATATCCAACAGAAAGATAAAGTTCTAATATAATCAGTCCTTGAGAGCTATAACAACAAAGAAACTAGATATTGTCAACCCTTATAAGAAATGTTAATGGATTCATTTCAATTAGAGAGCTTATACAAGCTGTATACATTCAAAAATTTACAGTAACTAATTAACTTTTAAGATGAATCTTTTATCTTTTGTTTATAAACATTGTTTATAATCTCATTTTGTTTTTTTGTAAGGCATATCATGCCTTTTCCCAAAATCCCTTTTCGTTTCTGATGAAGATAGTTGTCTATATAACTACATAAAAGAAAATTACTGGGTATAATGTTTTTTTTTTGGGGATAATTGGGATACTAGGAATTGTTAGTATACATGGTTCACATAGTACTCGGAATAATATTAATCATGAAACAATATTACTTTTGTTTATAGATAAATGACAGGTGAAAATTATGTAATTAAAGGTCTTTTACTTTCATTGTTAAATTAGTAAATGAAATTAACATTATTAACTCAAATATAAACTGAATAACTTTTAAAATGAGAAAAGAGGGACATTTGGAAAGAATAACTTTTAAAGAGAGAAAGTAGAGAGAGAAACAAAAGTTATGTCAAGGTAGGAGCCATATAAAAGAGAGAATGTCGTTAATGTGACACGTGTTTTTGTGACATTAGTGATCTATTTATAGACGTTTTGTAATGGTATTATCCTTCAATAGATAATTTTTAAGTTACTAACCCATATGCGAACAATTATAAACTTAATAACTTAAACGTTAACTTATCCCATTTTCTATCATATCATATGTGGCAGGTCCTTAGTGTGTGACCCCATACAAAGGAGCCACACCACATGAGATAGATATCACTGAAGTTGATAAATCTTGTGTTTTTGACATAAAACATACTATGAATTGGCTGCTCAGAGGAGAAATAGTTTATGATGATATAATTAAAGGCTTGTTTGACATAATTATAAATAGGCTATTGCGTAAAGGCCTTAGGGAATGAAAAAGTGACTCTGATTCTGACAGTATTGACCTATTTGATTTTGATGTTGAGATAATGGCAAGAGAGAAAATTAGTTTTAGGTATATTAAAGATAATCTTAGTGAAGATGATAACTTGTGATATGTCTAGAATATTAATGAATAGGATTAATGAGAAAGGAGACCTACATGGTTTGGATAAAGATACTTACACAAAAATATGAGAGTGGCCTTATTGTTATGGAATTAGAGCTTGTTGATAAGCAAGAATCAAAACGCTTTGGTGACGATGTAGAAACATGTGATACACCAAAAAAAAAAAAAGAAACAGGGCAGGTTGGAACTTCAACATTTGTGTAAATTCATGTTGGGAAAACATATTCCCAAAGTCAAAAAATTTCAGTGATCTTATTAGTGATGATGAGGAGAAAGATGATAAATTAGAATATGCAGAGGTCAATGTTGAAGGGGCATCTAATCATGGTGAAGAACCTGCTGGGAGAATGACAAAAGTGAGGAATTTCTACATAGGTGGGAGAAAAAGAAATGATAGGAACCCAAGACCAAATAAAGGGACAGAGACAAATACATTAGCTAATAAGGGGAAAGGGAATGTGTTGAAATAAAAGATGAGTATGAAACTTAATACTTTGACACGGATAAAAAGGGTGGTTATGATTCAGGAGCATCTAATGGAGATAATGCTGTCAAGCACAAGAGTTATGCCCCTGTCTATGATGCTCAATCAAAGAATCTTGAATTTGCCATTGGTATGAAGTTCAGAGATGCTGATGAGGATGCAATTTTAAAGGATGCCATTGCCAATAAAGTAGATATTGGATATTCGAAACATAATTGGAACCTTCCGAGAGCTTTTTGCACAACACCTAGTAACCCATGAAAGATGACCATAGCTTTACCTACAAAAGAAGTCTTCAGAGTATCTAGACTATTTGAACAAGATCACACATGTGCTAGGGTCTTCAAAAATAAGAGAGCAGCAAGGATGTGGCCTACTAAGAATTTATTTCAGAAAATGAGTAGACTTGCTACAATGTTCTTAGATATGTAACCATATCAACGATGAAGGGAGTTAGAAAATATGTGTTAAATAAGTTCACTAGGAACTTAAGTGAAAAGTGTACTAGGTTGCGGGATTATCAATTGGAGCTTTTGAAGTTAAACCATGGTAGAACAATGAAATTTGAAGTCCATATGTCATCCATTAAATGTGGGTTAGCCATTTTTTATTGCATCTATAAAGTCTTTAATTGCTATAAGCAAGGGTTCTTGAAGGGTAGTTGGAAAATAATTGGGTTAGATGGTGCTTTCTTGAAAGGACCTATCAAAGGTGCTTTCTGTTTTTTCATAACTCTAATAACTTAATTGTGAACTAAATTACAAAGTTATTGACTCAATGATAATATAATTCTGAAATTGTGAACTAGTTTATAATTTAATGACCTAGACTGGAGGATTTGTTTATACTGGAGGTGAGATGTTTTGTAGCATCCTATGTTGTCATGCCATATGCGCTATTATGCATAGGGAAGAACCCAGGAGTTATCTGGACCCTTAGTTCAAGCAAGTTAAATATTTTGACACTTATTTTGCAATGATGCAACCAATTGGGAGACACACTTCTAGCCAAAATTTAATAAATACCCCATTGATCCACTAGCCTTGAAGAGCAACCAGGGGAGGCCCAAGAAACAAAGGATCAATTAAAGAGAACCATATCTCCACACTGAGAAGCTAATAAAGAGGGGATCATAATTACGTGCAAGAAATGCCTTCTACAAGAAAATAACAAGAGGACATTTCAAAACTCAGCTGCACCAACACTTCCAAAGCCTATTAGACCTGTAGAAATATGTCCCAATTAGTCTCATTTCTCTATTACTTACTCACTAATGAAGTTTTTTTTTTAACATATTCAAAAAAGAGCAAGAAAACTAGAACTGTAAAAATTGAAACTAGGAGAAGACCAATTGCCACAAGTACTCAATAGTTGTAACAGAAAATTAATTAGAGGAAGACAGAAGGTTCAAAAGAAGGTAACGAATATGCTTTTAACTCTAGAGCTTGTACACGGTGCATGCACTCAAGAGTTTAATGGGTAGAGCTAAAACAAAATATTTAAAAAATTGTTGTTTTTTGCACATTGCCAAAAGTGTCCCACTTTAGTTTTTTTTAAAGCCTATGGTGCTTATTCCAAGATCTTCTTTTGGTTGTAGTATTTTTCAAATATCAGTACAAATAGTTAGTGTTTTTCTGGGATACTTGTAATTCATAGTATACTTGGTATATTTGGGAGATGAAATTGTAAATGGCAATGCCTATTTTGGTATATGAATGCAGTTATTATTTTTCCATCCTTTATGAACCTTTCCTTTACTTGTGCTCATTGCAATGTTTATATTTTTATCCTTTTTTAGGGGGGGGGGGAAGAAAATAGCAATTTTCAAAGGAAACACCAAAGATTCATTATAATCTGACTTTTATTGAAGCAAAAGAGCAGGATTTCATTGATTGCAAGCCATAAAAACCAAAATGTCGTCCTCTAAACATACAACCATCAATTTATAAATACATAAACCCAAAAGCCCACATAAACTTCCCCCAAAATACTACAACTACCTTCAATAAAAACCACCTTGATGCTACTTCTTACCCATATAGATTGCCGTGCCTTCTAAATTTACCAAAATGAAGCTATTTCTTGGATTGAACCAAACACATTTCCTTTTTTACTTTGCAGACATTGGCTATTGCCCTATCTTCAATTCCAACGTCTAATCCTATCATTGCAGCAGCAACCAAGAAATTGAATACCCATGTGAGAATCAAGAATAATCACATGTCTCACTGCTCTACAAGAAGAAATTTGAAGAAAAAAATGTTGAAATTGTAAAATTACACAAACCATTTGAACTTACTAGATATAACAAGCATACCCTAAAGCAACCTCCTGGGTTCGTTTTTGTCCAAGATGTCTTTATGTTTTCAGATTGGTTGCAATAGCATGTTTTGGTAATTAAACCCCTTCTTCTTCTTCTTGCTTCTACCCCTTATTGTTTCTTCCACTTCTTTCAAGATTCTCTTACTTTGCAGGACACAAAAAAGGCATTTACTAGTGCTTTTAATCCTAATCCAACGCAATTAATGAATACAAGAACAATAGACCAAGGGGACCAAAATAATAAAGACCACATCAAACATCTAGTTCTGTTTATAAAATAGAACTTCAGCACAAAATCCCTCATTGATTGTCAATTTTCCACCAAATTGCATTGCATAAAACTACTTGTAATAGTATATTCTCATTTTAATTATTAAATGGAATCTTGTAAATAAGCATTAAGTTTTGCTTCTTCTAATCCTCGAGCAAGGTGAGGTTTTTTGCACTTAAGGTGGAAAGAAGAAAGGAGTCCTTTGAGAAATGAGATTACCAGCTTTAGTTTTATTCTGAAAGATAACAATTGAATAAATATAATGTCAGCCTCTGAGAGAGAAAAGTGTCATAATCATTTGTTATATTACAGTGCCTGCGATACAAATCAAATAATCTCCACATCCAAACCACAAACCTTGCAAAATCATGCGTACCAAAATGTTGTACAAGTACTAATATTCCTCCAGAATTTCTATTTAGGCCCTTATCGGTAGCAGTAAGAGCTTCATCAACAACAATTGCTGGCCACACAGCTTGGCCTACAGTAAAGCAATTAAACATTACAGTTTCTCTAAAACCCACAAAAAAAAAAAGAGAGAAAAAAAAAAGAGGTAAATAATGCAGTCCAAACCTTACTTGTTAAAAGGCAACTAGGACAACAGTACACTTAAGATCATACCAAATGTTGCCATCAAATTAATAAAAAAATAGTCTACGATGGTACTTGTGAGTTTATGCCCTATAAGTACAATAGTTTACTAGTTAGACGTGATTTTTAATTTATCAAGTTATTGTTTAGTCTATCTATAAGGTTGATAATGTAGCTCCATCACGGCACCAAAGAGAATGTCGGGTAAAACTCGGTTGACGGTAGCTCCATCAAGGCACAAAAAGAGTCTTCCAAGAAAAGAAAAGAAGTAAACAAGCTCCATATCATAGAAAAGAAAAGACTCGAGATTTTTTAAATAACAGCAGTAGAAAACTTTAGTCCAGACCTAGTAAATTTTGCCCATATAGTATCCTAGGCTCCAGTTCTTGGCAGTCATCTAGGCTACCAGCTAATGCAACCATCTTATCATAATCATAGCTGTCAACATCAGTACTTTTCATTTAAGAAACTTAAGGCATTCAGTTGTTAAAATTATTCAATTTAAATTATCACGTTATTTCTGCATCGGCTTGCATGAAGTCATGTGTGATTTTTATGAGTTATATAAGAGTTCTGGCAATAATTACATCGTTTAGCCCCATAAATAGAATAATGCAGAAAAAATTTTGAAACTTGATTCAATTCAGAAAAGGTCCATTTGGAAAAATTTTGCATCTATTACCAAAACATTTTGGAAACAACGCAAATACATTTCAGACATCTCCAAATTTGCCTGGAACATTAATTTCACAATTTTTGCAAATCATCATAATTTTTTTTTATATAAATTTTATAAATAGATAATGGTTAGATGTACGATTACTATGATGTGATTATTGAATGAATATTTGGTTATATTTGTATTCCATAATATATTATTAAGCTTGTTAATAAATATTAACTAAAAACTAAGAAATAAGTTTTTTTTTTTTTTTTTGAGAAAATTAACGACTTTTATTAATCAAGAAGATAAGCGCCTTGCATCATTCTGAATGAAAGAAGAAATGTGATTTAAACATAAATCTTTCCTCTGTGGATCAGTAGGATTGGCCAGGGCCAGCTGCGCAAGAACATAAACCGCTTCATTGAAGTGTCTACTAACATGGTTGATGGAGAACCTAATGAATGTAGCAGCCAGCACCTGCACATCTTCTGCCAAATGGTCCATCATATTGTTAGCTGGCCTTTGAGCTTGAACAGCGAGCAACAAGTCGAACTCCACACAAATTTCCTGCAACCGTAACTGTTGTGCTTTACGTACCACCTATCTTATTGCCAACACTTCTAGAATTTTAACCAAAAAATTCCCCAAGAAAGACTTTAATCAAAGTGGAAATGGCCTCTCCCTTGTAGTCGTGCAAGACAGCGCCTATCCCTCCCCTTCATTGGTTAAGAGATGCGTTGGTGTTGACTTTGAAGCTACTCAAAACGGGAGGTTGCCACTCGGTTTGCACTCGATCTTGGGCCAGAATTGGAGGCTTTTCCATCTCTCTTGTACTCATGGTAGAGCTTTAGCTCCATTTCTATGACTCTTGGATGTGAACTTTGTTTCCTTTCCATTACACGAAAGTTTTTTGTTCTCCACGATGCCCGAAAGACCATACAAAATAGCTCTGAAGCTTCCCTCTCTGTATTATTTAAAAAGGTTGCCAACCATTCTTCAAACTCCCTTTGGATCATATTATTTATACGCAATCCCGAGGGACTGATAAACCAAACCCCTACTGCCCAAGCACACTGCACCAAGACATGAGAAATTGATTTTGGGGTGCAAACCACATTTGGCACAAGTGCAATCTGATCTCAAACCTTTGTTTACTAGGGAAGCATTAGTTGGAAGAATTCCTTTTGAGTGCTCGCCAAACAAACTGTTCAATTTTAGCGGGAATTTCTAGCCTCCATAATTTTTTCCAAAGTCCCCCACCTTAGCTGGACGAAGATGCAGTATTTGATGTTGACATTCTGGACCTAGCAAGCCGGTAAGCACTTTTAACGGAATAAGAGCCCAACTAGTCAAAATGTCATATAAGTTGGTCCTCCGTTGCTCTTAAAGTAGGAGAGATGGAAAGGATTTGTTCGCATTCATTCGGTATAAATAATTGTTGTACAAGAGTCAATTCCCACCATTTGGTATCCTGGTCAACTAAAAAGGTGGCATGGCTAGACTCCACTAGAACCCGCAGAGATGGTAAACTGAAGACACACAACGCATAATCAATAGTACCCATGACTGGCAAAGTCCAATTTTATCATGACGCTTTTCAGGAAAGACCATTCAACCCTGTCATGGGGTTTGCTCATATCAAGCTTCACTGCCATGCAGCCTTTCCTCCCTTGTTATATGTGCTTCATATAATGAAAAAGTTCAAAAGCAATCAAGACATTATTAGTTATAAGGCGCCCCGATATAGCTTTCGATTGTGTCTCGGAGATAATTTATGGTAAAACTGATTTCAATTTATTAGTGATGGTCTTAGATACGATTTTATAGATGATTTGCATAAACTAATAGGTCAAAAATTAGAGCACTTATCTGGAGCCGCCACTTTTAGAATTAAGCAGATACGCGTATGGTTAACGGAACCTAGGTCTCCAGCGTTGTTCAAAATGTCCAACACCTTGTTTAACACATCTTTGCCCACAATATGCCAAAAAAAATAAAGCTGGCATGCCATTGGGACCGGCTGCCTTTGTCGGGCGCATCTACTCTAAGGCCTGGAAATTTTCATCACGTGTAAAAGCTCTTGTCCATAAGGCATTCATCTAGCTGGTCGACTTTGGACTCACGACTTCTAGGACGAGCCATATATTAAAATTCCCTTGAGACTTCTAGGACTAGTATAACCTTACCCTCCCTTTATTATGGAAACAGGTTGTATTCCGGTTGCCCTCTTACAACCAGTATAACCTTACCCTTTGAGCCCATATTAATGCTTTTTTGTGCAAAAGATCATCAATATCACGTTGAAGCTTCTGAGATAAGGCCAAATTTCCCTCAGAAGGTGCCAATTTCTCGGCCTCAGCTTGTTACACCTGAAGTTGCCGTTACCTCGTTTTAACACTGCCAGAATAGATTTAGTTCCACTCCATTAAATCAGTGTCATACTTACTGATAATTTCTGGAAGCACCCACGTAGAGAAAGAATTTTGAGTTGTCTCCCATGACTTCGCAACTGTAGTTTCACATGACAAATCTTCTAACCACATGACCGCGAATCTAAACTTCGTTTTTTTATTTTTTTTTTGTTGGGGGATGCAGGGAATTAGAACCCACGACAATGTTGAGGAGACAATGATCTGACCCAAATCGCGATGAGTGCCTCACCATGTTGCCAGAAAACAGGTTTATAAATTTTGAAGACACTAGGACCTTGTCAAGTTGATCCTGCATGTTTTCATCATCGAGTCGTCCATTGGACCAAGTGAAATCATAGCCCTGGAAGCCAATGTCTTGCAGCTGGTACTCCATAATAGCTTACTAAGAATTATTCAGGAATGCTACTTGTCTTGGTCATCTGCCCCTTTTCTCAAAAGAAAATAGTATTTCGTTAAAATCTCCTTCGCACAGTCACAGAATTTGCATTTGATTGTGTAGCATGAGAAGTAGATCCCAGGTATGAGCTTTATCTATGTCCTTTGGCCACCTATATATTCCAAAAAATCTCCACTCACTGTCCTGCAAGTCACCACTAAATACTGTGTCAATATGATTATGTGAAAAAGATTGTAAATTTACAGATATAGAATCTTTCCACTGCAAAACGAGGCCACCATTCCCATATCTCCCTAAGCCACGACAATCCACAAATACTCCATGTGGAATCTCAGTTGCTATTTTAAATTCTCCTTCTCATATGCTTCTAATCTAGTCTCCATTAAAACAGACTAAAAGTGGGACCTTAAAGCTCCAAGAGCTTCTTTAATCTGCTTACTGCTTGCAGGTTCTCAAACCTGCGACAGTTCCAGCTTAAGAAAATTATGGCTGTCGGCAGGGCTGGGTATCAGCTTCTGCTGTTGACTCAAAAAATTATGGTTTAGCATCTACGAAACTTGAGGGTTTTAATTTTTTTTTTCTTAACCCGTGAATTCTCAACTTGCCTTTCCATAAGTACTCCAATGACAGGAGCATAATTCCCAGGTGTATAGCTCCCTGAAGTTCTCGTCTTTCTCGTCAAGTGAATATTTGGGCTCTGTCCACATACCCCATCTTTTATAGTGCATGATGGGACTTGGTATTTTGGAGCGACTCGTTTGTAGCATGCTGATTTTCCTTGGGTGGGTCAACTTGCCTCATGTTTTGTGGCCCCTCACCAATCCGTGCGCGGTCCCCAACTTGAAAATTAGGAGATTCCATGGTGGCATCAATGTAATTAGGGGCTTCAACATTATCTCCTAATATCATGGGGTCCTGAGACATGCTCTGGGTAGGAGATGATCTACTAGCTAATGTGGATTTCTGATTGGCATGATTTTCACGTTTGGGTCCCCCTTTGAATCTAGTATACCCCCTTTCTTTCTTCAAAATCACCATCCTTTAGCTTTGAGTTTTTGGATTCTAAACAATTTTTTCCCATTTCCTCTCCCCCTTTGACAAATCGTCAAATTCTACCCATCAAAGGAGAAAGCAAGTAAAATTCAAATGACCATAGATTTCTATTTTAAATCATGGAAATTAATGCACCAAACTTCCCACTTATGTTAGAGGTCCACTAATAATCAATCAACTGGGGAGAAAAACATATGGAATGGAGGTAATTTTAAAGTGCCTCGCAATGCCAATACTTCTAATCCTTGAAAAACTTATACGGTCCTCTGATGACATAGGTGCTGCCTGCAGTTTTAGGGAAAAGGGCACAGCTAGTATATGAGTCCGTATATGGCCAACCAGCCACCGTGAAAGGGCAATGAGGTTGCATGTGTTTTTGAGTTAAATTACCCAACGGAAACAAGGGTTCAGCGTACCAGACCCAATTACCGTTTTGCGTAATGCCTTCGAGTCAAGGGGTCCTGTGTGTTCTTGTATTAGGTGTTAAAACTACAGGCAAGCCAAAAAAGAGTAAAGGCCCAAGGCAACCTGGGGAGACCATAGAGAGGAAGGGGAAATTTAAACAAAGGTGTGAAAAGGGGGCAGCAAATACATGTGGGAAGGGAAGGGAAGGAAGGTTCCCAAAGCCTTGGATTCTACCATTTCTCTCAAAACTACTGTTGTGTTACCGAATTCATTCTGTGACAACCAATTTCAATTCAATAAGGCGATGCATCCTCCCATTTGCCTCTGATTACATCTGTTTTGTTTGGGTGATATTTCATTCTCAACTTTGAAGTCTTGCAAATTATGTCAACTTATAGCGTTTCTAGCCGGAACCAATTACAAGAAAATTTCGAAAGTGTGATCTTCACAACACGCATTTATTTTGCCATTAGACAGGACTTTGATAAGTATAAACAATTAAGTGAAGCCATTTTTAAATTGCTTTTAATTAGTTGAAATTGCTAAATATCGACCCTTTTCATGCATTAGAATTTAGAAAGCACCAACCACTAATTGATTGTCGTGACAAGCACAACTGATGTTGCAAGAGAGGATACTTACAATAAATTTAGTAAAGGCTTAAGCACTGGGATTGCTCGGGGGCCCTCACTCTTCACCCCACTCTAAGATTTTTTATTTTTTATTTTTTATTTTTTGGGTCCTAATTTTCCTTAACAAGGAAAACAAGTGCCCGCTAACATTTATATAGCTATCGTGGGAAAGAACGGGTAAAGGACTACCCCAGCCAGACCCAATGCGCATAACACAGATAATATATTATGTATTAGAGAAATACTAAGAGTTTAAAATTGAAAAAGAATTTAAATGAGATTTAAATAAATAATAAATTTATAAAATTGATATTAAATTTTAATTTAAAAATTTTAAATTATGATATTTGTAAATTTTTTTTACTTACATATTATTTACCTTTTCTTTTCTTTTCTTACCAACGTGGAAACTCATATTTTGAATTTCAACAATCTCATCAATCTTTCTTTATCCGTCTAACAATACTTCGAGAGCCACAAATCTCATTTCCGTTCCAATGTGGGAACTCACACGTAATATTTTAACAATCTCCCCAACCTTACTTCGTTTGATCCATGCTATTGAATACACGTTGTGCTTGTGAACACATGTGTTACCACTTTTCTCTCGGAACTAAAGCATGTCTGCCAATACTCTAAGACTTACGCTACACTTGGTGCTATACTTAGGCACATATGTTATTATATTACTCTTTTTTTGAAGTCACGCCTAGGCAGTATGCTTAGGAACATACATGTTACTACTCCTTTTTTTTAAGTTACATCTTATTACTCCACATATATTGTTTATATTTATCTCTTACCGAATTATTCGTATTGAATTTTAAGTAAATTTTATATCGATTATTAAAAAAATTAAAATAAAATATAAGTAAATAATAAATTTATAAATTTAATATTATATTTTAATTTTAAAATTTTATATTAAATTATAAATTATTTACTCATCTCTCTCCCTTCTAATATAATATCTTTTAACTGTACAATGCACACAAGTTTCTTTAGTCTCAGTGAGAGGGACCTAAAAACTAACATTTAATAATTGCATTGCTCCAGCGGGAGGTTCAGAGGACATGAGTAATCTAACATCTAGAGTAAGTCCAATCAACCCATGTATTTCCCTCTTGGCATACATGTGCTACTGACACTTTCCAATCTCAATATTCAATATCACCACCACCTGAAAACAACCTTCAGTTGCATCGCAAAAACCCATGTTCCAGGCCCCCCATCCAGGCACTTCGACACTGCCAAGTTTCTGCATTGACACACTGTAATTCTGATATTTTAATGGATGAATTTGCTAGTTGTTTTCAAACTGTATCAACTGGTCATTGATGAGAACACTTGAAGCAAATGAAAAAACAGAGGAAATTATTTTGTTTTGCTGCAACTAACAATCAACATTTTCCTTCATTTCTTCTTAAATTTATATAGATTGCACGTACTTGACTTGTAAGTCAAGTTTTTACAGAATTTCATCATTCAAATGCTCTTAATTCTTCAACAAAGCAGCCGCATTTTGTGATCTCCGACTGCTCCTCTTGGGAGGCTGCCGCAGGCCACTTTCCTGCTGCTTCTCTCAAGCTGCTGCTGAAGAGAGGAACTACTGCTGCAGTTGTTTGCTTCCAGCTGCTGCTGATGTTTCTGGTTTGCTGCTCATAAGTGAAAATCATGTAACTGCTTGAAGGATAATGAAGAGATTTTTTTGGAAGATATTCCTCAAACTTTTCAATTTCTCAACACTCTTTATTTTCGAATATATTAAATTTTTAAAGAACAGATTTTGCTTACTCATAATTCCTTTCCATAGCCCTGCCTGGCACAATGTTAAAATTCAAACTGAAGTTTTCTCTCTCGGCCTCTTTGCTGCCAATATCAAATACAATTCCTTCATTATTTTTTCATTTTCAGTCTATTATAAATATTAACAAGATATTTTACAAAATTTAAATTAGATTTTTCCCAGGCAACAAAGCCTCAGTTAGTAATATTGACAGCTTGGATAGCTTAGGAATAATTTTGCTTTTTGGTACATAAAGATTAGGAATAATAGAGTTGCATAGGTCATCAATTACTGATTTAATAATAAGCCAGTAAATGTGAGTAAAATCAAATGTGACTTTTATATAGAACTAATTTTATTATTTTCTTTCTCTTTCACTATTTTATCTCTATCAAAATATTTGAAATTATATTAGAATGATTTGTATATTTTTAACATTATTAATTTACAATGGCCTCTAATCAATATTAAGCTTTTCATTTCAGGGAAAATACATATTAGCATTCTTCGTATTATATTTTTATTTTTACAAGTGACTTCAGAATGATACATTTCTCTTTTTTTCTTTTACAAAATATAGAACATTAATCTTTTCTCTACTTATCCTTTCTAAATTAAAGAAGAACTGAACGCTTAGGATGGGTGAATACATAATTGTATAATTAAATACATGTCACACTGGAACTCATATAAAAGAGAAAAATTATTACACCACAATTAAATTTAGTATAAAAGTATTAATAGTCTTAATGACACTAACATAACATATCAACTACCTAGTTTTATTACCGGCTAGGAATTTCTTCCTGATCTTTTCCAAGAACATGTGTAGGACGGTTCTTGGGAAAAGAGTCAATAAAAAAAAAAATTCTGAGCATCACACAAGAGACTGAAAGATTCAAACACTAAATATCACAGCTTTTTTCCTTAAATCTGCATGTTTGAACTGATATTAGTAAATGAAGAAGCAAATAGTGATTTATTAGCTCATCCTTCCAATATCTGTCTTGGCCTGCCATTTCTCCACCATCAACTTATTCTTCTCAGTTTTCTTCCCTTCTTCTCTGGGGTTTTGATCCACAACAAGATATTGCGGCGGTGTATTCTCTTTGTCTCTACGCTCCCTTTCTCCAAAGTTGATAGCGCACTCGACGTAATTCGCACCTGCCATTGCTAGAGCTTCGATTGACGGCATGGCTTGGCGTAAAAGAGGTCTCTCTTTTTGGTGAGTATATGTAAGGTGAACCAAGACTTGGGTGTTTATGATATTTATAGAACCAAGACGTGGGCATTTAAGATATTTATAGGTGATAATTTAAGTCTTATTTCTTGGGAGTAAGGTCACTGCTGCTCACAAGCACTAGATTGTGTCCGTGATAATGTTAGCGACTGTACCTGTCTTTGTGCGTGTACATGGGTGAATGCACTTGCAATTTAATGTTGTGACAAAAGCTGGTTGATGTTAATGGAGGAAAAAGCTCAAGATTTAGAACATCAAGTCACAGGCACTCAGATATGAAATCAAGAGCTTTCTAACAGAATAGCCATAATTCTTATTACAATGTTACGTGGTACTCTAAAAGAAAAAAGAGAAAGAATGTTGCATGCATGGGAATTGTATTCCTATGTTCGTGGTTGCTCCACATCGTTCCTTCTCCTTTTCTTCTACTTTCTTGTCTTTCAATTTTCAACAATTTCTTATTTTTCATTGGTTTTCCGCCCTATAAACTCCTGGACATTTTATACTCAATCACGGGAGGAAAAAAAAATCTCTTTAAATATATATGGTAGGTACCCTAAAAATAAACAAGATATAATTAAAAGCATTAAGTAACCCGTCTCATGCTAGAGATTATATGTGATGTAAATAGTACGTGATTCTCCATTGTTTTATTTAATAAACATGTACTTTTCATTAATTAAGCGTTGCATTGTGACATTGTTTTAGATAAAAGAAATTTATTTTGTTCTTTGTGCTCGTGGAACCATATGATAAGTGACATAAAATTTTCACATAAAAAAATAAATAAATATATATATATATATATATATATATATATATTTATCTAATGGTTACAAAGAACGAAGTATAATAATATTGTTGAAAGACAAACACCCTATAAATTGTTTGTATTAATTATGTCCCTGTTAACCTTTTTTCTCTAGGATTTGAAAGGTAACTACATCCATGCACCACATGTGACGGGAGTGAATATATATATATATATGAGCTGCAGTACATGGTCCCCATTGTCATTTTGATTAGGAACTCTCGTGAATGATTACTTTTGGAAATAAAATTTAGGATTGATTAATCAACTTATTTACCACCAACTGGCTTTGTGTAAAAGAAGAAAATAAGTAATGGGGCCCATGTATACTTAGAATTGAGTTCCTGAGAAATAAGAGTTATAACTAACTCAAATTTAAAAGTTAGAGATTTTTAATTTAATTGTTTCAAGAAAAAATTAAAGTAATTTGCACATTTCAAATATTTATTTAAATTGAGTGTTTTTTATTCAAATATAATTTTTTCTTTGAATTTTGAGTAATTTACTATTTAATTTTTATAAATTATATAAAAGGACTAAAACTTTAAATAATGATATAATTTATTTAAATAATTATTCAATTGAGTATTTTTTTAATTTAAAAATAGTTAATTTTTATTTATCTTTAAATTTTAAGTGATTTGTTATTTAAATTACAAAAATTATATTCAATTTAAATAAATTTAAATAATATTATGACTTATTTAAACAAGTATTTAAATCTGATATTTTTATTTAAATTTGGTTTATTTTTATTTTTTAAAAATTTAAATAATTTATTATTTAAATTATATAAATTATGAAAAATAAATAAATTTAAATAATATTAAAATTTATTTTACTAGTTACTCAACAAGAAAAATAATAGCATTAACAAGTCAATTTGACTTTTAAAAGAAGTCATAAATTTACTTCCATGCATTAAAATAAGAGCAAAATTTCTTGTTTTATATATTTTATACTAGCTCTCTAATGACAAGTTCATTATTACTCTTTTTCTTTTACCTATTTATTCAATAATCTTACTTTTTAAGAAAAGTCTACTATACTCTTATTTTTTAAAAGTAAAAATAGTAAATATCTTTAAAATATCACATATGCACAATAAAATTATACAAGTTCCTAATTTTATCTTATAATTAAAGCTTAATCTCTAGTTCATAATTTACTGCATATGTATATAATATAAAAGGTTATGATTGACTTCAGTATATGTGTAGGGAGTCTAATACATCTAAGTAATTTTTCTTTAATCTTTCAACATTTCTTTAAACCCACTTAAAAAGGTAGGGAACATTATAAAAAATTGCTTTTATGTTTTAGTATTTTCAAGTTCTTTTATGATAAAACAAAACAAAAAAATGCACCAAACATGAGATGCAAAACCAATGGCCACTGCCAAAAATAGGATTCTTTATTCTCTGTAGCTCTTCATTTTAGATATAAAATGAATGATTTTGTTAGGCACATTCTAACTAATATTTACTATTTAAATAAATTACTTTATTTTTTTGTGTACTTTAAATTTTCAAAAATAATATAAATGTATTATAATATCTCACTTATTCATTTTTAGTTAACTAGTACAAATACAGGTAATTAGCATGATTTGGCATGCTAGTTACTTTGAACATGAGGGCAACTACACACTCAAAGATATGACAATGATTGAGTACTAAATAATAGATAAATGAATATTCATATAATCTATTACTCATTACTTGTACTTAAATTATTATTTAAGAGCAGTTATTCTATACTTATGTTATGAACTATTACAAATGTAAAAAGTGTTAGGACATTTTGAAGGTGAAACTCTGACGACTCACACAACTTAAGAAGAAGGAGGAGACGAATAGGTTTTTTTACTTGATTTCACTATTTCACCTTATCAAAAATGGTTAGAAGACTTGTCTATTTAAACGCATGTTTCATAACTCTTGAACTACATCTGTAATTACTTTTCTAAAAGATAAAATCTGAAAAATTACAAAATATTTATTGACATTGGAGTACAAATAGACAAGATATAAAAAGATTTCTTGTGCATAACACCACAATGATAACCATCTTGGAAGTCAATAAGACATCGGTATCTTAGGAGCTAAAAAGTCATCGATATCCTACTTCAATCAATATTTATGAATTTAGTTTAATTTCTAACACTCCTCTTTAAACCAAATTATCTTCCATCAATCATTTTAAAGAAACTCTTGAATTTTTGAAATGTATCAATCCTAAGAGGTTTTATAAAAATATAGACTATTTGATTTCTTATCTTCATGTGCACCACTTCGATTTCTTTTTCTTTCACTTGTTCTCAAATAAAGTAATATCAAATGTTAATATGTTTGTTTTGTTCATATAACATTAGATTTTTCGCTAAAGCAATAGCAAAAACATTATTGATAGAAATCTCTATCGATTTAATCTGCTTTAGATATATATATATCCTTAAGAAGCTTTCTCCACCATAACGCATGATAAACAAATAAGGATGCTACTACATATTCAGCTTCACATAATGATAAAGTAATGCTTGATTGTTTCTTCAATGATCATATGAAAGTTATGTCACATAAGAAAAATATGAAGCCTGTAGCACTCTTTCAATCATCGATGTCTCCCTTATAATCACTGTCTAAATAAACTCTAAGCTAAAAGAACTGAGAATGATAATAGTGTAAACCATGAATAAAAGTAACTTTGATGTATTAAAGTATTCACTTTGTAACTTTAAGATGAGAGGACTTTGGTTTCTCCATGAATTCTCACATTGTACATAATGTTAGGTCTCGAGCAAGTCAAGTATCTCAAGTTTCCAATTAGGCTTTAATAGTGTGTTAAATCGACATCGACACCTTCATCAAACTTTGAAAGTTTGGTTCCATACTCCATCAGTGTATTGACTAGTGTACAATTCTTCATATCAAATTTTTCAAGGACATTTTCAGCATATCTTTTTTAGAAAATAAAAATCCCAGCTTTACTTCACTTCAATACTAGGGAAATAATTCGTGAGACCATTATCAGTCATCTTAAATTCTTTCACCATTAATATCTTAAAAGTATCGATTATTATTAGATTATTTCTTGTGAAAATAAAGTCATCAATATATAAACAAACCAATAAAACATCACCTTTTTCTTACTTCAAGTAAAGTGTATGTTTGTAAGGGTATTGAAAGAAACCTTTTAACTTGAAATAGGCATTGATTCTTGAATTCCAAGCTCTTGGTGCTTGTTTAAACTTATAGAGAACTTATTCAACTTTAGTACTTTGTCTTTATGGCCTTTTCTAACAAACCCCTCGAGTTGTTCAACATAAATCTCTTTGTCGAGGATGTCATTTAAGAAAGCTGATTTGACATCTATTTGATAAATTTGCTAAAAATTTTGTCCAGCAATGGAAATAATTAATCAAATTATTTCCATGCACATGATAGGAGCAAATACCTCATCATAATTGATCCTTGCCTTTTGCTTATACCTTTTTGCAACAAATCTTGTCTTGTACCTTATCACTTTACCTTTCTCATTCTTCTTAGCCTTATACAACTATTTCACACCAATTGCTTTCTTGTTTTTCGGAAGAACAATAAGCTCTCATATTTAATTCTTCTTGATGGCTTCAATTTCTTCTTCCATGGCTTTCTTTCATTTTTCTCCTTTGACAACATCATTAAACCCAAGTGGCTCAAAATCATCAAGAAAGCATACAAGATATAGTTCATCAGTAACTTCATAAATTTCGAATAATCTCTTCATTCTTGGCACAATAAGTTCATTGACATTTTTTGAAGAGGATGTTGATGATGGATTCAATAAAAGTATTGGAGTTAAAGGTAAAGCATGATCCTTTGACTTTGTTCAACTGGAATTATCACAAGTTTTATCTGTTAAACTTTTTTCCTACATGCCTTCTTCATTAAACCTTACATTTTTGCTTATATATACCTTTGAGGTGTTAGGATCAAACAATTGATAAGTTTTTTATGAGGAGTCATATCCAATGAAAATGAGTTTTTTGCTCGTCTTTTAGCTTTGATCTTTTCTAGTTAGAAACATGGGGATATGCGATACTTCTGAAGATTCTCAAATATGAGACACTAAATGTTCTCCCAGTTCATGCTTCTTATGAAATCACACCTTCAAATCCATATATAAGACATCTATTTTGTAGAAAGACCATGCATATGACAAATTCACCCCAAAGTTCTTTAGGTAGATTCTCACCCTTCAACATACTTTGGACCATGTTGAGAATGGTTTAATTTTTCCATTCAACCACGCCATTTTGTTGAGGAGAATATAAGGTTGTCAAAAAATGTCAAATGCCATGATACTCGCAAAATTTGTTGAATGTGGCTAAAGTAAATTCTCCCCTTCAATTGATTCTCATAGTCTTGATGAAATAGTCATTTCCTTCTCGACTAAATTCTTAAATTGTTTAAAAATATCAAACACTTCTAACTTTTCCTTCGAGAAATACACCAAAGTCTTTTAAGTAAAATTATCAATAAAGGTAACAAAATATCGTTGATTACCAATGACTGAGGAGTGATTGGGCTACACATGTCAAAATAAATCAACTCCAATGACTTTTTCACTCAATAAGTTACTTCCTATGAAAAGCTATTTCTTGAGTGCTTCCCAATAACATATCCCTCACATAATTGATTTGGATAATCGATATGTGGTAAGCCATAAACCATCTTATTGTGAGAGAGTATATTAAGTCCGTCAAAATTGAGATGGCTAAACCTTAAATGCCATAACCGCAAAGGATCACCAATGCATGTCTTTAAGCAATGAGTCATTTTATTCACTATGTTTAAAATGAATATCTTGTTCTTTGGCATCCTCACATATGCAATCATTTTATTATTTTGGTCTCTTAGTACAAGGCTAAAATCTTTCATTTGGATAGTATAACCTTTCTCTAAAAACTATCCCAAACTCAAAATGTTGCTTAATATTTTTGGAACATAATAAATATTAGTAATAAACTGATATGCATCATTCTTCAATTAAATCATAATTGTACCTTTGCCTTCAAAATAAAATTTTCAATCATCATCGAATGACATTTTTACTTAGATTGTCTTATCCAATTCGACAAACATCTCCTTTCGACCACATATGTAGTTGCTTGCGTCGGTGTCCAAGTATCGCATATCACTTGGTTACCTTCATCTTTTTTGAATGCCAATAAAAGAATATTATCAACATCATTCACCAAGTTTGCCTTTTCATCTACTCTGTTACTTTCTTTATGCTAATAATCAAAAGCATGATGACCAAGTTTATTACAATGATAACATCGAATTTGAGATTTATCATACCATCGACCTCTTGAATTCAATCCTCTTCCATAAGTACCTCTTTGATTCTAGTATCGATTGTTATTTTGAGCGACATCTCCTCTACTTCATCCACAACCTCTTCCTTGGAAGTAATCTCGGCCTCAACCTCGACCACAACCATGATTTTGCATAGTGCTTCCAGTTTGCATGGGAGTTCAACTTTGCTCTTTCTTATCTTGAATGGTTAACAAAGTTTGGAGTACTTCCTCCATTAACTCATGCTTGTTTCTTCTAAGTCTTTCTTCATAAGCTTACAATAAACTTAGAAGCTCATCAATTATCATGGTGACTAAGTCTTTGAACTCTTCAATTGCAACAATGATGTGATCATACTTCTTGTCTAATAACCGAAGTATTTTCTCAACAATTTGAACATCTAGAACATATTCACGTTTCCTTTTCATCTGGTTCATAGTCACCAAAACTCTTATGAAATAATCAGTGACCAATTCAAATTCTTTCATATGAATTACCTTAAATTTGCCTCGCAACATTTGAAGATGAATCTTTTAAACTTTTTGTACTCTTTGGTGAGTATTGTGAAGGATCTCCTAAGCCTTTTTAAATGTAGTATTATTCAACACCTTTTCAAAAATTGAATCATCTAAGCTTTGATAGATAATTGATAAGACATATTGATCTTTTACTCAAACTTTTTCTAAGGCATTCTTTTAATTTTGCGTCAAAGTGGCTTGATTCTCTAACTCTTTATAACCAGTGTTGACTACTTACCACACACCATAGGCGCCAAGTAGGGCTTTCATTTTGATAACCCAATTTCCTTAGTTTTCTTTAGTAAGGCAAGGATATTAAAGAGGAAGTTGAGTGTTTGTCAAGGCCACGATCACGAACCATTTGCTTTGATATCAAATTTGTTGGGAAATTTGGAAGGTGAAACTCTCTTGACTCAAATAACTCAGGAAAAAGGAAGAGACAAATAGGTTTTTTTACTTGATTTCACTATTTCACCTTATCGAAAATGGTTTCAAGACTTACCTGGCATGTTTGATGACTCTTAAACTACCTCCATAATTATTTTTTTACAAAATAAAATTTAAAAAATTATAAAATATTTATTGACATCAGAACATAAATAGAAAAAAATATAAAAAGACTTCTTAAGCACAATACCACAATGATAACTATCTCGGAAGTTGACAAGAAATCGGTATCTTGGGAGCTAAAAGATGATTGATATCCTAATTCAATCAATATTTACGAATTTGGTATAATTTCTAATAAAAAGACCTTCCTGTTATGAATGTCTAGAGTCCTCGCTTTTATGCGGTTCTTTAGTTTACTAGTTGAATTTTGAGGTAGCTTTGTTGCTTGGTAGCTTGCCTATGATTTGAGTAACAACAAACGGTACTGCGTGTATGACAGCTTGTCTTTCATTAAAAAAAGGACTATATTATCTTTAGGGAAGCGTTTTATATCGGAATGTCGCCTCAGTGATATATATAAATTAGATTTTGTCTACAAGGTTGACGTTCTGAAGTTCGGGTATGATCTGAGCCAATTAATAATTAAAAATAAAAAATGTGATCTCCATGCCGTGAAGTCTTTTATTTTCCTTTAAAGTTAATTTATGTTATAGTTATTGGGGCATCTAAACAGTTTAAAAGTAAAGGCAGATTCATATATTTAACATCACGTCACTTTTCAATTCAAAATTTTATTATATTATAATATTAACTTTATAAAATTTGTTTACCTATATATTATTTATTTCTTCCACTTTAACCACACAACTCATACTTAAGTGAGAATTTCCCTTGCAGCGAAGAGAAACGGCAACAAGAACCCAAAAAAATAAAAAATAAAAAAAAAAACAGCAGCAGTAGCCAATTTTTTGTGCAACTAGAAGTCAAGTATCTAGTTAGTTTATAAAATGATGTAAAGTGATTGTGATCTTCGAGTTTAGGAAAGTAAGTAGCAAATCTTTATGATAGTTGTTGATTAGTACAAAAACTATTGTGTAACAGTAATGTGTAGTAAAAACGGTATGTAATGTTCCCTGTACGAGGTACTAAGTTGCAGCAATTAAAATTGATTCATTCTCCAGAAAATTCTCGACGGTTTTTCCTTTCTCTCATTTACAATTTATGACTGGCTCATAGCATAGCTAGTACATTTCTTCATGCTCCTCCGATCTGATATCTCGACACATGGGAAGGATAAATATCAAGTGATGTAAAGTTACCCAGTTTCTTGGCTCAACAGTTCATGATCCTATGGAAACTTGATCCCTTGAAGTGCATTATGCAATCCCACGAGCAGAAAACAATAAAATACGTTTCAAAAGGTGCCATCGATGAGCACAGGATGTTTCTATCCACACAGGCCAGAAAAGCGATCTTTATGAGAATCACAATTTCTTCCCAGATTATCACAAGCTACCTTTGAAAAAAAAAAAAGAGAGAAGGCTTAAAGCGTTGCCAATTTGTCATCCTTAAAACATAAAAGGGACCATTTTTGTGATTTTTCCAAAAAGTCACCAATAGATATTAAAACTATCACTCACTTTAGTCTGGACTTCGTAAAAAAAGGTGCAGACTTTTAGCTTTACTGCATCGTACTTTGACACCTGTGCCAATTAGCTTATATGGATCCCACAAAATCAAGTTCGATTTGTTTTCAAAGACAAGGTTTGGTTTTTCTGCCACTGAGCATGCCTTGTCTGATAAAATTTTAAGTTCATTTCAGCAGTGATAATGTATGTATGCATCCATGCCATTGCGAATGGTAGGTTTTTTAATTCACGGGGAACACATTGTATTTCCCAGTACAGTACAACAACTAAATACATAATCTCTTTTGAACTGCAATGCATTCAAATTAATTGAAGCAACGGCTTGAACCCATTCAAGCATCTTCTGTTTCCACTGTTTCATGAGCTATCAATATACAATCACTTCTTCCCTTAATCTCAATCACTGGATTTTACTCGGCTAGGAGATGAGACGGTGGCTGTTCCAAGCTTAGCCATCATTTCTCCACTCTTCCAGATCCATGCCACATTCTGTCGAATACTTCAGTATCAGCTAGAGGGCAGAGAGCATGATGGAATTGCAACAAAATTGCAACAGCTTTGGGTATTTATCAAACCTGATCCTTTAAAAGAAGCCCTTGTCACCTAACATGTCCATTGGTTTAATATTTGCTGGTCTGACTACTCTTCGTGAGTATATCACGCGCCGTCGAGGATGTCCGTTTAAGCCATTTTCTCTTTTTCTCCCTCGACATCTTCCTTTCCCTTTATCCATACATCTTTCTTAACAAACATGGTTTAAGTGAATTGATCTTCAGTATTCCATCATTTTAGAACTTGCTATGTGCTGTACCTTTATTTTGTCCGCTCAGAGGACCTCACGGTTGCTCACCCTCACGCAGAATTAATTTTGTGAACTCGAATTATAAATTATTATTTGAACTAAAATAAAAAATAAAATATAATTAAATTATTACTAATATCTAATATATAATTAAAAATTTAACATACAAGTTCACTTCTAAAAAAAAAATGATAATAAAAACAGCATTCCAATTAAAATTAATATTAAAAATTTATTTTTAAATATCAATTATATCTCAAATTATAAAGAAAACCTATTCTTTTTCAAAGATCCTAAATAATAATATTTATTTGAATTTTTTTTAAAAAAATTCAATCATCTTATTCATGTGTCAATTTTATAAATTAAAAGTACATATAGTATTAAAATAATTTAATAAAAGATAAATTAATTTAAATTATTTGATAAATTAATCTGTATCATTTAATAAAAAATAATTAAAATTAAGAAAAAATTTTTATAAGAAGAGTTAGTATTTATTAGAATAAAAAGAGAGAGAGAGAGAGAGAGAGAGAAAGCCTAGAGAGAGAGAGTCAAATTTGAGAGGCTGAAAGAGATTAGTGAAGTAAAAAAGAGTCTAAGAGAATCGCCAAATACTGGGAGACAAGAAGCTCACGGCAAAAGAAGTGAGGTAATAAATATATGAGAGAGTAATAAATATATGAGAGAGTAATAAATATAACTTTTTTTTTTTAAAGAATTTACAAGAATCTTTTAAAATAGAGAAAATAAGAGAGAGTAATAAATATAACAATTTTTTTTTAAAATGTTTAAATAAACTACCAGAGCTTTTACTACAAACCCGACACTCTCAAATACCTGATAATAAACATGCACAGATATCAAACTAAGTTGAAAAATATCTCCCTCATACTCACAATGTTACCAATAGATTTTGAATATCTTTTTACTTTTACAATATTTTTAAAAATTTACACAAGTGATCTAAATTACTCTAAAATTTTGAATAGATCAAATAAAATTAAGTATTTATAATTAAATATTTAATTTATTTTTATTATTTTATTAATGAATAATAAAATTGATATAAATAAATTTTATTAGTTAGTTTGACACAGTAGAGTAACCAAAAGCAGTTTCTTCGTCAACAGAGACACCAACACATTCACACACACAACCACAGACAATCACTAAAAAAATCAACAAGAAAACACTTATGATCATAGCATCTTTTCTTATCCATTTTCCCGTTCCCTGCATTGCAAACAATACAAAAAGGGTAGTTTCTTTTTTTTTTTTTCTTTATTTTTGTTATTATTTATTAAGATATCAACATAAACATAATATTAGTAAGAAAAATGGAAAAAAAGGACCTTAAAACAGAATAATCATACATTCTGTCTCGAGGAGCCGTCGGCAACCGGAGTACACCACCAACATCACTTTTAGAATTCTCATAAGCTAATCTACACACATTTGAAGGCAATACAACGAAAGAAGGTCAAGAAAGAAACATGCAAATCGACAGTGCAGTCAAGTCTGACCCCTGCACTGCTACCGCACGGGGCCACAGGCGGCAATATTTTGACCCAAGATCAGCATTGGTCGCTGCAGGTCTCTCTGCTGAGTTTAATGGTGTCCTCTACTCGCCCAAAGGAGCCCGAGATCACTCTAATCGTGGGTCCAAAGGTGGATGCCTCCGCTTGTTTCATCCCCTATTTGCCCCATTTCCAGCCCCCGTCATCACACAATACCCACACCGGTGGATTTAACAAGTAACGATCTACCCATTGGTGTTTTTTAGGCATCAATCGAAGACCAGTTGCGTCTTGTCGGTGACAGTCACCATTCTCCCTTCCTATTAAACCCAATTCAAAAATCAACAAAAATACCGTTTTGAAAGTCAAGTTTTGGCCTCCCACACCAAAAATTGCATAAAAGAAACCAGATCAAGGTGGGTCTGAATCAAATAATATCAAAGTGGCCATGAGAATGGTCCAAAAAAGAGAAGTCAAGAGAAAGGGCTAGACATTTTAGTGGGGCAAAACAATTAGAAGCACAAGAAACTAAGGGCAAAAAGGAAAGAAATGAAAATAAGAAAAAGAAAAGGGAAAACATCATGAAAAATTAAAAAAAAAAAAAAAGGAAGGAAAGAGAAAAAAAAAAGATAAAAAGAAAGAAAAGGAAAAAAAAAACTATGAAAAAATATAAATAATAAAAGGAACACAAAATTTTTAAAATATTATTTTTAATATTTTAAGTGAGTTTAAGATATAAAATAATGTTATTTATCTTTTAATTTTCTCTTTTTGTCGAAAAAAATTACTAGAAAACTACTTGAAGCATTCAAAATAAAAAAAAGTGAGAAAAAATAATAATAATAAGTAAAATAATGAAAAGAAAATATGTAAATAAAAATAAGTAAATAGTATTACCATTGTGTGCAACGGACATTTGGAATTTGGGTTCAAATATTGTCAAACTCTGGATCCTAAAGAATTTTAGTAATACAGACCAAATGACTTGTGATATCTTAGAGGTCACTCCGAAATTAACTTACAGACATCACGGCACTCTCCCTCACCTTCGCATCCGCTGAACTCTCCCCTCGTCGGTAGACCCATCGGGACACTATTTACAAAATTTGTCTAGTTTATCATCTGTTTCTTGTGAGCATTTCTGGACCTAATCTTCTTTTGCACTTGTTTTAAGTTCCTTTGTTCAATATACCGAAGAAATTTGATGGCAAGACCGTGACCGAAGATGTTCGTCCATGTCCAGCCAGAATGAAGTATGAGATCACCAGATCGCCACAGTATTCAATACTGCACATGCAACGGTTTAAGAAAAATAACCTTTTTACTGAGAAGAATCTAACATTAGGTCAGCACTTGTGTTTTCCATGGTGAGACTAGAACATCACGCCCAAGGATCTTAGTTTGGCTTTCTGTAGTCATGAGCTGAACGATGTTATTCTTGCAGTTAACCTTCCGGTGAAGAACTTGGAGCTGAATTCAAGAACCTGACGATAATGGAAAGTTGTGCCCCAAGTATGATTTGGTCGCCAACATGGTTCGTGATGGCAAACCTAATGAAGGTTTCTACGGAGTTTTCGTGCAACGGAAGTCAGGAGAGCTATGGTAATTGTGAAGAAACTACTACGCAGACTAGGTTGACCAAGCTGACTGATTCATTATATGCGACCAAATGCTGATCAGGCAAGAAAATACTACTGGAACCTAAAGCAAAACATGTGAATTTTCTATTGGTTTCGTATGATCCTGCGGTTGACTTGGTCAATCATGATTTTCCCTTACTCTCTTCCCAAAGCCTTTGCATCAATGCGAACAAAGTAAACTACAGAATTTGTAACCAATGTTCCGTAGGTACCGAAGTAAACTTTTCCCTATTTTCGATTCTTTTTTTATATTATAAATTAATGTATTCCTTTTTGTCCCCCCTACTCTCTATTGTCGAGAATTGGGAAAACATGGAATAGCTCTTTTCGGAATTTCGAAATGCCGATAACCCACCTTCAATGTTCCACCAGACTATTGATTTAGCCAGCTTTGGACATGAATTTCAATGTACTTTTTTTTTTTTTTTTGAATAAAATGAGAAAATACAAGTAGTGTCCCACAATCACGTCTGACAGAATTTTGCTAGATTCACACTGAGCTACTGCACTGAATCCACGCAAGAGAAAACTTTATGGTACTCAGCAAATGTATAACCCCTTCTGCCATCCATTCTCCTGCTAATTTTGAGGTGGAATTCTCTGATTTTTTTTATAACTTTTTCCGTTTTTTCTCGGGAAATGTATTTTGGCTCTTAATGCTAGTGCTTGCTTATTGCAGAATTTTGATCTTCTTAAACTCATTACCGAATATGATTTGTGTCCGACTATTTTTGGATGTTTTCGATCGTTCATCCAACAACTAATGATCGGGTGTTTTCGGGGGGGGGGTCTAATGGGAGACCGTAAAATAGATGAAACAGTTAACGCAGACATTTGCTAGAACGTGCACGGTGCCAAACTAAATTCCATTCGGTTCTCTGGATCCTTTTTTTTCTTTTTTTTTCTTTTTTATCACACTAAATTTTACTTGCACGTAGAGAGCGAAAGGATCCACAGAACGTTAAAGAAGTATCGAAAATCAAAATCACGGGGCAGATCTTAATAGATTAATAGCTAAAAATGTTCGCAAATATCTTAATACTTGAATCCACAAGTTTTTCTCAAGGCCACATTCTGTTTTCTTTTTTTTCTTGGTTAGTTTCACAGTCAAGTGTTACTGTTCAGATCGGTCTAGTAAAGCTTGACTTGTTCCAATTTCCTTTCTACATTTGAAATCTCAATCAATCAAGTATGCCATAACGAGCCACTTGGGAGTGGTTTCTTTCTACAAGCCATGGACATTGACCTTGACATAAATCAACCAGAAGATACTTTAGCCGATGGGAGTGGAGAAGCTTGGGCCATGTTGCAGTGTTCTGGTGGCACGGGGACGGCACGATGCTTTATAGGATACCTGTCACTTCACGCATGGTCTGCCGGTCTTATGACCGTCTCTTGGTGCATTTAAGAGCAAGCTGAGTCGGTGCCGGTGGAGTTGTCAGATCCAGCTGGGGCGGCCAAGTTGTACTGTTCTGGTGGCACGGGAGATGCCGAGAGGCTTCAGGACACGTGTTACTTCACACGCGGTCAGCCGGTTTGATGACCGTCTCTTCGACGTAACACCCAACAAAAATTATTTCATAGTTTAAATATTATAAATTTTTTTTATTTTAATTGTTCATTAGATTTTTTGTTTGGTTGGGTATTTTCTCGATTAGTTATTCAATTTTTTTTATTTTTTTAATAATTTTTTAATAAAATTAATTTCAACCATAAATACAGATATAAATTTAAGTAATAAATATAATATTTTTCTCTTTTTTTTATAATAAATTTCATAAATATTTTTAAATATTCAATTTGTTATTCTCTTTCCAAACTTTTGTCCTACATTTCCGTAATTTCACAGTTGGTATCAAAGTAAAGTAAATTTAGTACGTCTTGATGCCATTTTATAGCGTTCAAAGCAACTTCTTCCTCGGCAACCATCACGAACAGAATGCTCTATTTAGAGTGTTTTGTTAGCATTATAATTATAATAGATCTCCCACTTTGACAAAAATCTCCTTTAAAGGATTTTGTGAAATAGTTACTAGAATTTAAAATTTATTTTGAGTTCAATAATATTAACAAAGAAGAAAATATGAAGTTTAGAATTAACAAATATAATTATAATGTACTTGCTTGGTAGGCTAATAGTTTATAGTGTAGAATAATAAGATAAATTTAAAATTCAATCATAATTAAATATATATCAATTATTAATTTTAAAATTTTATCTAATTATTATAATAAGATTTTGAATAAATTAAATTAAATCAAAAATTGAGTTAATATTTAAAAATTTTTGTGAAAATTATTATGATACATTACAATTATTTAATTTCAACACCAAGCATATGAATTTTAATTTTTTATTAAATATAAATTAATGTATTTAAGCATTTTAATTTATGTAAAAATTAATTTTATTGATTCTTGTACTTCAATTAACAACTAAAGAAAATTTTGAGTTTATAATATTTGACAATTTTCACAAACATGCTTATCCATTATAGATAATAATTATTTATAAAATTGAATAAGATTTTGAAGAGTAATTAGAGATTAGTCTCATTTTGATTTTGTGTAGATTCATGTATTTAAGAGATTTATTGATTCTTCTATCTTAATTAACAATTGAATTTGTGAATTATAAATAGTAATTATTTGTAAAATTAAGTAGACTTTTAATAAGAAATCAAAGATTAGTCTCATTGTTGATTCTGCAAATATGTATGTTATTAAATCTCAACCTATAACCCATGAGTTAAGTTTGTTAGAGTAAAAAATCAATTAGATTCATTAAATTCATCATTTATCAATTTTTCGTCAAAGCATTTGTTTGTATAATATACAAGACATCAATTTTTCACTGTAAATTCAAGACAAGTTTCTTTCTAAGTGATTTAAAATATATTATGAAAATTATTTTTTAATTTAAAAATTATATATATTATTGAGAAATTATATAAATTATTCAAATTTTTTTAAAATTTATCATTAATTATTTTATTTTTTATTTAGATAATTTTTAATGAATATTTTTTTATTTAGATTAAAATTTTATCAGATAAATAATTTTAATTATATATATATATATATAATTATTTAATATCTTAGATACTAAATATTTTTATTAATAATCATAATCTTTCTCTTTTATCTTTTTCTTTTATCGTTATCTTTGATAAATTTAAACAACGTTTTGAAATTTCAATTGAATATTAACTTTTAGTGTCTATTTTTACTTGCACCGAGAGGCAGCCATCAGTCGGCTAGCCAACCATACATATTCTCTGAGTTGGGCCTTCATTTGCTCCAACAGCCTCCTCTGGGATTCAATCCTTGGTGGGGGTTCAGTGGCCCCCGAATGCTCACTTTCAATAGAACCCAAGATGTTGTTGGTGGAGCGAATCCAGAGAAAGATCAGGAAAAGAAAGCGGCCAACAATTCTGCAAATTCACAAATGCATCTGCATATATGCAACTGTACAGGTACAAGTCAAAAAGATTCAACACAAAACAAGTCGACTCATCCAGTTATCTAAAAGTTCTGACGGATTTTTCTTTTTTTTTTTTTTCGGTTTTTGGCCATAAGTTCTGTGGACCAGATCTTACAAATGCGCCATGCTCTCAAGCTTTTCAAGTGCACGAGGAATTGTTACCTTTAGCTTGTTTCCATACACATTCCAGACATCAGACCAAATTATTAGCAAACATATTATAATGGCTACATATTTCAAAGAAAGTGACAGGAATGGGACCGAATTTTTACGATCTGTTTAAATTTCTACAAGAGCTAAGATTATCAGGTATTGGCCCTTCGAGGTGATTGTTGACAACATTTCTTCAGCATATATATAGCATTAGTAATCATAACACCTTGCAAAATCTTCGAGTTTGGAATCTGTGACAGGGTTGATGAAATTAGCCCAGTAAATTGATTGTTCTTCAAAAAGCTGAAATACCCAGCAATTGTAGAAGAAATTCAGATGAAACTTGCTTAGAAGTAGCAGTATGAGTACACAAGTCCAATGAGACATGATTGAAAAGCTACTTACAGGACTTTCGTCAGTTGTTTCGACTCTGAAATTGAAGATGATATATCTTCATATATCTCATTAAATGACAAATTCCTAACACCACCAATCAATCGACATTATTCGAAACTATTATAAACATGAACATGTGAAAATGTAGAAGATTTATTCTCTTTGACCGTGAAGCTTACAGTATTTTCAGAGAAGAGCAGTTACCAATCTCCTCAGGAATCTGTCCAAAGAGATTGGGGACTGCTCTTCTCTGAAAATAGTGTAAGCTGTCCGAAGAGATGAATTCCCGGCAGGTGTCTGATCAAAAAGAGAGACCATTAAGCCTGAGTCACAACCACATCCCAACTCTATACCCATTAAATAGCATGAAATTTGCTCAGACGTGTGGGTCAGAATGATTGGAGGATATTCAATGATGTTAGCAGTATATTAACGTCAATACTGAACATCTGGCAATAGACACTGACTGAGTGTAAATCGGCTCTCTGGACGTAGATCTCTATATGTGCATATTGATTAATCTCCTTACCAACCACAATTTTTACCCTTGTCCCTGCTAATCCAAAAGTTACAAAAGTAATTATGTATCATTTTCCGCACTTCTCAACCCAATTTAGATTAAAAAGCTCATTGGTCGTCGAGAAAAATTTTTTAAAAAAAAAAAAAAACAAACAACATTGTTATGGAAGTCTAGAAATTAAGATTTATAACTGCCCAATTAACGAAAATGGAAAACTATTATTTTCCGGTATCTTAGTTGGGATAATGATGATGATCGTTATTTGTCATTAGCCTTTTAAAGCAAGCAAACACATACTTTAGTTACAAAAAGAAGCATTGCTAGGGGCGAAAGGCAACCAAAGGACAAAAATAAAGCTGCCCTCCCTCACCACCCAGCTGAGCACGTTTCCGAGCTGTCTCTCAAATCAACTAACTGATTAATGATTCTTGGGTTCTATAATGAATGATGTTGCTCTATACCAGCAACTTACATTGAATGATGTTACTCCATACCATTGATGAGGTTTTGTATTTTCAGGGTGGTTGAGATGAGATCGTATTCATAATGTAGAAGATGGATCCGTTATATCATTTCTTTAAAATATATATATATATATATATATATAATTTTAAGATTCTTGAAAATTAAACATGATTAAATAGTGACCTAAAAAAAAAAAATTAAACAGCAGCAAAGATAACTAGCTGCAAATATGGAAGCAATCAAATATGAAAAATTTTGTATAAAAAAATTGCAGATCGTTCCATACATTTGTATTCGAACAGCTTGACTATGCATCGAATTATCATGTGGGGGCTAGAGTTAATAAATGTGCCTAATGCACCATCCCTAGTTGCAAGCCAAACGTTTCGACGGAAAACGAGTTTTCTCCGAATAATCATCACAACAAATTACTCGATCCAATTTAGATCCATTGGAACGGGATGGGAAATCAAGAAGACAAAAGAAATCCGAAATAATGATCAAAGTATTAGACCCAGAAAAAGTTTTGTGTCTCAAGTGTGGAGACATACCTTGTCCGTGCAGTAATTCGAACGGCACTTTCATGTAAAGACATTAAGAAAATTCTCAAAAATTACATCATTCGAGAAAAAAAAAAAACATTATCAAATTCCCACACAGTAGATAGTATTGGTCAAAAAAAGAGTTTTTGATTATAAGGTAAGTGCCTACATTTCTTTCCTTTTTTTCTTTTTTTCTAAATCAAAAAATAATTTTATTATATAGTTACAATTAAAAAATAACAGACACTTACTGAGAAAATGGAATGGTCCCAACTCAACAAAAAAGTAATTGAGTCTGTATTCTTTTATACCATATGATATGGCCCACTGTTACCCTTGACCTCTTTATTATTATTATTATGTCATAATAATAATAATAGTAATGGCCAAAATGTACTCTCTCTCTCTCTCTATATATATATATATATATATATATATGGTGTATGAGTTTTTCTGTTTTTTGTTTCTTTAAATCAAGAAAACAATTTTATTACATGATTAGAATTAAAACAATTTTAGTATATAATTAGAATTAAAAAAATAACTGACTTGTAATGAGAAAATGGATTGACACTGTTGATGATCACAATCCAACTAAAAAGCAATTAAGTCTTTTTCTTTTTCTATTTATTATATGTTATGATCTACTGCTTTCTTTTACTATTTTTATTGGTGATTACGTTATAATAATAATAAATTTTATTATACGGTTGAAATTAAAAAATGGCAGACTTCTAGTGGGAAGTTGGGCTTACACCATTAATGGTCCCAATCCAACTAAAAAGCAATTGAGTCTCTATTCTTTATCTTTCATCTCTTTTTTTTTTATTATTATGTAATAATAATAATAATAATAATAATGACCAAAATATTCTCTCTCTCACTCGCTATATATATATATATATATATGGTGGATGAATTTTTTTTTGTTTCTTTAAATCAAAAAATAATTTTATTATATAGTTAGAAAAAATAATAATAATAAACTCGTATTGAAAAAATGGGCTGACACTATTAATCATCCCAACCCAACCAAAAAATAATTAATTCTTTATTTTTCTATACTATTTGATATGATCCACTATTATCTTTTACTATTTTTATTGGGGCTAATGTCGTAGTAATAATAATAATAATAATAACGACGACGTGAGAGAGAGAGAGAGAGAGAGAGAGAGAGGCCGGGTGGCCAAGCCGAAGGCAAAGGGTCCCAACATTACCTTGTATCTCTACTTAAAACTCGAAAAAGAACCCAATAGAGAACCCAACTCAAGGCCCAAACAAAAGCTTCCACCCTGCACCTTGCATAGCTGGCAACCGCTCTGGTACGTAGCTCCTCCAGTTACTCCTCACGCGTCCCCGGTCCTCCACACCATACCCTCCCCTTCTCTTTAAGTTCACAAGCATTTCCTTCTGACACACCCACGCACACGCACACACACACACACACCCTTCTCTTTAAGTTCACAAGCATTTCCTTCTGACACGGGCACACACACACGCACACACACCCTTCTCTTTAAGTTCACAAGCATTTCCTTCTGACACACGCACACGCACACACACACACACACACACACACACACATACTTTCTTCCTCCTGCGTTCTCTAAATCTCTTACGCGATATATATCTGAAATTAAAGCATGGATGCTTGTGCTGGTGAGTTCAATGCTTGTGGTGGCCGCTTCAGCGAATTTCTACCAAGATTTTGACTTGAAATGAGGTGGCCAATGTGAAAAGATATTCAATGAATGCCGGCTGGCACTATGACTGTCTACCGTGCACACGTACGTATGAAGCAACTAGGAAATAAAAACAAAAAAGAAAAAAAAAAAAAAAACAGTTTTTGCTTTTGCAAAATTTAGTAGATAAATATAGTGCAGTTACTTTCAAAAGGAATGAGTGGGCCACGAGAACGAGCACTTTCGAAAGAAATTTTTGAGTGCACTGGCAAATATTTGGAGTCTGAGTGTTAATGCAAACAAACATTGTGCACTAAACATTTGCCACGTAGCGTCAGTACAAACAAACATTGGGAATTGCAAGTGTGACAAAATTTCATTGATCTTGACTCTCAGAACATTTGCAATTGCTCCGGCTTCCCAAAGGTCGCTTTCATCTCATAGTCCTATAGGGTTCGGTCTACCATCCATGAGCGGAAAAGAAAATTGGAATACCTACTAAACTTAATAAAAAGGCTCAGGCAATTAGTGTTACATTGCTAAAGTAACTGTAACAAAATAAATAATCCTTAGCAACGTTTTTTGTTTTTTACACAAACACAAAATTTTAGACATATTAGTTAATGGAATCCTAAAATTCACTCATTAGGTGATGCCATAGATACTAAAAATCTTAAATTTCTAGGTTCAAAATTGCGAGAAGATTGGATGGACAGTAAGAGGAAGAGTGATGGGGTGTAGAGTAAGAGTAACAGACAGTGACAGGACCTAGAAGTGCCATTAGAAAAATAGGATGTTAAAAGCTTTGAAACAGGGGAGCTGAATGATCCCAATGCCAAGGATTGTGTATTAGAAAAATGGGATGCTGAAAGTTTTGAAACAGGGGAGCTAGAAGTGCCATTAGATGGATCGCGCATGGGTACTTTTAAGTATAACAACATTTACATCTTAGTGGTACGTACAAAGTCGAATTGCCTGAAACATTGAGTTAACGGTAAGAATGAATGTTACATTCTTTCAAATATCGTGTTTTTTTTTTTTTTTCCTTTTTTTTTTTGTTTGGTTAGATAAAATGAGAATAAGGTAGACTAGAACATTGCAATAGTAAAGTGCATATCATATACCCTTTTGTATTGCAACATCTTTTGTCTTCGTTTTTCTCGAGTTTTGCTCTACATGGAAAATGGAAATCGATGATGGGCCTAACACTTGCCCCTGTTCCCTGCATTTCCCATTATTTGACATTCAACACCGTGTAATAGAGCACCTCTTAAAAAGTATTAAGTTGAGTATCGAACATAGCATGGTTGTTGAGGATAAGGAAATATAGAAACCTATTTATCATTTTGTTTCCACTTTTCATTGCCATTGCTTTACGGCGAGGGGCAGGGCCGGGTGGGCACTGGAAGACGGCAAATTGGAAAGAGAATATATCGTTGAGGGGGAGATCATGTGAGTCCTTGTTTAGGCTTATTTATAGCGTGTGAATCATTGAGTAATTGAGAGGCCAACATTTGTGAGAGAGGAAGAGAGAGAGAGAGACGGAGAGAGAGAAACCTCAGAGCAACTATCGTGGATTTACAAATTTTAGTAGCCATATTTATGTGTAGAGGTGCAGGTTTTATAATAATATAAAGTTTACAAACTCCTGTCATCTTCACCCGTTAATGGTTATAAACCCTCCACCTTTGTCTGCGCTTGAGCTTTTTCCATTTTTGCAGGGAAAAAAAGGGGGGGGGGGCTGTGTTTTAAAAGATTATGTGTTTTGTTGAATAAGGTTACAGCTTAAGGGTCAATAGCTTCTGCTACATTTGAGTAGTGTACCAAAAACCACGAGCTGAGGATCATAATGACAATTGATTTAGAAGAATAGAAAAGATCGGATATTAAAATTCATACTAAAACTTTTTTTTTATTAGCTTGCAAGTTCAAAATTTTAATTATTAAGATGTCCTGTCTTTTAGTACTCATCCTTGTTTATACTGATTTAGCACCTTGCAGTTACAACCCACATTTTGTGAAAATGATCCCAACCTTCCCCTTAGAGTTTTGCTCTCGTTTAATTAATCAAAGCATCTTAGGTATGGATGTATCTTTGTGAAGGCTGCCATCTCATAAGCAACTACCGATGATTCGTTTTGAGAAGAGTATTAAGCAATGTCATTCGAGTTTTTGTATTTTTTTTTTTTAATCAAATGATTCGTTAATAACTGACTAATTGCTTATTAAATGATTCTCCAGGTCAACTAGTCCCACAATATTGGTTGCTTGTGGCTTGCAACGTGTGTAATATCAGAGTGGCCCGACAAGAGAAAGTTGATGGCAACGTCGCCAACGAGGATGTGATGTAAAGTGACATCGTGCATGCCTAGCAACTGATGCCAAAGTAGTCAACAATAAGAATGATAATAATGGGGAGGTCAATGGATTAACGGATCCTTCGACACATGCATGCAAAAAAAAGAGCAAATAAATGTTGAGTCGACAATCGTCGAGAGGGAAGACATTGGCTGCATCCGGCTGTATATAATTTGATCTTCGTATCTTTTCGTGCAGTTATGAAAACAATTTGCATTCAAAGAAAATTTATAACCCTGTAAAAGTTTATTAGTCAAATCATGAAAGGATGTGCATTATAAAAAAGGACGCTCCAATTCACAAAACCCTTATAAGGTTTGGAAAAGAATCAGATGTATGTAGTCTTGCACTCTTTTTATAAGCTGTTTTTATAGTGCACGACTCCCTGCACTTTACGTTTTGCAATTTCTAATTTCATCGTTGTGTGTTTGATCAGATCCTATAAAGAAGAAACTTGACAGGAACACACGTCTTTAGACACCACTCAAAGCATATTTGCACGATGATTGCAGTCCTTGCATCATTCACAAGGATGTCAAGTAATTTAAACATTATACTCAAAGCTTTTGCATTTCAAAATCTCATACTTTTACTCATGTAATGGGAACCATCATTTATATATATATATATATATAAACCCAGAGTATTCACAAATTTCTTGTCTTACAGACTAGTTTAACATCTATAGTTTTAGAATCATTCTCTTTGAGTTGCTAACTGGAATGAAACCCTAAACCCTAATTGACGAAAAAAGCAATCTTCATCACCTTGTTTGTTTTCTACCTCTATTTGGTATCCTCAAAGATTATATTTGTAAGTACAATGAGCACTCAGAGAGAACTTCTAGTCTTCATTTGTCTAACTTGCTATATGACTTACTGTTAATGCATTAATCATCGACTTAAAGATTGCAACTAACGGTACAATGCTAAACCTAAATTTAACTACTTCATTTTCTATTTAAATATTGGCTTTTCGCACACTATGTTCGTACTAATTTCTTTTATTTCTTTACATTTGTCACCCTGTCATATTCAAATTTTATTTGAGATAGCAAACAAACAACGCTGTCGTGGAGACAGTAGATTCTGAAGTCACTTTCACATGCAAGGATTTTGGAGCCATAAAGAAAGTCTTTCAACTTGCTCTTCAATGCACCAAGAGATAACCATCAAGGAGTGACACGTGTTCTATTTTTGAGCCGGAAGTCGGGTTACAATTGTTTGAAATTGTGTGCATCAAATGTTACTTTTTTTAAAATAAAGTTTATGCTCACTATTATTCAACAAAAATTTTATAAGCATTTTTATAGAATAAAATAAAATAAAATACATTTAATTATAATTCATACTATTAAAATTAAGTTATTAAAATGACTTTCTGTTAAGTTTTGCGTTGATCAAAGCGTCCAATGACAATTGGAGCCCCGCTGAATCTATCAAGATGCTTTGATAAAATCTCGTAAATTTTTTACCGGTGATAAATAACTTTTTACATGAGATGCCCCTGTTATGTTCTTAATTTGTGTACAAGATTGGCTAAATGCTTCTAACATCTTAATAGCTCCTATCGGAAAAGCTTTTTTTTTTTTTTAATCTATTAAAAAGTTTATTAGATCGTTAAATTATATAATAAGAGTAATTTTTTTTTTATTTTTATAATTTTCACACATTCTTCGTAAAACTAAAATTTAAGACCTCTAAAATAAAAATTTATCTAAACCACTGAAAAGTCTACTCAAAGACGTCATTTAAGTAGATCCACAAAGATAATTTTGCCCCGTCAATCAAAAAATTTGCAAGGAATGTTCTTACCCGTTAAGAATTCAAAATATAAATTATTGAGTGAACATTTTCAATATTGGGATTTGTTGTGTAGTTTGTCGCTACTAATATTATTAATTTATCTTTATGTCCTAATAATGGAACGTACGAAAAAAATTAGATATTTTAAAAATTGATAATGATATGACTTATACTTTATTTGATGTTTAGTATCTTGGCATGCATTAATTAGTAATTAAATATATTAATATAGTTGCTATATTATAGGAAAATGAAGCTGACAAAGAATTAAAAATTTCTATTGGTGTCATGAAACATAAATGAGCATATTATTTTTTTAAAATTCTTAATATTTGCCAAGTTCCTACTGTTTTTCATATTAGATTTTATAGTTTATTATCTTATTTGACCGCTTATAATGAATGATTAATTCTTAAATGAAAAGTTGATATACTTGTGTTAATTAATAAGATTAAACACTCTATTTATGAATACTTTCATATTTCTCTAACAATAAATTGAAGTCGCTAGTCAGCTTTGAAAAATCTTGTAATATTTATTAAAAAAATTAAATTAATTGAGCAAATATCTCACATGTTGCCATAGAACAAGCGTTCGATGTTAAGAGAAATATGTTTAATGTAACTCATTCGAGTATAACATCCGAATAAGTGAAGGCTTAAGCAGTACTTCACGATTGTTTGAAACGGCTCTTCATCAAAAGATCGATTGAGAAAGAAATGAAGAGTTACAGACTTTACAATTGAAAGAACCATAACTGTAACTAGTGGCGGTGTTAACAATCATCTGTTCAAGTAAAAGGTTTCTTAATTAAAATAAGAGAACCCCATGATTTTATTTCTTTTAAATCTTAAGAGACTATGTAAGCACCTTAAATTAAGACAGAATTAAGTTCTAATTCTTTATTTATTTAACTTTTTTTACGTCTATATCTTTGAGTATAAATTTTGTATAGTTTTAACGTTAACAATGGACAAATTAATTTTTTGCTATGAAAATTCTAAAATTACATATATTCAAAAACAAAGGCCAGCTCAAAACTAGGAACGAAGCGAAACCAATCGAAATTAGGACATGGGAAGGACCGAAACCAAACCAAAATCAATTAAAACAGGAACCAAAACTGAATCGTCTATACAAAATTTGGTTAAAGTTCAATCATCCTGTAAAATTGAAACCTTGAACTAGACCCTTTACAGATCTTATCACAATCAATACAAGGCCACACACATTTCATTAATAAATAATTTATGGGGAATTCACCAAACATACTTTTTCGAATTTATTTAAAAATTCCTTTTGTCATTTCTACCATGCCCTCTAGTTGTTCATAAGTTGTAATGTTTTTTTTTTTAAAAAAAAAATTCTTATAAATTATATTATTTATTACAAAACTTATCACTTTTTTTTATTTCTATTATCCAACTTTAATTTCTTCCGATCAAATCACTCCCCTCTAAAATTTCAAAATCTTGAAAATCAAAACATAATAATTTTCTTTTTTTTTAAAATGTCAATATTACTCTTGCACCATATAATTTAGAATAATCTATATAATTGAACAACAATAAATTTAATTAATTTAATTACACATAAATATAGTTTTATATGATAAATTTTGTAATATTTTATATAATTAAATAACAAATTGATCAGATTAAACAAAATGAAAGTTAAGTGATTACTAATAACAAATTAAGTTAAATAATATAAATAATAATAAACAATAGATTTGAGGGGCTATGGAGATAAAACTTGAACACAGACCAACTATTAAGTTCAGAGTTGTGCTGTACCTCTTCTTTGTGCTTTGGCTTTTTTTTGTTTTTTTTAATTTAATTTTCCAGTCATGCAAGATAGAACTCGAACATGATACCAACTATAAAGTTCAAGCTTCATTGACAACTTTTGTTAACAAGGTTACTTCATATCTTAATCAATTTATATCTCTTCTATGACCCAACACTTGGACTTATGCAATCGGTTGTTTTTATTACTGAGGTTGAGCAAATCTTTAGATTATGCAACCCAATTTCCCTTGAAAGTTAGGAAGAGCAAGTAATGGAAGTTTTAAGGGACCAAACCTAAGTTTCAAGGCCTCTGCGAAAGTAAGAATGAACCATAGGAACAGGATAGGGAAAAGGAATAAAAAACTACGACTACCGAAAACCAGTACAAGAAAAAAACATTTTAAAACAGAAATCAAGCAATGAGGTTAAGGAGTAATTTGCTGTGTCACGAAAGTACACCACATTGGCAGAGATATATACTTAGTTTGCTTCATGCAGATTTCTCGGCTTCTGCAGCTGCCTCCTCCTCTTGCAACTTTTTCAAAGATGGGGGAGGTCTTACAACAATGCCTTTCTTCCATTGCCGATCAAACTTCCTAGACAACCTTTTATTGATCCCCTCCTCAATTTCTCTTTCTCGCTTAACAGTAAGCATTCGAGCAATCTGGAATTGATTTAAATCCTCATCAATGTCATGTTAAAGCCAATGGCTACTGCCATACATATAGTGCAGTATCCACGACAACCATCAAGGGTGTAAGACTTGGAGAGTATATATTTCAATGTCAACAGAACAAGTGATCACATTTGTTAGAGAATACAAAGGCAAGCAAAGCGGGAGAGCTGGCAAAAGGTGAAACCTTAAGACATGTAAAACAGGTAGCAGGTCAACTTTTCATTAGTTCAAGGACAGTCGATAATCACAAAGAGCAGCAAGTAGCCTGCTTCTTTGTTTTAGACCACTGCCAAACAATCTCTGGAGTTTCATAAAGCACATGAAATGTTGTTTTATCTCCAGCACATTCAAAGAGCATACCTTATCTCTTTGGCATTTCAATTAGATTCATCACATGCAACAGTACCCCAGCTACACAAAGTAACATACAGAGCAACACCTTTAAAATATGTGGCCAGAAGTGCCAATACACAACAGTATGCTCACAGTTCCATTTGATGCAAATAAGCACCATGAAGTTGTCACAAATTGTACCACAATCATGCTTAGTCAGCTACTCCCTCTTCACTATTCTTTATTAAGTATGCATGCAACTCAACTACAAAGCATCAGTTGATTTCTTAACATAATTTCTGGACACCTGCCTTCCGTCAGCCTTAATGAGAACCAATTCATTACTTCTCCACACCCTCTCTCTCTCTGTCTCTCTCCAGATAGATTAGTAAGGAAGTGTGGTCTCCTTAGGATCTACTCCACCATTTTAGATATTGACTAATTGGTAAATACACATACCTAATTCCCGTCCCAAGACTGAAGCCCACATTACTTGGAGCCTGACACTGCCACAAGCCAAATTTGCTCACAAAAAGATCCCTTAAATTCAACCTATGCTACATTGACAGGACTTGCATACCAGTGTTCAATTGCATAAGCAGACAATCCAGGAGCACAGCCAGTTAATACTAGAGGAGATTGTCCACTATTGGATGCAAGTATCCGACTATAAAACGGAATCAAGGCAACATAGATTCCAATATACTGTGTCATAGAAAGAACTCATCACTTGACCTAACTTTGCTTCTAAAGTGCCGTACTTCTCGCCCACTTTAAAAGAAGCTTCCCACAAACTAGAAATGACCTTTACTCTTAGAGTTAGCAAATTATGGCTCAATCCAGGGCCTAACAAGACTACATCCAGAGTCGGATGCAGCAACCTAAAAGTAGTCGAAGTGGATCCTTAGTTCAAATGAAACCTCCAATTCCCAACTCGGTCTTCGGCAAAGGATGATCATTGCCACCAATCAAATGAAATCCTTATTACAGAGTAAAGCATTCAGACATCACTTCCAAACCAAGGGAACCTCCCAACTACATTGCCAATTCTACCATGCGCTAAATTGCAAAAATCACAACACAACATATGAATTCCAACAGATACAGTCTAAGTCTTTTCAGTCTCAAAAGAAAAGAAAAGAAAAGAACACTAAAAACAAGCCCCACCATTGATCAATTCTAACACAAAAAAGGCCCACAAGAAGCAAAAAGCCAAAAATAATAATAATAATAATAATAAGGAAATGAGGAGGGAGAAACGCACAGACCCTTTTGCGCATGCGGCGAAACTCGCTGGACTTGAACTCGTTACGAGCCGACTTCTGAAGCCGAAGCATGAAGAGCTCGCCTTTAAGGTCAACCACCTCTTCGTTGATTTCCTCGGTTGTCATGGCCCTGATTTCCTTCAGTTCTTCTTCTCTCTTTGCCATCATCACCACCGACGAAGATGGGTTCCGGGAAAACGACGATGCCGCCGATTTGACCGGTACGCGAACCGGAACGGTACATTTGTGGCGGATTTGGATGCCAGCGAAGACGGATTTCGGGATTCCTGATATGGAACTTGGAGTTAAAACGGCGGCTGAAAGACCAAACATTGTTTGTTTCGTCTCTGTGCCGCTCAATTGCCCAAACGGCTCGATCACCATTCAAGTAAGCAGATAAGGCAGAACGGCGTTTCCTTTTTTTTTTCTTTTTTTTTTTATTTAATGTTGTGTTTTCTTTTTCCTTTTTTTTCCTTTTTCGCATAAAAAATTTATCTTTATCCATTTTTTAGGTTGTGTGACATGGATGCCCTTGCTGATGTGGCTCTGGTATAATAAAAATAAAAAAATATATTTTTTTTATTTACTATAATTATAAAATAATAAAGAAATGTTTTAAAAATTATTATCTATACCGGACATCATATTTAAAATTTAAAAAAAAAATCTTATCGTCTAGAAAAACATTTAAATAAAAAAAAGGGGTGAATTGAATGTTTGGTATTTTTTTTCTTATAAATATCCAAGAATGCCAAAGTCGAACGACCAAAAAAATAAATAAATAAATAAAAGGTAGATAATTTTGACTTTTGCAAAACAATAAAGACACCAATCCACCGTATCAATCTTAATTTTTGTGAATTTCATAGTTCATGCATCATTTTGAACATTACCATGCCCTCCTAAATTGTTCAAATTTGATTTAATTCATATAACTTATCGAGATACTGATATATTATCAACAAAACAAACTAAAATATATATTTTACTTATTTATTTATTAATAAATATAAATTATAAATATTAAAAATTAGATAAATTATTTGTTAAAATTTATTATTAATTTAATTAATTAATTATATTTAAAATAATCATCAAAAATTTACATGTTAAATTTTTTTTTATATAGTTGCATCAATAAAATCAATAACTACTTATAAATATTTATTCCGTGTTGGTGAAGGGTAACGATTTATTTAATTAATATTTATTATGAAAAAAGAGAGAGAGAGAGAGAGAGAGAGAGAGAGAGAGAAATAGTAAAAGTAACAGAGGGGGAAATTTTATTATAAAAAAGAAAAAGAGAGAGAAAAAGAAAAAAGAAAAAGCAGTTCAATTAACAAAGACGAGTAATGTTTGTTTCGGAACAGGTCATTTCAGTTCAGGGATCCTAACGAGTCATAAACACCTTCATTAGCTAACGAAAAAGCAAACCCTTGCTTTCAATTTTCGCCCAAAAAGGATAGAAAACTGCAAGAAAGAGAGAGAGAGAGAGAGAGAGAGAGAGAGAGAGATTGATGTTCATGGAACTTGTTGGACTGCAGAATTGAATCGGGGGGAGAGAGAGAGAGAGAGAGAGAGAGAGAGAGAGAGAGATCTGAATTGAATTGAATCGAATCGGGGAGTGAACCGGCGGATGCGCTGATGGGAGCAGCGGGCTCGAAACTCGAGAAAGCGCTGGGCGAACAGTTCCCCGAAGGCGAGCGATACTTTGGCCTTGAGAACTTCGGCAATACTTGTTACTGTAACAGCGTCCTGCAGGTCTGACCCGATAGTTTTCTACATATTAATTTTCTTTTTTATTTATTTATTTATACTTTTTCGTTTGTAAGATTTATTGGAATCAAAGCAGTCAATCCAATTAGGGTTATCGTGATTAGCTATGCTTTCCGATTTTCTTAATAGCTGTTGAAATTAAAATTTAGAAACTTCATATTTTCGTATTAAACCTAACTTAGATGAATTAGAGTTTTCTCTACCCTAGAATTAATAATATTGTTGTGCTTCTTTTTTTTTTTTTTTTTTTGTGTTTTAATTTCTCCATTGGAAATGCCCGATTCGTGGAATTCTTGTTATCTTCATCGTGCTCTAACTTGTGCAGAAGTTGGTGCATATTTGTGCATATTCCTGAACGATTGGTTTTCCCGAAACTTTTCAGGGTTTTGCTTATTATAGGTGTTTTTGTTTTGGGGAAATGACGTTGATGGTGATGTTTTTTGCAAGTTATACTTGAAGAGTATTAACTAAAACTTGCTTAAGCAAATTCTTATCATTTGTTTTTTCCTTCGTCATGCAGGCACTTTATTTTTGCGTACCATTTCGCGAACAGCTACTAGAATATTACGCAACGAACAAAACTATTGCAGATGCCGAAGAGAATCTTTTGACATGCCTGGCTGACTTATTTACACAGGTAATGAGAAACTTTGATGTTCATTTTGCGGTTTTTATGGCTTTGGATTAAGTGAATGCAGATTCTGGAGTTTGTCTCTCTTGTTTCTTTCAATTTCTCTTGATTTTACCCCACTAAATTCAATTGTTTCTTGCATCCTTGTTCTTTCTAAATCTGTGATGGTGTCTTTTTTTTTTTTTCATTTTCTTCTTCTCCTCTTCTTGTCTTTATAGGACTTTGTGATTGTTTTCCTTTTTCATTTTTTTATCCATTGTAATATACTGGATATTTGGCACTGATTTAAAATCTGTGCAGCCATGGCCTCCCCTCTTCCTCGCTCATGGTGCTTTATTGCTTTGTTGGTGATTTATTTTTGGCCAATTTTGTGGAAAGCAAACTCCTTGTCCTAACATTTCTTGCATAATTTGCATCTGGTTGCATTGTGCATCTGTGCATGTGTTCTGTGGACTACTTGAATGGGGTAAAGAGAAAAGTTGAAAATTTTCAAGAAAAAACATTTGTTATGGTTACTTGTTTACTGCCTTAGAATCGTTAAATTTTACATTTTTGTAGATAAGTTCACAGAAGAAAAAGACAGGCGTTATTGCTCCAAAGCGTTTTGTGCAAAGATTGAAAAAGCAGAATGAGCTTTTCCGGAGCTATATGCACCAGGCAAGTGTTTGTATTTACCATCTAATGAGTTGTAGAGATTGATCTATGGCATGAATGTAGAATGCATATTGACCTCAGTTAAATTTTTTGGGCGAATTAATTTCATTTTTTGTTTTCAATGTAGGATGCCCATGAATTTTTGAATTTTTTGCTGAATGAACTGGTTGACATATTGGAGAAAGAGGCCAAAGCTGTAAAAATTGACACAGAAACATCATCTTCACCTGAGAAGACTGCAAACGGTCCAAAGGTTGTGCAGGCAAATGGTGCTAGAAAAGAGCCTTTGGTTACCTGGGTGCACAAGAACTTTCAGGTGACTATACCTGTCCTACAAGCATTTTGGCACAATAAAGAGCATATAGGTAGCTAAGTGCTCATGGATGTGGAATTATTTGCAGCTTAGCAGTCACTTGCATAGATGATGTTTCTTTCTTTAACTTCACATTTTGGCTAAAATCTCATGAACTTCATGTGTATTTGGATTAGGGAATCCTTACCAATGAGACAAGATGCTTGCAGTGTGAAACTGTGACAGCCAGAGATGAAACATTTTTTGACTTGAGCCTTGATATTGAACAAAACAGTTCAATAACAAGCTGTTTGAAGAATTTTAGTTCAACAGAGACTTTGAATGCAGAGGATAAGTTTTTCTGTGACAAATGCTGCAGGTAGGTGTTTTTGAAAAATTTTTGTTTTGCATTGACTTCAGCTATTAATTGTAGCTCTAATGAATTAGTCTGTCAGTGCTTGTTTCTTTTTATTTTGTGTTGTAGAGTCTAGGTCAAAGGCCCAGCTTGTCAAAGCTGTGTTTCAATCATGCTGATCCTTGTTGCTTGATTTAGGAAGAGGAAAGAGATAACAGTGATAGTGTTTGTGTGTGACTGCTGAACCATTTAAGGACCTGTTCCATTAATGGCAACTTAGTTTCATTTCTACAAATAAAGGTTACAACATGTGGCCACTTGTTTCCTTTTTTGCTTCAAATTCTTCAGCAATGCAGCAGTTCATGTCTTGCCTGATTTGTGGCTTTAATTTTCTGGCAAGGCTATGAAAGATGAATACTGTAATAGTACTTTCTCCATAGATCTTATGTGTGATCATTTAGAATTTTTCTTTAAAATATCTTTGAGCATTATGAGAGGGCAAGTCTTGACCAAAAAGTGAAGTTGCTTCTTTTTGACCGGAAGGTAATGATTTTGAGTTCTGAAAAGTTCCTCTTTGCAAATGCAATGGAAGGGCTGCGACCACATTGCTCTCCCGTAACCATCGCAAAACAGGAGCCTTCTTTGTTGGAGACACCTTCTTTGTGTTTTTTTCTTTTATCTTTTAAGTTGCTTATGGTTTATTCATTGTGTACATGACGCTATCTGCTTTATATGTGATATTTTTAGGCATCTGAATTGCCAACACCTCTTCAGTGTTAAATCCTTTTGCAATGTGCAGTTTGCAAGAAGCACAGAAGCGGATGAAGATAAAGAAGCCTCCTCACATTTTGGTCATTCATCTGAAGAGATTCAAATACATTGAGCAGCTCGGCCGCTATAAGAAGCTATCTTACCGAGTTGTCTTCCCGTTGGAGTTGAAGCTCAGCAACACAGTGGAAGATGCAGATATTGAATACTCACTTTTTGCAGTGGTTGTACATGTTGGGAGTGGGCCAAATCACGGGCACTATGTGAGCCTCGTAAAAAGCCATAATCATTGGCTATTTTTTGACGACGAGAATGTGGAGATAATCGATGAGTCAGCCGTTCAGGCATTTTTTGGGTCAGCGCAGGAGTACTCAAGTAACACGGATCATGGTTATATTTTGTTCTACGAGAGCCTTGGTGCCAGTTGCAAGAGTTGAGAGGAGGAGGGGCTTTGTTTTCCTGGTAGGCACTTATAATCATTTTGGATTGGACGCATCTTTCCATTCTGTGATTGTTTTCCTTTCCCTCTGTTCTTCAGGCAGTGGGAAGAGATCTTAGATATATGCGTTGTGAAGTTGTATACTTGGTTGTACAGCGGATGGTGGAAACACTGTCCCTTTTTTTTTTCTCCTTTTTTTTTTTTAGAATAAGAGGCAGCTAATGTGGTGTGAAAAGAACATTCACAGGACGGTTTGTACTCAGTACTCTTCTTGGTGTAGACTGCTTAAATTAACTTGCCGATGCAACACAGTTGGAATTTCTCATTGGTGTTGTCATATCTTCGAATTTACTTACTCATCTGTATAACGAATCACACAACGAAATTTATTTCGTCAAACATGATTTGGGTAGCTCAACCCTTAGTATAACAGTAAGTTAATTTATCTGTAGTTAATTTTGTCGAGGAAAGTTGTAGGACTGAAGGTCAAAAAAATAATCTTTGTTGCCTCTACAAATATAAATATAGTTGTATTTTGGATATTCGTTTACAAAATTTATCATTTAAGTATGCGTATTGCATTTACATGTACTAAAATTGTTATATGTAGGTTAAATCATATGATATAAAATAAAAAAGAGAAGAATATTTATTTCATTAATTAATCATAAAATGTAAAATATATTAATATATTAATTAACTATAATTTTATTTATTTTTTAAATATTTAAATAGTGTTTTTTAATTATTTTTTATTAATTAATATTTAAATTAATTAAAAATTATAATTAAATATTAATTAATTTTAAAATTAACATAATTAATAAAAAATTATTTTTTTATTTTTTTTTTGGATAAAGAAATTAATTTTATAATTTTATATTTATTCAAAAGATAGACTAGTTAACTACTTATTATTTAGTATTACTATATAACAATAATAAGATAAGTAACAAAGCCTCATAGTTCAATATTGACAACCCAAATCAGATGCTAAAAATATCCCAAACTGATAAAGAGTAACAATGCATGTTTTAGTAGGGAACTATCTCAGGCAACAATGGTTTCTTTACTCGAACCCATACTCCTTTCTGATGCAGGAAATAACTTCATAAACTCTATTGGGGTCGCAGACAGATTTAGAGACACTCTCTTTTTCTTGAACGCATCTGTTGGCCCATGCCACAATCTCAGGGCATTCTGCTTCCATGCTAAAGCCCGCAATTTTTTCGAAGGTTGGGAAGAAGCTCCAATAGGGAAGGAGTGCCAAGTCCACCAAGCCTAAGTTTTGGCCCCCAAAGTAAGGTTTGTCACCAAGTTCTTGTTCAAAAATTTTGAAGTTGTCAATTAGTTCCTTTATAGATCCTTCATCTGAACCATCTGATGTACACAAGTTCCTTGCAAAAGGATAAATCTGCAATATACTTACATAAATATATTCACTCAGTGTGGAGGTACCTTACCAGCAATAACAACAAAAAAAATTAACAACATCCCACCAGATTTATTTAGTTATTATTACCATAAAATTGATCATATAATAAAAAATACTTTTTTTGTTTAAAAAAAAGAGAGAGAGAAGAAGAAAAGAAAATAAGGAGGAACAGAACAGTGGTGTAGAAGTAACCTTTGTGTCAACACAGTCAGCCCAGAATCTAGCACTGGCCCTTTGGTGGGGATCAGAGGGTAGCAAGGGAGATTTGTGATTCCAGACCTCATCAATGTATTGAACTATGATGACTGACTCACAAATGGGTTTTCCGTTGTGGATCAGAACTGGGATTTGCTTTTTGACAGGATTCATCTGTAGAAGCAGAGGACTTTTGCTGCTCAAATCCTCTTCCTTTTTCTCATACTCCAACCCTTTCTCTTTCAAGGCAATCCTCACCTTCGCTGCAAAGGGACTAACATCCCAATCCAGCAAAACTATTTGTTCCTCTTCCATCCTTAACTTTGCAAATGCAATAAGCGGCTTGTTTTGGGTTGGCTGAGGCAAGCAAATACAATAAATCAAGCAAACTGTTCTTGTTTGTAGCTTTTATTCCTATAATTTCCTCTCCACTGATCTCAACGCTTACGCAGTTCTATCACTTCTGTCATTGCTTGCGTCATATTATTCTCCCATTTCAAGATTTGTACAGTTAAAGTTGGAATCTTTAACACCAACTTTTCCAACTACTTTTCGTTTCAAACAAGGCAACTTTACATTTTCAGCTCCTTACAGTCAAAGTTGGAATCTTTCTGTTCCATCTGCCTCTTCATAATATTTTCATTTGTTGAGAAATTATCATTTTAATAAAAGTGTGACAAAATATATTGTATCGTATCTGACTTTAAATGATCAAATTTTAGTAGCCATTGACTTTTGTGAGAACAAAAAATAAAAAATCTAACACTGGAAATGTTATTAAAGAACAACCCGTCATAAAATCATTCAAGCACGTTCTGCAACTTTAGATAAATAACATTTGTTAGTCAAAAAAATAACCCCTTAAAATTATTGTAGGCTAAAAAAAAATTAACATCATATCTTTACAAAAAGGTCGCGCCGCCTCCGATCAACAAGGTTGATCAATCAGGATTCAGGAAATTGATGCACCTCAATTGGCCACCACCGATGGTCTATGCATAGAAAACAATGTTCAAATCTATCTTATCGGCCCAACAAAAACCGGAAAGTTAATGTTCGTTAAATTCTATGTGCTCGAAAATTATTTATAACAGGCAAAAAGACCTTGATTTTAAATCCATATTAAAATGATAGCGTATTATTGAGCAATTAATCAAATGATCGGCCGATAAAATTGCTGGCTCTTAGTTTCTGAAACTAAAAGATTCATATCTTAATTGTAACAAACAAAACAAAAAATATATGTATATAGATATGCATGAGTTTTTTTTAAATGAATTCATATTAATATTTCTAATTGGAATTCTTATTAAATGAAGAAGGATTTACGACAATTTCTGTTCTTATCAAAATACAACTTATCTATATCTATTTATATATATTAATATTGTTAAAATTTAAAAAAAAAATTGTAATTTTGAATAATTTTTTGAATACATAAATTAAAATATCAGTACTACAATATTTGTTTAATTTTAAAAAATTTTATTAAATTTTATAATATTTAATATTAAAATAATTAATTTATAATTTTTAAAATATTTTAATAATATTAAAACTTCAATATATATTTCATCTTTCTTTTCTACACTATAAAATCTAATATGTGCCACCTCCATTAGTATTTTTTTACTTTTTCTCGGTCAAATTATACAATCTTAATTATTAATTTTTTAATTTGAACAACTTTTTTAATAGTTAATATCTATAATAAATTATAATAATATTATTTATTAAAATTTTAATTATAAATTTAATTATAATTAACATATTATAATTAAATTTACTTTATCTTTTAAGTTAATCTGTCAATTTGAATTTATTTTTATTTTTTAATATAAATTTAAACTTAAAAATTTATAAATTAATTAAGATATTAATTATAATTAACATCTAAATTAATTTTAATTTTATTTAATTATTTTTAAAATTTAAATTAAAAATATATTAACCTAATTAATTATTAATAAAAATATAATTTAAATTTTATTATTAAAATTTATACATAATTAAATTTAAAATTAAAATTTTATTGTGATGCATTAAAGCGCCGTTACTCTCCTTAATGTTGGGACAGTTTCAGAAACTATCTATCTAAAGTTGCTTAGCACCAGAAGACCCCCCAAAAATCATAGAACTCTACCATTGTTTACTTATGAATTAATAGTATCGTGTATCACTATTCTCAGTAATTTTTGTTATTCAATAATTATCATGTCTGCTTTGAGAAAGTGAAAATCATTTGATTATTTATTCAATTATCATTGAAATCAATAAGATATTAATCATGAGTTAAGGTGATTATTCAACAAATTTTTTCTTACCCTAGAAATTTAAGTTTGAGTAAGCTGATGACACCTCGAGGAAGCGAGCAGTAGACATTTTCCGGCCGATAAGCAAATTTATATTTATTTTTGGTTACTTGCTTTCCACAAGAAGGAAGAATTGACCCTTTTTTCACGAAAATTGGGGAAAGATATGAGAGAAATCAAACAGCAGTTTTGCCAAAGTAAAATAATGGCCTACCACTCTAAAAGATGGTCTGCGTGAACCCAAATCAAGTGCTATAATCTATTCAGCCCAAACTATGGGAAGATGCTCATCAAATGCGTACGGTGTCATTTCGAGTTCAACTGTAAATCTCCCTTTCACTTGTGCTCGCAAACATGCCAGCCAAAAGGGTGGATATTCAAGGGCAGTGTCCCCTCCGTTGTCTTGGACAATAACACGGGTACAATTGTTGTCACTCAGGAAAACCTACTAAAACATCATTAGCTTCACCTTGCAGAACATTGGCTGTGCTTCAAGTTTATTCCAGCTATGTCTAATCAGACTCGACTTTGAGCACTATCTTCATGAACTCGTATACAAAGTAGCTTATAGCAGCCGATGGCAAAACCTGCAGGTCGGTAAGATACAACAGTTGGAATGTGATAGAACGTAGAACTATGCTATCTTAAAAAACCCCAGAGAAGCCAAAGGGGTAACTTTGCAAGTGAGATACAAGAGAGCAACAAATCAAAGAGTGATCTGTATGCCATATATAAGCTGCAGATATGGTATCTATTGATTAGTTAAGGAAATAAGGCAACATAGCAACACAAATAGAGGCACATCATACATTTGCATATACGTGCATGAGTCGAGAACACACTTTCATATTTTATCAATATATGCATGTAAATTTGCATATGTACATCTCACCATCGCAATCTAGTGACCAATAAACCCCAGCCCTTCTTGTTCAGAATGGACAACAAAACAACAGGTAATAAATAAATGATGACCAATCGTTATCCTTGCCGTATAGCAGCAAATTTCAACAAGTTCTTCTATTTCCAGGTTCCTTAACATTGGATGCTAAAAACTCATGCCCAGCAAGGATTTGTTCCCAAAAATAGAGCTTGACCCTTGAACACTAGCTGTTAAAGAGGGGGTCTGGAGGAGTTAAACCCATCACCATATGCTGCTCTCAATCTAAAATCAAAGCACGAATTTTACATAAAGATTTTGCAAGTCAAGAGCCCATTAAAAGCCAGCAACCCACCGTGGCCAAGTTAAAAAGAGTATGAGTATGCCACTGGAATATAGGGCAGACAGTCATAAAGACCCACTCGTCAGCTGGTCAAAATGGTTTTAGGTTCACAAAGAAAAACAGTACGGAGTAAGGGGAAAGGGAAACACAACATTTGATTCTTGGGTTTTGGGAATAGGTAAGTACGTAAAGCTCTTCTAGTTCAAGGTTTAGCTTCTCTTTGGCATATGCATGCTAATTCATCACTCAGAATCTCTAAACAGATCAAAATTCTTCCCTCGTCAAAAGCTGAGTTCACAATCCTGTAAAGTCTCACATAAACACGGATCAACAGACTTACTGCAGCAAGTTTAAAGCTTTGTACTTAAGGAGTAAACTTCCCCGTGCAATGGCAAGTATTTAATCATCTATCACTATTCACAGTTTCTCTGCCTTTATTTTAGACATCCATAAACAAAGAACTACATCCACTGTTCAAACCTATTCTAATCAACATTTATAGGTTCCTGTCAATATGATCACTGCATCTGCATTCCTTCTTCTTCTTTCTTTTCTTTTTCTTTTACTCTTTCCAGGTATTTATATTGCAAGAATTTAGATGGAGAGAGCCTAAGTGCAATGACTCCACCACTATAACATTGCAATTGTCAGAATCACTGCATTCAAAGCAGTGGTGCATGGAAATACTTGAAAACACAGAATATTGAATGAACAAGACACATGCATCATACCTGCAATAAACTGGGAACTAATCCTGCATAGAGAGCAGGAATACCTCCCTGTTCAACTATCTTCATGCAAGTTGCCAATGTATTCATCTTTGTTGCCTGGACTTGCATTTGAAGGTGTCTCCTAACAACTTCAAATGGATACGTGGCAGCTTCTGAGCAACAACCAGCAACAGCCCCATAAAGCAATGTTCTCATGGGACCCAACTCCAATTGTTCCAACGCATTCAGTTTTTCACTTTCTTCCTTCAAATTTTGAATTCTCTTCCTCCCTTCAGGTGAATGAAGGTAAGCAGATTTCAGCATATCATAAACACCATAGTAAATTGCACCTGAAGGTGCCATGCTCAGTATTGACGGCAGTAAGCCCTTATAAAGAGAAGAAAATCCTTCAGTCTGGATCACGTGGCGAAAAGTGCCAATTACACCACCCAATACTTCCCCACCAGGTGCTACCATCTTTGTTCTTATCTGTAATATGTGAATCTTAGAGCATCACTGACAAGTTAAGCAAAAATGTCCACATTGGTTGGGGTAATGCAAACAAGAATATAATGTATTCTAGGAAAAAAATAACATACAAAAAATGTGAATGCAAGTCAACTGATAATTTGCGATTCAAAAACAAGCATGGTTGGGTACTCCATCCTTCCATAATTTACTAAACCACTACATGATGTTAAAAATCTGCAGCAAACTACAAATTTAAAAGAAGCTTATTATTATTTAAAACTACACATTAGGATAAAATGTTACGTGCAAAATCTGTCCAACTAAGTTCATTAAGAATTCTAGCAACGAGTGAAACTTTTCTTTGCAAGACCAACTAAACCTACTCAAAAACAGTAGCCAAGGTTGCATCTAAAAGTAAAAAAGAAAAAAGAAAAAGAGAAAAAATTCAGTCTTCCCCTGTAGAGTCAACAATCTCAGTCACCAGTCTTGGAGAGGCAGCACATGTCAGAGAATTATCTGCACTTCCGATTCGAATTGCACTGCGTGAAATGGCAAAATTCAATCAAGCATGCTCTTCCTAGTTTGACAATGACTTGCGCACTTCATTTTGACACAAACGCCATCAAAGCAGTGCAAGATATTACTTCACAAATTCTGACGGAAAAATTACAATATACACGGAGCGTCTTGGGCACGAGGTTCCCACAATGTAAGAACTGGGGAAGGACCAAATGTAAGCAATCTTTAACTTTGTTTTCCACGGAGAGACTATTTCAAGGACTCAAAAATGTTTTCACAAAATTACAGTATGCTTAATGCGAGATAATCGTAGAAATTAAGCAGGTTCATTTTGCAACTTACAGTGTCCATAGGCAAGCAAAGCAGTGTGGCAGTAATTCCAGCCGCAGCACCAGCCACAAACCTCTCAAAGTTAGTGGATTCCTCATTCCCAGACCATTTTAAGAGCCGACTTCTGTACGTATCATAAGCATAGAAATTGATGGACTTGAAGGGAGCCGTCCGGAGAATATTGACAAAATTCCCTTTCCAAAAACCTTTCAGCCCCTCAGTCCCCGCAATCCTCTGGATAAGCTCAAAAAGACTCTTCTGCTCACCGCGAACAATATACTCCAGCTTAAGCCTCTCCAGAGGAGCTATAAAAGTTCTGTTTCCAACAAAAGGACTATTGTTTAAGTATTAAAAGTGAAAGACGACTAAAAGAGGTAAAACGGGCAGAGACCTTGACACCATAGCAGCAACGGCGCCGGCCCAGAGATGCTTGGTGGTGTTAAAAGCGGCTGATCCTCGCACTTTAGCCACCTTCTCCTCCTCCTCCTCCGCCGGCGGAAGGACAGTCAAATTTTCCTCTTCCAGATTCTTTTCATCCCCGTTTTGGCCCAAAACTTCACGAGATTCTCCAACACACCCTTCCTCGCTCCCCTTGATCGACAAACTCACGGACAGGAACAGCCGTGCCCCGTTGCACCGGCCTCTCAATCGTCCCCGCCTCGGATCATCCTCAAGCCTTAGTGTGCTCCAAGAACAGGAACGGGTCCTCGACGAAACCGAGGAAACGACGGAAGGACAAGCAGTTTGATCATGGTCGAGGAAGAGACCGCCGCAGAGAGGGAACAGGCGATCAGACGGCTCAGATTTGGAAACTACCAGACTGGCGAAGAAGAAATCCTGGCCGTACATTGGACGGGGGCAGGGAGAGAGAATCGTCGGAGAAACCGAAGAGGGCTTTCACTGAAGTTTTCGGAGCGTAGAATAAGGGCAGCAACATGGGATCACGTATTTAACGATATTTTTAAAAAGTGGAGTGAGAGAGATTGAAAAGGAAGAGAGAATAATAGTATTGGACGTCTCCGTTGCCGGTTGTTGTTGGCTGCTGCGGACAGAGAGAGCCACAGGTAATTTAGTAGCTGCTGACGGCGGCGGAATGAGTGGGTGGCGGAGAAAGCGGCGTCGCCTGGATCGCATCGCCGCAGTTTTCCGTCGCTTTCATCAGACCCCCTTTTTTTTTATTATTTTTTTTGGCTCTTTTCTTGCTGGTCGGGTGTCAACGTTGTCTGGAAACGACCCAGTCGAGGAATTTTGCACTTGGTTGTGTTCGGTTTTGTTTGTTTGTCTGTCATGAAACTGGGTCTAACGGCAAAATAAACTCCGTGACCCATTGGAAACATAGATAACGACGATGAACGACTCCTTCAGGTTCCGGATACATCAGCCAAGTCTCTCTTTCCGGGTTTTCCGCACGATTTTGTCAAAATGTGATGATTTGTCTGAAAAAATAGGTAAAAGACACACAAAACTTAAATACAAAGTAGACATCTTACCACTAAGCATCCACGGAGGGGGGGGGCAATCTTTTCTCTCTTATTAATAAGAATTAGTGAAGCTGCGTGGCCCAGGTTTGCCTCCAGGAAATCCTTGGAAGCCGTCTGGGCTTTTGGGCTTCGAAGGAACCTGGAATCAGATTTCCCATAAAACCATCTCGGTCTTCTCAGGTCGACGAGAAGGCGTTAAGTTATAGACCGATAAAAGGAAAGCCCAGCCCAGCCAATTCAAAGGGAATGTTGTTGGTTTTATTGGGAGGAAAAGCCAGGCTCACGAAGATATAGGGTGCTGCGCCGAGGGATATTGGCTCTCACTATTTTAAGTTGAAGTTATTCGCTCGGGTCTCGATTCAAGTTTTTTTACAGCATAGATTTATATCTAATTTTGAACTCGGTGCACTCAATTATAAATATTTGTTCATTTAGAATAATATTATTTTAAGAATTTGAATTAAATCAATAAAAAATATATTAAATTATCATCAACTTTTGCATCAGAGATATATATATATATATATAAGCACACGCCCGAGTCTCTTGTCTTTAGAAATCCAAATTTGCTCGCTCATCGTGGACACGGATGCTGACTTATGGTTGGGTTTCGTTCGGCTGCTAACTTCAGAAAGGTTTCATTTGGACGGCGACATCGTCACGGTACGTGGGTCCAAGTATTCTATGGGCTTACTGCAACTTTCGCATCCCAAAATCCTTGTCGGCGACGGTGCTTCGATTGTCGTCATTTCCCAGACCAAGCTCTGCGACGTTTTAAAGCGATTTAGATGTCGAGGTTGCTTTCGTACTATTATATCTGTAACTTCATCGAGTTTATTAATATTACGTATATTTATAACATTTATTTGAAAAATTTTTAGGAAAAATAGTTATTATTTATTTCATAGATATGTTGCGGGAAGGGGAATTTTTAAGCCGATTTCTTTAAGGAGATGGAGGCTAAAACGAAAAAATGCGTGAGAAAGAGGCTGGTAAATAATATTTAATATTTAATATTTATAGAAATAATTATTTAATTGCAATACAAGTGTCAGAGCAAGCCTCGAAAACCAGGAAACCACTGCCAGCGACTCACGGGCAGAAGATAGGCTAGGCCGCGGGCAGCCTCGCCGGGCTCTCTCTCTCGCACAGTTAACAATCCCCGTGACTGACTGACCAACTGATGACTTTGTTTCTCCGATCGATTGATTGTTGACTTTGTCGTCTACTTCAATGGGCCCTTCAGCGTTTTTTTGTCATCGTCAAACCCTTTCTTTTTCCTTTTTTCTTTTTTTTTTGGGGGGGGGGGGTTTCGGCTTCACGTGCGCGGCTTTGGGATACTACCTTACAAATCCTTGTATCTTGTCATGGTCCCCCCCCACCCCTAGATTCGCCCTATATTTCTCTGCTTGTCCCTTTCTTTTATATTTTATATTTTTTATTTTATAAAAAATTATAGTCTAAAATCTTAATTAAAAAATTACTTTTATCATATTATCTCAAACTAAATTAAAATAGCACATTTTATGAGTCTGAACAAAACCAAATGACCCCGTTTCATCGTAATTCAACCATTCTGTAAAAACACATGTATCGTATAATAATGTTGAGCTAACAATTGCTCAATGACTCGAATTTAAACTTGGGGTACAAACGGAAAGTGATCGATTGAGGAAAAATATTATATCACAAATGGCCCGAGATGATTGCAAATTCGCGTTGCTACTTTTTCAACGGTGAGTGAGACGTGACACATATTTATTATGATGCTGCTATAGACAGAGACATAATTGGAAAGATTGATTAGACAGGTAGATCCGGCCAGTTGGACCATTAATCCCTATTTGACCTGATTGACTCGGGGCTACTTGAATCCAAACTTTTTTTATTTATTTTTTAATTTATTTTATATATTAAAATTTTTATTAAAGTATTTTATCATGAAATAAAATATTTAAAAATATTAAATTAAATTCTTAATTTAATTAAATATTATTTTATTTTTAGTATCTCCGTGTCAAAAACATCAATATGTCATAAAATATTAAATAAATAAATATAATTTTATGTTCATAATATAAAAAATAGGTATATTTATTTAAAATTTATAATTATGAAAATAATATAAAACATATAAATTAAAATAATAACTAAATGTTGTTAATCTGGCTATTCAACTTAGGATCCGAGTTCTATAACTTTGGCTTCACGGAGTTGGAGCATCTCCTGTCATCTCCTCCTCGTCCTTTTCAGGGGCCATTGTCAATGCTGACATATTTATTGTACTACAAAGTAGTGATGCCCTGCCCCCTCCCATCCTCTCTTTTTCATATCTTCTCGCTTGTCTTTCGATTTTAAAAATCAACTTTTCTCATCTCCCTTAAGCTAATTTCAATAGATCGAAAAACACCCTAAACCTAGCAGCATACTTGTGCTTTGGCCGATGTTTTTACAAATTCCCTCCATGGGAAGGGCTGGAGGTCCATGTCCCGAAATGAGATGTACTGATACTTTGGCACCTCTAACTTAATACTGTGAACTTGAAAAAATATATTATTATTATTATTATTATTATTATTATTATTATTATGAAAAAATAAAAATAATTAATTAAAATGTATAAATAAATTCAATTTTTATTCTACAAATTCCAAATATAATAAAAAATATATGATAAAAATTATTTTTTATCATCTTATAAATTATATTATGATTTTTATTTTATGATTCATTTATTTATTTTATAATACTTAGTTTAATTAAAATTTTTAATTAAATTATTTAAAAAGTATTTAAATTATCTAAACATTTGTTTTTATTTATTATTAGATATTTTTTATTCTATTATTAATTATTTATTATTTAAATTTTTTTAATTAGTTAAATAATTTTAATTACATGTATATATATAAGTTAAAAACATTCAATATTCTAATAACTTTTATGATCATAATATTCTGATAAATTATTAATGAAAAATACCTTAATAGATTTCTTAAAAAATTTTTTAAAAAATTAGTCGAATGTTTTTATCCCGCTACCGTGCAGTTCATTAGTCACGGAAAGCTATAAATTACATGAAAATGAAACACAAAGAACAACATTAAACCGAAATGAATATGCGAATAAAGGTGGAGTTTGCGAGTGCAGGTGGGTTGGTAGGTCACATGCTTATTGGGAAATAATCGAAGGGTTCAATGCATATATCACATCGCAACGGTGATAATAATGATTGCGGACCACGACACCGAAAGAGGAGCCATTACTTTTTGGACGTATTTTGGTAGAAGATGGGAGGGGGGGTGTGTTGGTAACTTAATGGTCGCACGGAAAAGTTGGTCCGAAAACGTTACCTGACAACCGAGCAGGTTTTGATTTTTCTGTGGGTGGGTTTGGTGATCTGCTTCGTCTTCTTCTTCTTCTTTTTTATTTTTTTTATTTTATTTTTTATTAACATATTGCTAAGCAAAAAGAACAATTTTTTTTATTAATACAAAGCAATGGTCGAATCTTAATTTTAAAATTAAAAATTCAGACGATTGGACCAACATAATTTTATTTTTGTCTTTTGATTGTGTCACTCAAAACTACATGAAAGTCTCTTGGGTTTTTCAATTAAAAAAAAAAAGAAGAAGAAGAAAAAAAAACCATACTTATTGACATACGAGAAGACTACTTGCCCTAAACAATGTTGATAAAGTTAATTAGTAACCCTATATCGTTACAATTGTTTGTTTCGTTTCAACCCGATTGGTCTCATTGTTAATAACCACAGTTGGCCTTGTTTTTCATTCGCGTACATGTTGGATGGAAATTTTCAAAATTATCAACAATCTAAAGGTTCGCAATTTTGTTGCAATTCATTTACATTTCTTGAAACAAAGTTAGCGTTCGTATAATATGAAAAATTTTAAGAAATAATAATAGATAATAGAAGAAGAAAGCAACCTTTCTCTCCAAGAAAGACAAAAAGGTAAGATGCTAAAAGCTGATTTATAATATCACTTAATTACAAAAATCAACAAAATATGTTAAAGTGATCCGAGCACGAAATAAAATTTTATTTAACCTTTGAGGTGGCCAAAATTAAAAGTAACAAACAGACAAATGAAGTCAAATTTAAATAAAATTATTCGAGACTTGAAAATTTAAATTTCGAATATTTTAAATTACAAATTTATCAAGTTTCAAAATTCACCTAATTTAATTTTCAAATATTTCTAACTCTAAATAATTATCTTATTTAATCGACAAATTATCATCTGCAATAACGTTTCTTTTCGAAGATATCGAATGGACGTATGGGTATTTATAGTGTTATTGTAATACAAAAATAAATAAATAAAAAAGCTTATAAAATTCTCGATTAAGTCATATTTACACAACTTAAAGGAGGAATGCAAAAAAATTCCACAAATGAAATTATATGTGCTTGTATAAAGACAAGATTACAAATAATTATACTTGTGAAATGAACTTAAAAAGTGCCATGAGATATTCCACATCATAGGTATGCATCATAGAAATTATATATATATATATATATATATATATATACTTATTAAATATATTTTTTACTCTAAATTAATTAATATACATAATTAATGAATCATTTTTTATTAATAAATAATGATGAATATCATAATATAAAATAATAATATATTATCTTTTTAGTTATAAATTTCGTTTTACGTGTTTTTCTATTAATTATGTATAATATGTCTAAAAATTAGACGTTGCCAGATAATTGCTTCTTAAATTTATTTAGTCGATATTTTCGAAAATAGTTAGTCTAAAATCAGATCATTAATTTGCTTACGAAGAGTGGAATTTGGTGAACAGCATGGCAAAGGCGCTCAATTTTACACACGCGCGCGCGCGAGCACACGCACACGCACGCGCACACGCACACGCGCGCGCCAAAAAAAAAAAAAAAACAGGAGGATGGGGCAATTCGGTCATTAAAAAAAAAGGAGGAAAATACAGAAATATTTGCCGTTCTGCTTACATAAACGTGGCTTTGCCGTACGCTCGCAACGTTCATAATCTCGGCGTCTGCCTCTCTCTCCTTAGCTCTAGCACAGGCGCACGCGGCCATTGCTACTGGGAACACACTCCGATTCGCTCCCGTCTCTGACTGAAATGGCCGCCGTTCCCTGCGAGCTGGTTAGATCTCTTTTGCTTTGCTCAGTCTCGGTGTTTCCTCCCAGACAAAACAAAAGAAAAAATACACGGTCGAGTGAGTGAGTCTAGTCTAAAATTTTGAGGAGATCGGCCGGTCTTTGGAGTCCACCTCGACGCGAAAATTTTCTTGTGAATTTTTTTTCGTTCTTTCTTTTTTTTTCTTTTTTTTTTTTGATAGACATTTTTCGATGATATGACAACCATCGATCACACTTTAAAACTGTGGTGTACGGTTGAATCTATTTACGTTTGATGTAAATTATAGCTAAATTGGAAGCAAAATAGTATAGTCTCTCCGGTTTCGCATTGGCATTTTCTCTCTTTCTCTCCGTCACTCTGTATCATGTTGTGAAATTTCAGTGTTTTTTTTTTTTTTTTTTTGATAATGATTTCTTTTTCACTGATTTTGGGAGGTTGTTTATTAAGTTATTTATTTATTTATGTCGACAGTTTCCTAATTAAGGAATATTTATTGCAACTTGTGTTCTGTCACTTTACTTTGAGTGGAACAGCATAGGTCTAGGCAAAGCCTTTTAGGTTTTTTTTTTTTTTTATTGTCTTTTCGTTTTCTTTTGTCTGAAGAGAGAATCATACAATTTATACATATTTGCCTCTTCCCTTGTACCCTTTGCCTTCTCCTAAGCTCGAGTGCCATGGGCTGACTGGCTGCTTTAGGCAAGCAGTCTCTAAGCCTGTCGTTTCTGGAGACAAGCTAATGCTTATGCTTACCTGCGATGGGAAATTGGTCCACCCGCCGCCTGTCTTTGCATTCTTGCAGTCTCTGTCGTTTCCCTTCCTTCGGTAGCATATTCAACTGAGGTTATTTTCTGCGTACAGGAAAATCAGTACTTGTCAGCAAATGTTGGTGGAAATTGCAGTTTGCCTGTTGATGGCACATGCTTTCCATTACTAAAGGATCCAGGTTCGGATGAAGGCAGTGAGAATTGTTCTTTAGGTTCGGATACTTTTGTCAACTTACAAGCTAAACTTATCCTTCCTTTGTTGCTTTACGTCTGGCTAATAGAAATTCTTTTCTTTTTCTCTCAAGACCAGATCTTATGCCCATACTTCTTGAAGAGGCTTCACATCCGGCAGAAGCAATCATCTCCTTTCAGGGTTTTCACGTATGCCATCTTTGCGTGTTACACAGCTACTTTGCTACATGCTGAGTGTATTGATCAGCTTGATCTTTTTTATGCGTCGATTTTCATATGGATGTCAAGTAGATCGAGAAGGTGCAAGCTTTAGGAATTAAGGAACATAGAGTTATGGTCTAGATTTCATACCCGGTTTGCTAGACTTTTTATGCCCGTTGGTAATTTATCCAAAGAGAGTGATGCGTTGTTCCCGAGAATGATTCACTAAACCCTGTTGAAGTGTTTTGACTAGTTCTATTGGTGAGATACTGGTAATTCTAGAACACTCTCAGTGTGATGCTAATTGTTTCCTTTCAGTTTCCACTATTCCGGAATTTAATAAATAGGAAACCTGAATTTTATCAACTATAAACCTGCCCTTCTCCTTGTCCTACAATAAGTTGGCTTTTGGCAGTTGAATAGAGGTTTTTCAATGGATTTTATATGCATAACATGCAATCTTATCTGCCTTCACAAGTCCCATAAGGAATCTTAAATAATTGTACAAATTTTTGTTTCCTGATGGAGGACCAATGTTCTCTGTAATGAACAGTTAGCATAGGAGTTCTTAGGTCGTACTTGTTTTTTGATTATTCACTTTGGCGCAGGACCAAGATGCCTATAGAGATTCAACGTTGCCTGGTGGATGCAAAACCAGTCAGCAAAGCACATCGCAGCTAGCCTTTTTAGGCTTTGTAGAACTTCCTTTTCCACCAGAAGAACAGATGTGTGTAAATCCGCAACTGACTTGCCAGAGCTTTGTTGATGTACAAATGAAGACTGCAGGGGCTTCTGCACCTTGCATTCTGGATATAGATATTGACTTGGAAAATTCGGGAAAGCTCCAATTAGATGATGAACCTGTTGGAAGGATTCAAAATGATGGTTTTCTAACTGTAAGTGCACTTACTACTTCTGAGAGCAAATAAAGTACAGTGTTAGCACCATATTGTATTTAGGAGAGCAGATAATAAGTGCCCACTGATTCAGCTTTGATGTATTGTAATCTTCCTGTTTTGTGCTTCAAATGCTTGAATTTCGACAGGGGGTGTTGGAGAGACAAGCGAGTCTAAAAACATGCCAAAGGTTAATGCAGCATTTCACAAATCATATACCAACTTTACAGAAGTTTATCTCTAGAGGTATACAAGTAGATTTCATTGCTATCATGTTTTCAAGCTGATGAATTCTGGATGGTCTATTAATTTCCACTCAGTTTAAGTGACAATATGTGTGGAACACATCACATCGGTCATCACGTTGTAGGATTCACTTTGCCGTCTGTGATTTTTGTTATGCTTGCTTTTAAGCTGTGTCAAATCACATACCAGTATATTTTCTACTTATCTGGTCGTGTTTTCTTTCATTTTGACAGAAAAGTCATTCACGGAGAGGGTTTACGATACACCTAATAACAGATGGAGAAAATATAAGCGTGCTGCCTCATTCGACTCAAGAAAAGTTGTTCTCGTTTTCTCAATTCTGTAAGTCCCAGAGATTCACGATTATATTATGCATTGCTAAAATGCCGTTGTTATTTTTCTTCGAGTCTCAGAAAAACTGTTTTTGTTTTTTCTTGCTTATATTTACATCCTTCATTTATTCAAATTTTCATTTAAATCCAGGTCAAGTTTGGGTACATTGGTGTTGATATACTTGACATTGAGAGTCAGGCAGACCGTTGAGGGGTTTGTTAATGTCTAACAGGTTCGCATTTGCTGCTTGCGTTCTGTTCTGCGCATGCTTTTCTGGACTTGTCTTTGTGAACTGCTGTTGAACCTCGTTTTCAGCCTCTTGGTCTTCTAATGCTAGTGTTCTCTTTTCCCACCTTATTTTTCATTTTTAGGGTGTTCCTCTGTAAATAAATGGTGATTAAATTCCAAATTCTAACTTCCTGATTTCGCCGATGCTTTGGGCCGCATTAACAACGAAAAGGCACTTAAAATTTGTAATGGAAAGTGTTGCAGCCAGAAAAATCTATGCCTGTGATGATAATAAAAAGGTGAATGAAAGGGAAATTAATAAAGACAAACTAGCGTACACCAAAAAATAAAATTAAAAAGAAACTAGGACGAACATCCAAATTTATTAGATTGTGCACCTCATTGGAGTACAAGCACAACCTTCAGTCACTGAAAAATTGTAGGCCTGATTGGCATATTGAACAGACCCGTTGCAATGATCTGTATCTTTTAAAAAGTAGCTAGTGTCAAAATCATATTTCGTGGTATGCTTGAAGTTTCTAAGTGTGTAACCGGGAATTAAAATTGAAGATCTTGCTCTTCTTCTCCATCTTTATATAAACGCGAAGTGCAAAGAAACCCCTAACATGCACAGCCCCCTCGTTGCTGCGCTGTCTGGGACGAACCGACAGTGGGCTTGAGATTCACATCAACCATGTCTTCCTGTTTCGTTGAAGAAAGTGTTCCCATTCCTGGCAAGGCAGCAGCAATCTTGCGGAACAGAGGCTGCAAATTCATGGTCATGATCGGAGCAGAGGCTCGTCAAATGGTGAACCTTTCTAAACAGGGTAAAAATGAAGAAGCGTCTAAATAATCACACAGAGATACAGCAGATGATGACTACTAATAACATTAGTATTATCGAAAAAAGATTTAATCAGCTCGGTACATTTAAAAGCTAGAAAGTGCCCATTTTCTGTCATACCTTAATATTAAATCCTGCTTTGGCACTGGTCTCTATAAACATTACTCCAAACTCACGAGCCTTGTTGTCTCCTTCCTCTATTGAAACTTGCCTGTTTAACCGACAAAACAACGTAATCAAACTCAAAGTCAGATAACCGATAACATGACCATTTCAAGCTAAAGCATAAAGGGATGCAATAAAGCAAATTACTAGCTAGACAATATAAGCAGCAAAATCAGATTTGAAAAAATCAACGACAACGGAGGAATACTTTCTTCCCCACGGCACCGATGAAGAATAAGTTCAGTGGAATCATAACACAAGGCGAAAACAACGAAACAGTCATAACATATGGTTAGAGATTACTTATAAAGTCAAGTTTAGCTGCTTGCCTTCAAGCAAACAGATGCCACTTCTTAACAGGGAATGGGAGGGTACTCAAATATGGTTTTATGATAGAGCTAAATCGATGTGGTTTTATCACGAGTTACCCATTTAGAACTATAGAAGCCCACAGGTCATTCGACAAATTAGGAGAGCAGAGCACCAACAGAAATCAACAAGTGATTCTCAGAATCCCGTCAGTTTCTCTCACCTCTTGTCAACAAGATCAGTCTTGTTGCCAACAAGAACTACGATGGCATCCCTGCCCCGTTCTGTTCGTACATCCTCGACCCACTTTGAAGAATTCAAAAATGATTGTCTATCTGCATGGTCATAGTGCAACAAGGCATTTAATATAGAACAATGTAACATGGAGCACACAAAACATCACATTCTACGGACATGATGCTTTGCAAAATATTTCACTTTCCTCTAACTGTGAGTTTAAGCCAGAACAACAATTCCCATAGAAATTTTTATCAAGTCAGTAACAAGAGGTTTGATGGAACTTTGTGACTGGTCAATACAACTCACTCGCTACATCGTAGACAATTACAGCTACAGAAGAATCCCTGATGTAGCTCGGTATGAGACTTCTAAATCTTTCTTGGCCAGCAGTATCCCTGAACAAAAATAGATAATAAAAATTATAAAGACTGGGATCACAGTGACAGACCAGATAAATGCACATTGCACATCATGAGGCCAATATGATTTGGCACAAGTTTTTAACGGGTTTGCAAGGCATAGAAGGAAAGTAATTCATGACAAATTACATATATGTAAAGCGACAGCGAACACATGATGCGAAAGTTTACTAACTGGGTAAGAGATGGTATGGTACAACAGGTTTTGAGGGAAAAAGAATCGTCTAACATTCGCAATATTGTTGTATCACTGATAAAAAAAACAGTAGTTCACACGCACCCTCCACTTAGAGCGACACTATTGGCACCAATTCTACGCCTTAATCTAAGCACGATGCTAGATGTTTCATAACGAATTCCTAAAGTCATTCTTCTGAATAGTGTGTGTTTACAATAGTTCTTAGTGTTTGTTCACCACACACTGGTACAAAAGCAATTTCATGTGCGACAATTGTAACGAGTTAAAACAAAAAACACTGGGGATCATGTGATTTTCTCTCTCTTTCTATTTTGGGTGGTGGGGGGGGGGAGGGGGTCGAGTTAGGCTACACAAAACATCATCCTAACACACGAAGATAAAGAATTACCAAAGCTGCAAGCGAACAGTACGATCTTCAAGGTACATTGTTTTGGATAAAAAATCAATTCCGATTGTAGCCTGGAGAGTTGACATCGGAAACCAGAAGTAAAGCCACAAATATATATAAATATATATATATATCCGCTATTCGAAATCAGAAATGACAGACAAATGCACAGGTTAGTTACTAAGTAGAACATCATCCCCAACAAGATTCACGCGTTGTCTGTCTGTCTGTCTGTTTGCTCTGTCTTATTATAATCCTTCCGTACGTTTTTTCAGGAACTTATTAACTTCCTTCTCTACAACTTATAAAGCCGAAACGCACCAGCAATCGTTCTTCCTTCACACCTATTTAGCTATCTTCATCCAATCCAATTCTGCTTATCTGACCTGTCACATGGCTCTTAAAAGCTCTACAATTACATGCATGCACTTTACTTAGATCTGGTAAACACACTCATTCCCCCCCCCCTTCACCGAAACTTCCACATAAAAATAAATAAATAAATAAATAACCACATTAAGTCGAAACGATCCATTTTAATTTGAATTTCCGAATCAATTTTCTTAATCTCCCCGACATCAACAAACAAAACAAAAAAGAAAAAATGAAAAAACAGAAGAAGGGAGAGGAAAGCAGTGACCTGGTAAGTGGTGTCGAATTTATCGTACATGAAGCGAGTGATGATGCTTGTTTTCCCAACCGATTGATCCCCCAGGAACACCAGCTTGTACTTCGCCAGCGGTGACGCCGTCGCCATTTTGCTTCTTGCTATCTCTCTCTCTCTCTCTCTCTCTCTCTCTCTCTCTCTATATATATATATATATATATATATATTCTCGTTTTCAGATCTGAATCTCTCCCAGGAATTTCTCTCGTCCTGATAAATTTTTACACTTTTATCACGCAGAGAGAGAGAGAGAGAGAGAGAAATGAAAGTGAAGAGTTTTTTCGGACTTTCAATCTGGCTATTTATATGTTGGTTCGAGCTGGTTTTGGAGTTTTGGCCGTTACGACGGGAGATAACCGCCAACCTAGACGACGCGCGGCTAGGTCAAAACTCAAAATATTCAAGTTCCCTAACTTCCCGGGACTGCTGCCTTCGGTCAACGTGACGTGACGACAGCGTGTACAACGTTGTTTTTACGTTGTAAGTAGGCAATAGGAATAGGACAAAATTATTATTATTATTATTTATTATAATTAATATTTTTTTTATAAAAAAAATATTAACTATGATGAATTGATTTTTATTTCGTTTATATTTGTAATGTTTAATCGATAGAACTCGTGGGAATGGCACTTCAAAAATCAGAATCTCGTTTACCAATGGGTAACCCTGACGTATCCGTAACCTAACGAGGCCCAAAACATGGTTTTGGCAACCACCATCCAAAAACTAGTACGGGAATGCAATTCTTTTTTCTTTTTTTTTTATATTTTATTTTTCGAAATGGGGTAATAAATAGAAGCGAAAAATATCGTATTTAGATTTTGACTCTTAGTTTCAAAATTAAGTATCCAAATGCACTCAACACAACCTCAAGCCCCTGTCTCTCTCTCCCACTCTCTCTCTCTCTCTCTCTTTCTAGCAAGCCACCGCATGCATTCCCTTCTCGCAATGTATGTGTGTATGTATGAGTTAAATTGAGATCCAATCCAATCCTTACGCAAATAGGCTCATGTCTTCAGGAGTGAAATCGAATGTCTTTCCTTAGATCCCAAGGAAAGGATGAATTTTCCTTCGAGACTATTGGCATTCGATCCAGAGCCAAAAACTTTAGGCTCCAAAAAAACAAAAATTTGCGTTATTATGGCACCATATTCAGAAGCAGCGTCTAGTACAGACCTTTTCTTTTTCTTTTTCTTTGTGGGTGCAATCCAAATATTTCCATACGTACCATAAAACAAAAATCTCCTTGCAACAACAATTTTCAGTTATAGAATGCAGTGCTTTGGCCCAGAATTTTTCACGAGGAAAATGACCAAAAGACAACGAGCTAAGGGGGTTTTCCTCTACATTTGCTTTTTTCTACCATTTCAGTGCAGCACCGAAGGAGAGTTAATAACAAGTAGAGTAAGATCCAACAGTCCAACTTTTCCTTCAAGACCAATAAAGTTTTACCATGAAAATGCAAGAGAAGCAAGAGGCAAGAGGCGAATGCTGTTAGGGAACGAAAGCTCAATAATAAATTCGCAACTTGTGTTTATAAGTCACCAGAGAGCAGGCACTGTGGTGTTCGATGTTTTTAGCTCATCACTTAGTATCAAGGATATTTACCTAATCGTGCTCACCAAACAATTACGTCCATTCTAGCGACAAACTCACTTGTCTACCTTTATTAAGACCGGCCTCCACTTCATGGTCCTTCTGTTGAAAAGTTGTCTCCGATTTTCTTGTCTACAGCTTGAGTTCTAGTCACCATGAAGAAGTCATTTCCGGCGGTTCGGTCTCAAAGCCCAGGAAGTGATTCTCGCTGTATCAATGAAGTTTAAGAGCAGGGCATCAGAGTCCCCCCCAAAATCATTGCCATAGTCAAAAGCTTCGAAAAGAAAGAACGGTCCTGGCACAACAATAAACCAAGCAGGATCCAATCTAACCTGTAGGCATTAGTGCTGGCAACTAAGCATTAGTTTGTCACCAGGCAGCCGTGGCAAGAGTCGGGATGATGCTAAAACTGATGCTAGAATATCATAGCCTATTTGCCTTTCAAATGACCATTTCTATTGTTGAGCATTGGTTTTTCTTTTTAAAGTTTCCCATGCTTTGCTCCCACTAATGGGATCATGCAGGCCTGTAACTTGCCAAATTCCAAGGGACCTAACAATTCAACTTCCAGATGTCACTTTTATTGTCCACAAGGTAATCTTCGAGCAAGAGAAAAACATAGCTTAAGAACACTCAACTCTCTCCCTCTCTCTCTCTCACACACACACGTGCACGCAGGCATGCGGGCGCGCGTGCACGAGCACACACACAAGCATGCATGCACATACACAAATGCAATCACTCACAAACGCAAAGACAGTAAACAACACCACAACCAAAGGTAACATACATGATACACTGAAACATGACTGCAACCAAAACAATTAAATTGAATGCATTGCTGCAACTACTGGTTTAACAGAAATTGCTACTTCAAATCACACATACAAAAATAGGTATCTCGCTCCGTGCAAGGCATGCATACAAATATCCCACAAGAAAGGTTCTCCATCAGTTGTTTTTCACTGTTTTTGATATCTCATCTTCCTAATTAAAACAAACTAGTGAGATCAGGATCAGCGCCACAGATTCCTTCCCTTCATTCTGCTATATTTTGAGCCAGTCCTATGCACATAACAATGTGTAGATAGGGCAACTTGCACTACACTGTCCTTAAGCAATAAAACCCACAACAAAAGAATATTTCATAATAGATATCTTCTTACCTGGATTCAACTTCGAAAACAGAATTTGTTGTACATGATAAAATGAAAAAGATTGTCACAGTGCACAATACTTCTATACCATGAGGTGTGAGGAAAAGTCAGATGTACGTAATTTTACTCTTATTTTACTCTTATTTTCACGAAGAGGTTGTCTTTGCTATTTGAACCTTTGACCTTCAGGTCATAATGGAGCAACCTTACTATTACATCAAAGCATTATTGCACGAGATAAGCATTTTTTCAGAGAAAAAAAATAAAAAAATACACATTGATTTCATGTAAAACTCAATTTAACTAAGCCTTAATACCCAACGAGTACATCAGCAACAAAATCCTTTAATTTGTTGCCGGGAAAATGTTTTCCATGAATAAACATTCAACAATTGCTAGTATTTGTCTTTCCTGAAACAGTATCCCTTCGTATCAAAATGTGGCTACATTGTCCATCTGGAACTTCATCCTTCAATTTCAAATTTTAGGTATTAACTAAAGTTTGAAAATTTCCCCAGTGGATAAGAAACATTTGAACTCGTTCTAAAGTGTTGTTATAGTCATCCTTTGGACTTAAATCCCACCAACATAGCTACACTTAAATGTGCTTCAGAGAATGAAGAAACTGTGGATGAAGGAGGATGGTGGTTTGAAGACATAGCTACACTTCACATTGATCATTTCACAAGGATTATAACCGCAATAAAGGCAAAGGGAGCAAAATCAGAGATCGTAGGGAAGTGTATAATGCGCTATGCAGTAAGATGGCTACCGGGAGGTGAAGTGGAATTAGAAGGCCTGAGGGCATATGGGTGTTGGAAAAAATGAGTTGCAGTTTAGTATCTCAAATGGGAGGATGGCAGACGAAGGAACTGGGAACAGCCATGAGTAAAAGAACATTATAGATACCCTGGTAAGCTTACTTCCTCCTCAACAGGAAGCTCCTCTCATGCAAGTTCCTGTTGAAGATGTTGAAGATAATCAAAGTTTATTCTGCATCTCCAGCTTTAATCTCAGAGCTTGAGAAACAAGCGGGACAACATTGGAGGATGCCAATGTTAATGATCTTTTGATTCCCAATTATGAAAATGAGGATCAAAGTAAAACAACAAATAAAGAATTCATCACACCCCTTGTCCTTAATATTGCTGAATTTTGGGGGAAACATCAAACATGAATGCAGTGCAGCACAAGTATAATGTTAAATCTTAGAATCCTAACTAATTTCATTGATGCATGGCACAGGACACCAGAACAACGCACAATGCACAACACAGATATGTAGAGAATCATAGGATATTTCCACGTGGATGAACAAGAGCAGAAACAACTGCAACCAACGTCAGGAAAATCAAGTGTTGCCAAGCTTTTGGACAATTAACTTGCTGAGGTTGCAAGTGACTATCATAAACTTACAAAATAGAAAGCCCTTGTGCTCTGTGCTTACTTGTCAAAATCCAACTATGCCAACACTTCTGATGAGAAAGAGAGGATGGCCACGCAGGTACTGTCTACTGAGCAGGTAAAAATGCAAGCAGCAATGCAATTAAACGAGTCCACGGCAAGTAGAAACAACTCAGAACAAAACAACAATGAAAACAGAGATAATGGCCCTTTAGGCAGAACTTGAAAGTGTAAAAACAACGATGGCAGAGCTGCACAGAGACTCCCAGAGTGGCAACATGAATATGCAAAGGAAAACAAGAAGCAAGAGAGTTTATCAGGTTGCAGTTTTGGTTTAAAAAAAGCATGGGGAATCAACTCTTTTCCATAGAAAACTCAATCCTGACTAAAAGAAAGAAAGACAGCAGAGATCCAATCCACCTAACTCCCAGAGAAGTTTCTGAAGAAGAATATCCATACCATAAATTGACTCCACATTCGGACGAAAATTGCTATTGAGCCAATAAAATGTCTTGATTATAGTACCATTCCACTAAATCCAAGAACTCCAATATTATCCTATTGTAAGATATTGACAAAGTTCAGCCAATGGCCTTCTCGTAGCTCATTATCAATTCTAAAATCAAGGAACCCAGAAACTATGCCTTTAAATAGAGTTATGACAATCGTTACGAAGCATGGATCAAGGAAGGATGGTGACAAGCTATTCAAAAAATGTTAGCAGTATTTATATAATAAATTATTATGCCATGAGCATATTTCACAAAAGCTTCTCAATTCCAACAATCTCAGTAAGAGTATATCCATTATTACAAGTTTGAACACCATAAGAACTTTCTCAAAAAAAAAAAAAAAAAAAGAAATCAAATGAAAAAGAAAATGGGGGGAAAGAAAAAAAGATCGAAACAGCTACGCACGACAACACCACCACGTATGGCGTTATAATCTGATGTTTTGATTATGAGCAATTAAAAAGTCATCTATAATCGTGCTCATACAATGACGGGGCAGCAGTAACAAACAAGTTTGAGTAATCAATTTCAAACAGTTGCTAAAACGATTTAACTCGGACAGATTTCAAAGAAGCACAAAGAGAAAATTCAGAGAAGTGATATGAAAGGACAAGTACAAAATCTTTATTATAACCAATACTACCATAACTAAGCCAAACAAAGTACCTTTTTCCTTTTCTTCTAACAATCCCCAATACCCAATACAAAAACAAAGAGAAACCCCAATTTTTCCAAATTTCTCATCCGTCACATAAAAGATTATCGCCACATTCACCTACCGGTCCTCATGCTACTCCAGGGGAACTTAGCCTTCTCCGCAGCCACAGCACCTTCACCTCCACCTCCACGTCGGCGGCTTCCTCTGTCAGAGGCGGCAATCCTCTCCTCCTTCTTTCCATCAAGCCAGTGCCTCTTGGCGTTGCCGTCATCGACAAAGCTGGACCGCGTCTGCTTGTCCATGCGCTCCTTCTCCTCCTCGATGACCTTGAGGGGGAAAAGGTCGGGAGAGATGGAGAGCGGAGTCCTGAGAGTGACGTAGGCCTTCTTGTAGTCAGGCTTTGCGATAAGCAGGCCGCCGCGCTTCTTCTTCTTGCCTTCCATGTTGAGGGTACGGACCTTGTCGACCTCGAATCCGTAGAGCGACTCGAGGACGCGCTTGATCTCGATCTTCGAGGCCGAAGGTATCGTTTTCAAGGCGATTTCTTGGATGTTCGTGAAGGTAGTCGGCATTAGAAGCTTGATTGGGAGGTTTGCGAACTGCACCACTCTTCTTCCCAGTCTGCTCCCCATTTCTTCTTTTTTTTTAACTTCTTCCCCCACCCCTTCTCGCTCTTCTCTATTTGCAGCGGTTGCAGTTGCAGACGTCGCGCTTCCTTTCTAGCCTAGGGCCTCCAGGGTACCAGTGTTTCCACGCCCCCCCCCCTTTTTTTTTAACTGTTTTTCCAATTTGGGCTATGTTTGTGGTAGGCCCATTAACGGGTTTGGTCTCACCACAATCGAAACCTTTCTTTCGGATTGGTCTGTCCAGCGAGACATAGGAGTTCGTGCAAATGGTCATTAACTTGTATTTTTAGCTGCTGCTGCGAACAGAATTTGTCCTTGCGGGGCAGCTCCCATGCGATTAAAGCTTAATGCTCAGGTCCCACCCTCCTTCGCTTCGCTGTTTTTAAACACTGTAGTCGTGTTATGAAGCCTGGGGACTTCGGACTCGGGAGGCACAACTTGAAAGTCGATTTGTCTACTAGGGTAATTCTCAATCGAACATTCCGTCATATTTTGAATTATCTGTTGTACCCAAAAAATAAAAACCGACGAATTACTCGAAAAAATTTAGATTAGTCAGATAAAAAACACTGTCTCTCTTCCCCAGCTTTCAATGTCAAGAGTAAAAAATGCCCGAACTGAATAGTCGTCGTAGTGGTCAATAAATTTTGTGAAGCTACACATGGTGTTCCCTGCTCTTATCTCACATATAGGAGTACAATTTCTTATTATTATTATTATTATTATTATATAAAGCACATATGTTACTCTCCCCCTAAAACTTGGGACACGTAAAATCACATGAAATTCCTGCAAGCCCACTCACTTCCGATGGAGGCTGCAGTCTATGATTCCTTCGTTTTAACTCCATATGGGTACTTCTGGTATATTGAAATACTGCTGACAACAAGCGGTAGAGCCACAAGACAATACAATGAGGGTGGTTTCCCTTCAAAAATGAATTGCAGCAGGGCTGTTACAAGGAGTGCAGAAACAATGACGAACCCCTGCATCGATTAAGAAAATTTCATTGTGGTACAAGCTTTTCCAATAATTCCCCCTCCCCAAAAAAACAAGAGAGAGCCCAACGGACAAGATCAAATTTAAAGAATGAGACTCCCTTTCAGGAAAAAATCTTTTTGAAACCCAAATTTTCCCAGATTACATTAAGTCATTTGGCAAATATTTGGGTTCAGGTCAATCAATGACATTGAAAAAATAAGAGGGAGAACTCCAAGTCATTTTCCAAAAGTTAATTGAAGATATTTGACCAGTTCCATCGTAAAAAATCTACTTTTAGGGGATCAGATTTACCTTTCTGACGCCACCTGCATGACTTGTAACAAGACCGACAAGAATTCCTCCAAGTGCATTGGCTATAACAGGGATCTGAAACATCAGAAACAAATTCTTCAGACTTGAGTCACACATGAAAAATTTGATAGCATACATGACCTTAAAAGGTGAGGAAAATATTGGAAGGTATAGACTTTCAAACCACCAGCCAGTCATACCAAAGATCGTCTGCACCAGTACCTGTCTGTAAGACTACTATAAACCAATGACCCCACACCAACACTATTTCGTAAGATACCAGGCCCTTCTCCAATTTCTTCACACCTGATCAATTAAGTCACAAATCCCTTATGTATCATGCTTCCATATGCATGACACCTCTGCCCCACCAAAGGAAGTCCCATTAAGTCATCACAGAATTAATTTCAGCATTCGGCATTTTGTGCATGCAGAAGAAGCATCCACATATATCAAAAGGACAGTTCAGTAAATAAACATCTTCCAGCAAGCTCAGTGCATGCCACTACAAGCAAGGCAAGGGTGAGATCTCCAAAGTTCTAAATACTCTATGAAGAGGGCATCAAAAGAACTTAACCATCAAACAATATATTGTGTCCACCAGAGGATATGATATTGTCTATCCTATCTAAATTTAACTTCAGTACTCCAAACCGAAGAAATTATTATAGTGATTCTCTAGTCAGCAAGACTATTTAAACGGAGAAGCACTTTTAGAAGAAAAACAGATAGTTAGAAACAGTTAATTTATTGTGGCATCATAAAATTTTCAATTTCCACAGATTCCACTGCAATACATGATGGTTTTACTAAGAGTATGTGTCTTTGTAGGAAAACAGATTATTTAGTATTGCTAAAACAGTTACCATGGTCAATGGAGTCCAACCATAAAAGAACCCGTGAGATCTGATAACCTCTCCATCAGGAGATTTGGTGATACTTGACAACAAGCACAGGCTCCCAACAATAGACATTTCCACAGTCATCAAGTATGGTGAGTGCTTCCTAACCTGTAGTGACAGGAAGCAATCACAGATGGAGAGGGATTTCACAGGGCTACAAGAACATGTGAAGAAAAACACAAGAAGATAGGTTTAATAAACCTGAGAAGCCCATTGGCACAAAGCTGATGCCAGACCAGAGAGAACAGAGGCAACAAGGACAGGAACAATCCCATAAAACAAAATTCGATCAGGGTCACTACTTGTGGATCCTTTGCTGGAGCCTTCACCAACACTTAAAAGAACAGCTGCCATAATCAACAAGAGCAAAGCCCCAATTTGTTGAATTGATTGCCTCTGCCTATACGTTGCAGCAAAAGATTAGAACAGAGGAGTTCCCAATGGCTCAGACTCAGGGATCTCAGAATTTGCCATAATAAGTTTACTTAAATAAATAAATACATGTACTTTCCTATAATCTTCGTACCAAGGCTTGTGTGTGTGTGTGTGTGTGTGAGAGAGAGAGAGAGATGTATCCACAAAAAATTACCTGTCCTTTCTAACAATAATTTGAGTTTGAAAACTGGTTGAGATCAACAAAAGAAACCATGTTGCTTGTGAAAAGGGTAGACCTAAAACTAATAGAATCTTGAAAAGGAAAAAATTATTGTCTGATGGCTTTCAGTACAAATTTCTTAGTTTTCAAACTACTGACCTTGTCCAAAAGGAAGTTGCTAATCATTAAAGAATCCCTTCCCACCCTACACTCTTTCTCTCAACCCTCACCCCCTCCCCCCAAACGAAGAAAAAGAACACACAAATCCCACAAAAAAGAAAAGGTACTGAGACCATTCCCTAGGTGTAAAGGTAAATCATAAAACCTGGCCCTCCTTCAATCAATTTATAGGCATCATGGCAGCTTATCAACCAATAAAGACATCAGATAAATGATCAAGGCATTAGATGGCATAAACCTACAAGTCAACAAACATGAACAAAAAAGAGTTTCTAGTTGTATGAGATTGAATTATAGGACATTAAGTATTACCTTTAGTGCCAAGTTCATTCATAATAGATGAATAATTGACAAACACAGCATCCCAAAACATACCTCAATATTATGAATGTGAACAAAGCAGTGAAAAATATTTTTGTCTGGTTTAGTATTGAAAATGTTAGAGAATCCAGATTCTTGTAAGATATCTGAAGCAAGCTGTTTTGCAGTGCATAAATAGCTGCAGGAAGTCCTGACGCAGTCAATGAACCAATTAATGACCACTTGCGGAACACTCTCTTCAGGCTACCTTCTTTTGCCATGATTATTATGGCACATATTACCTAAGGGGCAAAAGCATCACACAACAATTATCAGGTAAAATGCATGTGTTTGTTCCAGTGCACAAGGCAGTCACATAAAAGAAATATCAAAAGAGAAAGAATGAAAGGGAGCAAAAGAAAACCAATAGGTATGGCACACAAATTACCTTGACTATCTCACACATCAAGACAAATGTAGTAACAATGACTTCTCGCCTGCATTAAAAGAATAAAAAAATAAAATAAATCAATAATACACATTGCATAAAACAGGATTCCAGCTTTCATTGTTAACCATGAAGGAGTAAAGATAAGGGTAATAACTGAATCTACAAAATGTCTACAAAATTTGTTTGTGAATGAAAGGTGAGAAAAGGACTAAAGATATCAGTGGATTGTGAGTATAATTACTACAGCTAACCAATAGATGTGCCCAACAAAGAAATCACAAAAATGATTATTCATAAACTATCCCTGAATTTGAAAAATCCCATTACCCAAATTACACAACATAGAAATGGAAACAACGTCTTCCACTTCACTCTTGCACCTTTAAGGCTGAGTCACAACACCTGCCTCACTTGCCAGACCCAGAAACGCCTTCGTCTAGAGTTACCCAAAACCTTAAGACCATCTTGTAACCGGCCCGACCAGCACACTAAAAGGCAAATACTCAACCGATTGCCACCACAGTTCATTCAGGAACAGCATTCAGTGTTGAAGCCAGAGTCCCAAAACCAACTCTATTATCCGCAGTCTTTGTGTTGTCACATCCACAATCATTGGTAACAGTCAGGAATTTATTTGATACTATCAGAACTGCTTTCCCGGCAACCAAACAGACAGACGGAAGGAAAGGTCCATTTCACAAACATACATTCGCTCGCCTTCAATATTTTCCACATCGTTCGAAATAAAACAAAATGAACCAAAAATAAAAAGAAAAATAAAACAGCAAGATCAAAGGTCCATTAAAACCACCAATTAACACAAAAAATAGAAAACAAAAAAAAATAAAGAGTTACTGGCAAATTCGTAAGAACGACAAATGAGGATAAGAATTTCGGGAAGCAAATCAAAGAAGATATCCGTTTATAGAGGAGATTAACGATGAGAAGAAAATTATAAAAAAAAAAAAGAAAGAAAGAAAAAGGGAAGAGGAACCTGGTGAAGCGTTTGGAGATGAGAGGCTGAGCTCCGTACTGAAGACTGAGGAGAAAGGAGTAGACCCAAACCCCTGGGCTCATGCCGTCCGAGCCGGAGGCTGCCGGACCTCCAGGCTTGGTCGCCGGCATTATTGGCGACCTCGACGAAAGACGTTGCTCTTTTTTCTTTTCTTTTCTTTTTTTTTTTTTTTTGTGATGGCGTTTGTTTATTTCTTTTGCGCAATTTCGCTCCCGTTTCTTAGTCTCTGCTTTTTCTCTTCTCCGGTTGCTTGTTTCGGTCTCCGCACTCACGCAAGGCACAGCATGAGCTTTATAGCTCTTTCATGGGAGAGCCAAAAAGGAAATTCCTCCGGCTTTCCTGTCTGGTGCACCGCTCAGCATCAAATTCTCGCGCTTTTTTAACTTCGGTAATTAAGATTTAAAAGCTTTATTGAGATTCTGTTAATTTTAATTTTTTTTTATGAGATCTCTAATAAATAAATTTTTGTTTTTTTATTATATATATATATATAAATATATATATATAATGAATCCTAACAATTTTAGAAATTAAAATTAAAATAATCACGATAAATGGAAAACATAAAATCTCATCATCTTTGAATTTTATAAAACCCTTTTTATAACTAAAAAGAGAGTTTTAAAGTGTACACATTTTTTATAAAATGAACAGAATATTATCGATGAAAAGGTCTTAATTGTTAAAATAAGAAATTACTGTAGTGGTCTCAGTGCATAAATGAAGATCTTAAGGATGTAAGATACATTAGAGGTTAAAACAAGAAATTGCATTAGAATGCTTGTCTACCCAGAGAATATCCCCACCACAAGATAGGCACATTATTATAGGACCATCTTTGAGAAATTCTTTCCTTAATGTTGTTATGTAGTTCGTGTGCTTTTGTTCATAATCCAATTACCCTTTTTGTCGCATGCATGATTCACGAGAAAATTACTATATTGTATAATTCACCAATTATTAAATTTTTTAATAGATAAAAAAAATAATTATCTCTTAAATTTTAATTTTATATAAAATAAAAATTAACTTATTTACAATAGCATACGGGCTGTTAAAAACTAAGATTTAACCTGTTTTTATGCCTTGTGGCTTTGATTTTCTCGATGTTCCTTTACTCTTCTCTATGTTTCTACTTGCTGTAGTTTCTTTCACCTCACCCTCATTTTTTGGGTATTTCCTTGAGTCTATGTTTTTATAAGGTGAAAGCATGAACGTGGCCAAGAGGTACGCAAGTTGACGCTTGTTGATCAACTTTATACCTTCATGCATTGCAGGGATGGATGAGAAGACGGTCTTACTTTTGCTTTTCGCTTCACTGATGCTGCTATATCTGTTCCTAATCAGGGTATACTGGCTTTGTCCATACATGTTACCTTTTCTTTGAGAAAAAGAGTTGATGCAGCCTTTTTTTTTTTTTTTGAACTTGTTTGATGTCTTTTTTTGATTAATGGTTGATATATGGTAATGACTACTGCTTGCCTTTTCTCTGGAAGAGTCTTTATCCAATCGAATGTATTCATTTGTTTTGCAATTAATACATTGATGAATTGGACCAGTTACTTTTCTCTTCCTCTATGTTGAGTGAAATCTCTGCCTTTTTCTTGTATAACTGTCATGTTAATATGCTTCCCAGCACAAATGCACAGTATGTAGTGCTGAGTGAGGTGACTTTAATCAACTATCTCAAAATTAGGATCATCCCTGGATCACTTGGGACAGAGCCACCATTGAGTGATGACCAATTTACTGAAAATCACAACTGGATCAGATGATAGAACCTTGCACTTTTGGGAACCCCAACAAATAGCATCGGGCTTCCTTAGTTATGTATGAAGTAGATAAACAAGGTTTCTCCAATCTGAAATTGAATATATGCTAAAGACACTCCCTCAAAGGCTTTAGAAGCAAAGTCCGAAGTCAAGCAAGGCAGATTAAGGGACGAAAATTTTGAATAGGAAGAAAGGTTATTGGTGAAATGAATGTCATGTTCTCCTATCAGGTGATGGCCAAATGTGATATGCTGATTTTACAATCAGGGTTTAGCCTTTGTTAGAGTGTGTGTGTGTGTGTCCCTATGTATGTGGTCGTGTCCTAGTGCTTCGGTCCAAAAAAGGAGGGAAATATTTCTGACCTTCTGGTTAGAGCAGAATTGTGGATTTTTGGTGTGGTAGTCGATCAATGTGGCTGACCCCAGACAATTCAGAATTGTGCCTAAGTTGAGTTGAAAATGGGTTGTTTTTCAATTAGTCGTTAATTGCACTTTGTATTGAATATCCACAATGTAGCTGTTGATCTCATTCGTCGAGAATAGACTAGGAAGGGCCCCAACGTGTTACAAGAAGGTTATGGTTCTTCTGCTATCTTGCCTGAGCAAGGCACATATCTAGCAGCATCTATTAACCGGCCTGTTCTTCAGGTATGGGCGCCACAGGTCTCTGTTGCAAACTCAAAATATATCAGATTTGTCAGGATTCTCTTGGTTGATTGCCATCTAGAGGCATTTTTTCTGCTTCACGGATAAGGTTGCTTCAATGCTGCCAAAAAAAAAACTCTCAGCTTAGGTAAGCTTGGAAACTTTTTACTTCTTTTCTGTTCAATGATATTACAAGTGTGAGCTTCCCTATTTGAAGACATATTGAATGTGAGACATTTTCCCTATTGGGTACTTTCCTCTTCTCGATTCTCACATGAAATGCAGAGTATAAATTTAGAGGAAAGCTATGGGCCAAGTTAAAGAACTAGAAGGAGAAGAAATGCTTTATGTAAAGGGTTGCTTTGTGGCCTTTGCCAATCGCGAAGTGTGTTCAAGTTCCTCTTTTGAGTTGGCAAACATTGTTAGTGAACAGAAGCTGTATCTGTGCATGCTTAGTGTTACTCAATTGCTGATGGCTAATTGAACAGCTTTCAGAAGGATTTTCAGGTCATGAAAAATGGCAAAATTTATAAGGCTGACAATCCTCGCTCTAACCGAGCCTACACCCCTACTGTTCTCTCATGCTTTCCTATGTTTTAAGCTTGTATTTAGTAGTGATTGCATTTTACATTTGCTGATTCTTTGACGAGTGTGAGAGGAGTAATGAGATGTGGCATCCATGATGCTGCATATGTCTAATTTTTTGGTGGAGGTTCATTACCTATATCATTTGCTCCCTCTCCCTCCACCCTTCCCAAAAGAAAAACAGGGGAAAAAAAAAAAAAAAAAAACCTTTTATCCTTCTGAATAATTTTTGGCATGTTAATACAAATTGATATTCTCTACTTAAAAACTGCAGAAAAGATGGATTGCAAGCTTTTGTGGAGAACTTTGTGAAGGATCACTTTTGATCAACCATGTTTGTGGATTACAGGAAGAGTGTTCAGCAAGCTATATCAAGAAAGTGTTCAGCAACCTTGTCTTCCTAATGTTTTGCTCGGAGGTTTTTCTCCTGTGGATTGGATTCATTTATATTTTGAGTAAGCATTCATCATTAACAATAGTCTCACTACTACATAAAGGTATAGCACTAAGAGATTATTTTCCCTTATTGAAACCATCTAGGTAGTATCCCATTACTTTTGGGATCCATAGGAATTGAAAGTGATATGTAACCATTCACCTAAAAGTTTAAACTGTTAGGTGATGCCCAGAATAGATCATATAATAAATTCTAACATGACAAAATGGCTTAATTACAAGGCACTTTATTGATAGTCTGAAATAGAGCAGAATGAATTAAAAAGGCTTGCATAGCTGGGTCGCCTAAAGTGGCAGGAGAAATTTGATATATCAAGGGAAGTCCACAAAAGTAAAACTCGTGTTATAAGATTATATGATTTATGTTTTTTTTTTTTACTATTCTTAAAAAATTATAAAATTATTTTTGACATTAATTGATTACGAATTTTAGGAGATATTATTTAAAATTTTTATAAATTAAGAATTATATTTCTATTGAACATTTAGTGAAATTACATAATAGACGTAGGAATAAAATTACTATTGTTAGTAGAAGGTCTTATAGAAGGCAGGATAAGACTTTTTGGTGCAGTTGGTCTCAAGAATGTGTATATAGTGAACAGCAACTATATTCAATCTGAATTAAGTTGGGTAGGCATTGAGTTCCGTTATAAAATTCACACCAGAAAATTGTCCTGTGGGTGAATTGATGGTGAAATTTGCCATGCAAGCACTCTTTTTGAACGTCAATCTTTCAGGAAAAGATTTCACATTAAAGATCCAGGCCAGATAATCGATTGGGAGATTGTCGAATTTTGCTTGGTTTGCAAGATACATGTGTTGGACGATTCATCACTGCGCTGTCATTATTCCTGCTGTTTGAGATCTCATTCTTGAGTTGCCATAACAGGGTCCGGCTGCTTTTCGTCCAAAAAGGGCATACTGCTGTTACTTACACTCCATCAATTGAGAAGGGCCAACCAATTTTACAGGGACTTTGGCTATAGATTTTTTTGCCAGAGAGGCAGGTATTACCTTATACTCCACTAGATTCCCGAAACATATTGCATAATTGGAGAAAAGATATGGACAGTAACGGTTTCATGAGTCAACAGCAGATTCAGTTAAGCCATTTGATGCAGCAGTTGACAATGGAATATATTTCATAAAGAAGCATTGTATAAGATTCCTTTTTCATCTAATTATAATTTTTTTATTTAAAATATTTTATTTACATACTTAATAAAATTATGTTATTTTTTTTTATTTTAAATTTTCAAAGAATAAATTTTTTTATAGTTTTTTTATTTTTTTATTTTATAAATAAAATTTAATATTAGTTTTGTCAATCTAACTAATTATAGATACTGATTTAATATTAATTATTGAATTTGTTTTTAATTTCAAGTGAGTCCCCGTTTGTTTTTTTCGTTTTGGGTGAATTGCCAAGTTACTTGCCTAACTCTTCTTGTTTGTCCTACATCACCATTTCAATATTGATTTAAGTACGTTTCTAAATTCTCTAAGCTGTCATGCTATTATTGGTGGCTGTCTATGAGGTCCAAATAGTAGGGGAGTGGTGCTCTGTCCATTGTGGAACAGACCTTTCTACTTTTAACTTTTTCACTGAACCTTTGCTCATTAGGATGCGTTTGCCTAATGTGGTCCTTTTACAAAACCTGGGGCCTATTGGTGGTCAAAGACCTCAAACAGCAGTTGTCTGCCTTGTAGGCGAGGAGAAGAAAAGGATGAGAGGACAGGGAAGATGGTATATGCCACCTCCAAGCACTTTCCTTCTGTCATGGTCTGCTAGAAGCCCGTGATGTCACCCTAAAAACAAGAGTTGCCATTTGATCATATTAGTTTATCACATGAACGTTCGCTAAAATATTACTATGCTGTCCATGGATCTGAAAACGCTATTGCCCTACCAGAGATCCCATTTGTCATACCTTGTTCACGAACATTCAGCCTCTATATTTTACTAATCGCCAAAAATTATAGCATGGCCAATCTATGAAACAGCATGACTTGCATTTTTCATTTGTGCAGGCTGTTTCACTTATACCTGTATGTTTTTGAGCTTGTGCATGCCCGATGTGTTACTGTATATATTTGTGCCCTGTTATGCTTGGTTTGTATTTAATGCTCCGTGCTTGCTTTTGTAGTGCCACGAATGCTGTGCAGAGCCAACTGTTTATTCAATTACTTAAAAATTTTTATTAGCAATCCAGTAACTTATTTGAAGCAAAAAAAAAAATTTCATTGAATATAGGCTTGGGCAATCAACCTTAAGAGCATCAAATCAAGCAGAGCAGACGTGCAAGAATCTGACATCATTTGCAGATGACTACGGAAAACTGGCCATTGACTGCCTAAAGGTTTTGCGTGTAGAGATGCAGTTGGAGACAGTTTTCCATACACAGGTTGGATATCCATTTACACCAGATTTTTATCTCAAGCAGAGGTGGGATCTTTTGGACTAATATTGCATTCATAATATCACAGAACAGGAAATGACAAAAAGAGAATACTTGGAGGACCAAGATGCAGAAGAGCCGGATGACTTTATCATTTCCCTCACTGCACAGGAGATATCTTTATATACATATTCGTGAATTTTAGTAGATGTGATTTCTTGCATAGAACTTGGTCAGTCATGAGAACTTTGATTGTCCTGAATCTCCTTGAAGGCCATTTAGTGTCTAACAATAGTTCTGGTGTGGAACATCCAAAAGCAATATTCATCTATGGAAAATTCAGGAATATTGACTACTTTGCCGTAACATTGTTGAAACTAGGTGCAGAAGGTATTTATAGTAGTAGGTTATGGGTCATGAATACTGTCAAAAAAATTCTCCATTAAAGGTATCTCGTGGTTTGGTAGTTCTACCAATGTGTTGGCCTTTCATGTACTAACCAGAAGCTCCAATGAATGTCAACAAATGCCATTCCTGTAAATTTCCCATGCTGCTCTGCAACACTGGCAGTCTAATGCACAATGCATACAGAATCTCTATTGATTTTTGTGCTTCCAAGTATGTCATGCACTTGGAATCAAATTCCAAATCTCAGTCTTGCTGTGCGCCCCCAGATAACACGAAGGGATGAAGAAAGGGCACCTTTTGTTGCGGGAGTTAACCGGAATTACATATTTGGCGGAATTTGTAGCACTGCAGCAAATGCATCTATCGAGGTTTGGATCTTTTACTTCCCTGAAGTTGTTTAAACATCAAGGCCCTAGATTAGTATATTGTTGGTGCTCCTTACCAGACAACTAATGTGATACTTATTGTCTAATCAGGCCTTGGTTGACATGAAATCCATCAACCTTTTCAGTGTTCAGCAGTTATGTCGTAATTCGATTGCCTTGGAGCAGGTAATTCACCCAACTAATGTTTTCTCCTGGTATCCGGTGTTGATGCTATGCAAAGACTGCATATCCTGGTGTCTGGGTTCCTTTGTCCCTATGGTTGACTTCTAGTTATAGGAATGTATCTTGGGGACTTTGCTCTTGAGAGGACAGTCTTACAACTTTTAATTGGCATTGCAGACCCTTGCAGCTATTTCATCAATTAATAGCGAAGCTGTACAACAAAGTCTACACCATGTCCGAACCTATTACAAGCTACTGAACAAGCCATTTGAGGCAAGTTAACAGAATTTTAGTTTCTTGTAATGTATAATACTTTCACCTGCCACACTAAATTATCTCCTTGGTTGTAGGCCTTGCTTGCTTTCATTATCGAGCATGAGTGCTTGATTGCTGCCACAGAGTCGGTGCTCATTAGCCACACACTGTCCAATTTCTTTTAGTCAGTAGATATGCTGGTAGCTTACGCGATAACGTTACATTGTTTTACAGGTATTTAAATCTACTAAAGGTCCAGGTCCCTGGAAGGGAAATTCCTCCTGATGCCCATAACCGAGTATCAGTCATCTTGTCTCGTTAGCTTAATTGGGTGGTAAATGAGATTGAATTACTGTGTAGAAGGCAAAGTGGTCTTTCAGAATCCATGCGTATATATAATTCCTAATCTGCACATTCATTTGTTCGAATGGACGATGCTAAGGGTTGGATATGGAAGTGGGTTACCAGATTGTGGTGAGTTTTGCCTATTGTAGATGTAAATTCTAGCATTGTCTTTGTAGCACACGAATTTTGTGAAAAAGTTGACATCATACGAACTCCCTTATCTGTAAATGGGTTGCATTATTTCTTGTCAATTCCAGACTATATTTTTGGCTTAATCCACATAGCATTGATTGGACAATAGTCTGCCTTCTGATGCATATATTCATAACATTGATAAATACGCGGCTGAACCAATTAGTTACAACATGCCAATTAGTACGTGGTTGAGAGATGATTGACAATTTATTTTCCTTTTTGCCTCGCACGTCCATTAGTCATTTTATTACTTAAATGGCAATAAACAATAGTAATTTAACTATATATATATCAGCAACAACAAAGATTAACGTTGGTCAATAATAAGTAAAACCAAATAGGCCCATGCTCAAGTGAGAGGGTTAATCTAAGAGCAAGGCAAGCTGTTTCAGTCAATAAAAGGGTATATATACAGCCTCATTGCTCACCACTTCACCTAAAAAAATAGTAGACGGTCACTTTGATCTGAAAAATATTGCTTATATCCAAAACTTGCTGCTAATTATATATAAGAACATTTTGCGTATATATACATGATCAGCCGTTTTATGTACAAGGACAGATAGTAAATGAAACGTGGTCTTCCCACACACAAAATCTCCATCTTGTTTTATGGTCAGTATTCTGCATCAAGAGTTCATGAGAGTCACGTGTATCAGAAAAGGGAACCCAAAATACCAGATCATTGCTGCTAACATTGAGCCTGCCTCACTCTTGAATGTCTACCACCTGCAGATCCCAGGCGCCTCTGTTCTGCTTAGAGCTAGTATTTCCTCATACTTCGAAACATGTACAAAGCCCCACAACTGCAATCCCAAAAAGATGAACAAATTGACTTCATTATTGCTAATCAGACTTTTTGACCAAATTGCAAAGCATGCCAACCCCAAGAGAGGTTGTGAGCCGAATGGGAGACTTTGTGTGTGTGCATGCATGCTAGTAGAGAGTAACTTTATGCATACCTCAACCTCTTTAACTTCAAAATCCTCAGAATGTGCAAGACATGGGTTCCCATAGGTTTCAGAGACTGAACTTGATCCACTCAATCTTTGCATAAAAATTTAAAAACTTATTAGTCGCCAGAATGATGTCACCTAACTAGCATCACACAATAATCATACTTCAGACAAATGAATAACGATGAAGACATAGAGACTCACAGGTCAGCATCCAAGTAGAGTGCAAAGTGGCTGCCCCCACCTAATGCTATGAAATCAGGAGAGCACAGAGTGAAATAGCGATTTGCACCTGCTTCAATACTGCTATTAGTAAACAGAATATATCTAGAATGTTTACATCTTGAACTAGTACCCCAGCACCCTTTCAGGAAAATACCCCTCTTTCTCCATGAGAGATCTGTGTGCTTACCTACCACAAGATACATTATTTTAATTTTCAACTTGCACATATTAATTCAGATATTTGTACAGGTTTTATGTACTAATGCCTTTCTCAGCATCATGCCATTTTGTGGCTTCACAGCCACAAATTGTGTCGAATTTTACTGGACTTTCAGATGGAATGAAATTCATTCATGCTATTTTCAACATTCTGGAATTCAAGCATTTGTGGCTTTCAAAAGAATAACAAACAAATTGATATTATAATGTGCCATAAAATATTCTGATGTTGAACAAGATCTGCAGGTATATGGTTAAAGAACCAAATTGTGCTTCAAAGACATGGACCGTGATTCACCTAAATATTTTACTCACCTAGATGTGGTTTGTAGAAAATCAGAGATATAAAACTCATAGAACAAGAAATCAATCCTTAATGAACAACTACTGGCCAATGTGCATGCAGTAAATTTTCCTCTAGTGCCCCATAAGTAGTCAGTTTGATGCACATCCTTTTACATTTGTGGCAAAAAGAATAAATTTGCATCAAGTCACTCAAACCAACAACAGCATCCACAAAGTATGTGCACCTATTTTCCAAGGGCACTTAATAAGATTTCACGCAACGCATAAATCAAAATGTTTTCAACTAGCAAACAAAACTCAAAGAGTAGTTTATTAAAGGCAGAAGGAGAGCTACCTGTGGGACAAAATATAACAGGGTGCCCAGGTGTATCTGTGAAAACAAAGGTACTATTTGTTCCCTGCTAGAAATTCAATGTCAACAGAATACACCAATGAAACACAAGTTCCAGGCAAATACCAAACATAGCAGCACCTGATATTTTCTTTTAGTGGTTGGTCTTAGGGGTGCCTCAACCAAGCCACCAAAAACTGCACCCTTTTGGTCTCCAACAACCTGAGTCAAAACTGATGTGGTTAGATGGGCAAGAACAGGTTCATTCTATATGGGAAACTTACAGACACTTCAACTAAGGACTCAACACTCTACTGCTTAAACAGAGGATGTCTTTCTAGGGATTTTGTTCATTCTGGCTACCCAAAAGGCACTCATTATCAAACAAAGGTTTGAAAAGAACAAAATTAAAGGATGTTAAACAGAACTCTGAAACGTGAGAGAATTCCACATGAGGTTGAGGAGAGAGTCATTTTCACTTTTCAATATTACACTACAGCCCATCCACAAATAAGCAGCATAAGAAAATGTATAAACTAAAGATAAAATCAGCCAGATAGAAAAGAAGGAAGTACAGAAACATCAACTAATCCTGTAGCAACAATTAATTGATTAATTTAGACTAAAGATAAGAAAACAGTAGATGAATTAATCCCTTACACAAATGTGATGTAATAAGTGACTTGATTACAGAAACATGTGTAGAGGATAACATCTGGAGCCACTGCTTCAAAAAGCACAAACACACCCACAACATTTGAAAAAAGGATGATGGCTTTCAATTCAGCAAATACCATTCACTAGGCAAGTTTTTCTGAGTCATATTGTGTGGGACATAATAATAGCGCAGAAAGGATTAAAAATTATAGGGAATTACAAGCAGACTTAATCCCGGCCAGAGCATGCTTCTTCTATATAAGGTTGAAAGTGATATTCCATGCCGCCATGTACTGTGAAGAACAACAGAGAGAGAGCAAGTCAAGGAAGAACTGTTGTTTAATATGGAGCAGTGACAATGCTCTACAACCCAAATTCAAATCTACGTATAGAAAATGCTGTTTCTGCACCTGTAGAGCAACAACCATTTCCTCCCTTGGACAATTGCTGGAAGTGATGTATACAGTGTACTCCTGGCTTGCTTGGAAAGAAGCAATGAAGGTTCAGAAGTGTCCGGTGAAGAAATAGACTCTTTCACATTCTCCATGCATTTTATCTCCAGTCCATCAGTCATAGCAACATTCTTGTCAGTAAGTTGCATGTCAGAATCAACCTTCTGCTCTTGATTCTGACGCCCACCAAGTTTAACAATTTGGTAAACAGCACGAAGAGACTGTTTACCCCTAGAAAGTAAACTTTTCTTTGAACCACTTTCTCTCACAGCATTTTCAAAAATTTGCCCACCCCTTTCTGTTTGATCATCCTTCTGCTCATCTGAGTTCTCATTATTCCCAGATTCTGAAGATGACAATAAGGAATAAAGGAATGCAGCAAAGGAAGAAGTATCAGGCCCATCGACTAAATGCTCAGCATTCTCTTCAGCAATTAACTCTAGCTGACTCCTTTTTGACTCACTAACATCTTCCTGTTGATATGGCAAGCTCCAAATTACAATTTTTATTTTTATTTTTTTTTTGGAAATTGAAGAGATGTATCAAGAATTTGAGCTTGAAAATCATTCAGTACAATCAAAGAACAAGAATATTAATATCCATCAGCGATTTTCACTTGGCAATTTTAATATCTAAGTGAGCCGACTTTCATCTTTTCAAATGTACACAAGAAGAGGCAGTAAGAAGTCAAATTGATGCTCCCATAAATCAAAGAAACGAATCAAAAACACTATAGCGTGCCAGACTTTCACGAGCAAGATACTAATGAAAAAAAATTGAGTAATTTTTGGGAAAGGATAGTTCAGAAAACAAAGAGAAAATTAGATCAACGACTAAAAAGGGGCAAAAAAGAAGCCAGCTTGATTGAAAGATCAAAGACCCCAGATTAGGAAACGACAGCAAGAAGCTAATAAATAAACCCTTCCCCCTTGCTCGTCAATCAAAGTGGGTATTTGACCAATTATTCAAACATCTGCAATAAGATTCCTAATTTTGAAGCCGCATAAAGTACTTTTGAATAATAACAATAAAAACAACAAAAAATAGAAAAAAGAAAGAAATCAGAGAAACCACTCTAGACCCCACACAAATAGCAGGATCAGCTTGCTTCATATACGAGATACACAAATCATACAAGTAGAGAGAGAGAGAGAGAGTTACAGAGGGAGGAGGATGAGGAAGAGGGAGAGGATGAGGATGGGGATGCTTGGAGGGTTTATCAGAAATGGGGTTGAGGAAGACAGTGGTGAGATCAGACACAAAGTGGACAGCTTTGCTCCTCAATGACTTCTGTTTTCCCATTTCTTCTCTTCTCTTCTACAGTCCAGTTCTACCCTCCTCCTCCTCTTCTTCTTCTTGTTCTCTCCTCTTTCTTTTTTCCTTCCTTCCTACTCTCGCAGACTTCTAAGGCGGAGCCTTTGATGGCCAATCGAAAGAAGAAGAGAGATATTTTCTCCTTCGCCTATTAAGGCGACAAGAATTGACTCCATGGCCCAATGGATAAGGCGCTGGTCTACGGAACCAGAGATTCTGGGTTCGATCCCCAGTGGAGTCGGGTTATATATGTTTTCAATCTCCATCCAATTTTGTTAGGGAAAAGATCTTGAGAATACTAACAATTTTCAAATGTTAACAATTCATAAAGGCTTTTTTTTTTTAATTAAGGTATAAATTAACTTTAGAAGAAGATTAATACATTTTAATGTTGTTAAAAATACATTTTATAGCCTTTGTGTGGAATGCAAATTTTATAAGTTGAATTGAATTACACCACCTTCATCAAAATTTGTTAAGGAAGAGATCTTGAAAATTCTAATAATTTTTAAATTTTAATAATTCATAAAAAAATAATTAAGTTATAAATTAACTTTAGAAGAAGATTAATACATTTCAATGTTGTTAAAAATACATTTTACAACCTTTGTGTGGAATGCAAATTTTATAAGTTGAATTGAATTAAATTGTATGTAAAAATATTTCAACTTTTATTGCGTGAATGGTAAGTCTACTTGACAAGGATAATTGAATTATCACATCATCATTATTATGGGAGAATAACATGCTAAAGTGTTTTATTGACTGATTAATGATGCTATAGCTTAGAAAAGACTTTAAGTGTTTTTTTTTTTTTTTACTTATTGGTAATTATTATTATTATTTGTTATTAATAATTATTGTTATTGATTATTGTTATTCATTAATAAAAAATAATTATTATAATGTTAGGTTAAACTTAAATTTTTATTTTTTTATAAATAGTAAATGACTATTTAGTGAGAGAGAAGATCGCCCACTAAAGATCAAAAAGTTAAAGAAGTTATAGTAATATTATTATGATGGGTATTTCAGTCCATAAATTAAATCGACTGATATTTCTTTAACAAAATTTTGAGGAAATCATCAACAAACGAGCTAAAAATTTTTAATGAACGCCCATAAGCATACTTGAAAAGTAAAACAAACATCATCTTTTCTTTTTTGCATCATATTAATTTGCTATCATGCAATGTTATATATATCTCTTGCATTATTATTTATTCCTAATAAATAGTTTTATTAGATAGAGACTATTTATGTCGTAGCAGAAGGCATCAAAATGTACTTTTTTTTAGGAAAGTCAAAGTGAATATAATTATTCCACTTATGAAAAGTTTATAATCCAGTTTAAAAATATAAGACTAAATTAACAAATTTTGAAAAAAAATTAAGATTTATATTATCGTTTTATCGCATGATTAATGTTTTGAGCCGATAATTAATAGTTCTACTATGGTACGTTTTTTAGCCAATAATTAAAACTAAATCACGAAAGTTTGAAAAATTTAAGATTTCTATTGTGGTTTCATTGCACGATTAATGTTTTCAATAATCAATATTTCTACTATGGTACGTTTTTTATCAAAATAAATAAATAAAATTGGGCCTATTTAATAAAATGAGATTGAATTTGTATAGGTCGCATTCGACTTTTCGGCACGTCTCGTATAACGTAATATTGAACCATTTATTGTATGCATCAAGTGATATAAATACCATTAGTTGAAACTTTTGGCTTACTGTACCTCTCTGAACAGGATGATGTACGGTGACCACTCTTTTTGTACTATTATTTTTGATGTGTTGGTAGTCTAAAAACTCTTTCTGCACTAATCTTTTAGCTGGGTTTTATAAATAAACATCCTCTATTTATTTTATCTTTTTTCTTAAAAAAAAAAATCTGATCTTGTCTCTCTTTTTTTATTTAGTTTATTGAGATCAACTATATATAAATTGAGAGACATTTTTATACTTCTCTTGTAAAATTTTTTGTATCATTAATAAAGATACGTGCTTTTTAGATTTCTCTAATTTTTTCTACATCTTTACAATTATATTAGTTAATATTTCAAAATTTATGTAATACTCAATTAAAAATGACATGACAAATCTGGAAAAAAAAATGATGACTAGTGATATTTTTAACTAATGGTAATTACCCGAAGAATAAATATATATATATATATATATATATATATATAAGAAAAACTCGTGAATTAAGAAACATCTTAAGGTGGGAAATTAATTTTTATTTTAAAACTAATTAGACCTCCACACAACAACAACCGAAGAAGAAGAAAAGGAGGAAAAATAATAAATAAATGGGGTGCAACTAAGTGTATATTTAATATTGTACTTTTGATATGATTTTTGTACTTTTTAATACAATTAATTGAGATATTTATTGACACTGTATTCGCGTTTTATTGATTTTTGTTTTAATTTAATTTTTTTTATCGACTTTTCGGTGTTCTTTTGTAGTCATCGTGGCTCACGTGGCACGTTCAGTGTTCCTCCGCTGTCGCGCAATCACGCCGCACGGAAAGCGGGCGCAGAATTCGAAGTTTTTTTTTTTTTTTTTTTTTTTTCAATACCCATTCTCATTTTTTTTTGTTTTTTTATTTTTTCAAATATCCGTATTTGGCAATGCATTGAATTCTAAATATTTCCTTTTCTTTTTATAATAAAATGAACAGATGATAATTACTTAAAATGTTAATCCAATTAATCGTTTGATGTAATTTTTTAAATATTTTTATTATTAATCTTTTTTTTATAATTAAAAATTTAAGAAATTAGGTATGAATTAAAAAAAATAGAGATTTAGTTAAGATTACTAATATTTAAATAATAAATTACTTTTTATAAAAAATATAATAATTAATATATTTGTGGTAGAGTTTCGCCCGCCAACTTCTCATAAGCGTCGTTTTCGGCTCCTTACAAACACTGCGCCGAAAAGCCTTCGATTACAGTAAGAAGGAAGCTAAAGACGCGGAAATAGACAACGAGAGAGAGGGAGAGAGAGAGAGAGAGAGAGAAGAATGGCCACTCTCAGAGTTCCTGTTCAGGTTCCACCTCCATCTGATGACGTTGAACAACTCCACAAAGCATTTCAAGGTCCCCCCACCACCCGCATTTATTTTATTTCCGTTTTGCTTCTTCTTTTTTTTTTTTTTTTGTGGTTGGGTTTTTAATCAACGATTGATTGATTGCTGGCCTTTGTGGGTTCTGGGAGATCAGTGATTCTGTAGTATGTGTTTGATTATCTTTGCTCATTTAGCGTTCAGTTTCCACGTTGTTGTGGTTGTTGTTGGGTGTGAATTCATTTTGCAGTCATTGTTTACTCTTTTCAGCTTTTTATTTTTTTTTCTTAAAAAAATTTTCTTTTTCAGATCCATATGTTCATCTTAATATTTATGAACAGCACTCTGGCCCTTGTATAACCTTGCTGTTTATGATCTCTCTGTTGGTACTTGCTACATGAAATATTATTGATGATCTTGATCTTCCTTGTGTTCTTGATACTAAAGTGAGTTTGATCCGACAAGTGGGGGCTTCTGAAAAGGTTTTGTCATCAGCTCATGGATTTGAATGTCCTTTTATTACAGATCTAATTTCCCATATAATATATGACCTGTTAGCTTTTACTTCTGCGGTGCTGTAATTGACTTTCGATTTGGCTCTTCCTGCCTAATTTTTCTGTTCTGATTTGCTTGGATCATGTTCTTTCCAGGATGGGGTACAAATGAGGCATTGATTATCTCTATATTGGCTCACAGGAATGCCGTTCAACGCAACACCATTCGACAGATTTACGTGGAAGCTTATGGGGAAGATCTTCTCAAAGCCCTTGACAAGGAGCTTTCCAGTGACTTCGAGGTCCGACAAAAGATGCAGGGTTTTATTATTATTGTCCGCATTGCATGCTAAGCTACTTTATTGCAAATAAGTTTTCTCAAATCAAGGCCAGTCGATGCTGCAATGTCCCCTTCTCATTCAGGATAGCACTTAGGATGCCTTTTGTTAGCATTCAGATGGCTAATATTTGTTTTTGCAAATTTGTTTGCTTCGAGCAGAGAGCTGTATTGCTGTGGACATTGGATCCTGCTGAACGCGATGCATATTTGGCTAATGAAGCTACAAAGAGGTTCACTTTGAGCAAGTGGGTTATCATGGAAATAGCTTGCACAAGGTCCTCATTTGGTCTATTTAAGGTGAGGCAAGCATACCATGCTCGTTATAAGAAGTCTCTTGAGGAAGATGTTGCGCATCACACAACGGGAAATTTCCGGAAGGTGATTCCTTATGCTGTTTATGTTATTCTTTTGGGAAGATTTGGCTAATGTGTGTTATGGACTGTATTCGTGTAAACTTTCTTGTCAGTCTTGGATATCGAATGAACTGGTCCATACAAACCTCTTAGATTTTTGACGAATGTTTCCAACTCAGTGCAGTTCCATTTCCTATGTCTTTGTAGATCCAAATGATGGCATCGGCATTTTCCTGGCATAACAATTTATAATACTTGGACTACAAATAGTTATTTTTAGGACATCTATGTTCTAATTTTTCCATTTGATGCTTCTATAAGGAAAATAACTCATAATTTTAATCTGTTGTGAATGTGTCTCTGCAGCTGTTGGTTCCGCTTGTGACTGCATTCAGGTATGAAGGAGATGAGGTGAACGTTAATTTGGCAAAATCAGAGGCCAAGATACTTCATGAGAAGGTCTCAGAAAAAGCTTACAGTGATGAGGAGATCATCAGGATTCTGTCTACAAGGAGTAAGGCGCAGATTAATGCTACACTTAATCACTACAATAATGCTTATGGGAATGCCATCAACAAGGTATTTACATTTGCAAGATCATATGGGCTATTGTGCATGATAATCACTCCCGGCACTGAATTTTGATAGGCCAATGCCAAATTTCTGTCTTTGAAAGGCTGTCCATGAAGATAATGAGCAAATGTCACTTGATCAACATCTTATTGGTGTTTCATTTGTTGCCTTCAAGGCACTCATAGTTAGTGGATGATATATTGCTATAATAAAAAATAATAAGTTGGAATCTGTGTGCAGGATTTGAAGGCTGACCCCAATGATGAGTTCCTCAAATTACTGAGAGCAACAATCAAGTGCTTGACCACCCCAGAGAAACACTTTGAGAAGGTTCTGCGGCTGGCCATCAACAAGCTGGGGACTGATGAATGGGGTCTTACTAGGGTTGTGACCACTAGAGCAGAGGTGGACATGGAACGTATTAAAGAAGCATACCATCGCCGAAACAGTGTTACTCTAGATCGTGCAATTGCGGGAGACACATCTGGAGACTATGAGAAAATGCTTCTTGCCTTGATTGGCCATGAAGGTGCTTGAGGCTGTCTTTTCTAATGCAGAAGAGCTTTTGTGTGGGTGTTCAATGTTGCCATCTTACACCTATGAGCCTTTGATCTTTCTGGTTGTTGTTATTCCTGCTTTGGGTATGCTGCTTGTCTTGGTTTGTCCTGGTTTCTTTCGGTACTTAATGCTTGCTTATATAAGATGCTTTCGGACCAGTCTGATATCATGAAATAAAAGATTATATGAGCATATCCTGCAGTTGGTTTTTAAATTTACTCTTACCTGCAGTTGATTGTCTAACATTGGCTTGGCATCTGATGTAGTGTTATCCCCTTTACCGCTTCTAATTACGATTGCAATAAGATCACATAGACATAAGATCCACTGTGGCATATCCTATTTAATATTCAGACAATGTTGTCTAATTTACCGATAGGGTCCACAAACTGGTACCGAAGGGGTTCCAATTTTCAACTTTCAACTATCCGTACCAAAGCAATACAAATAAAAATAAAGATTTGTAAGTCCTGTATGAATTTTCCAAGCAAAGACAAGAACATGCGTTAGTTTCTTCACCATTCGACTATAAATTAGGTATGAGATTTGTTATTTTCAAAGTTTACCATCCACCATATGATGTGGACGCATTAATTTCATTCTCGGCATTTTCCCATCATGCAAAGAGCGCACACTCCATATTGAAACTGAAAATTAAAGACCTTGGTCTGCATGGTACACAGAGGATAAGATTGGATCGAAGTCCCTCAATAGTCTCAATTAGCAATCCACAGCTAAGAATTTATCATAACCACAACCGTGACATCCTACTCCAATGCCTAGGGGCATTTTGCTATTCAAAACACATCACTCACGAATCCTAATCAGGAGGAAATAGCAAGACTGGCATACGAATCCTAATCAGGAGGAAATAGCAAGACTGGCATGACTTTCATCGTGCAACATCAGGGTTGGATTGATCGCAGTCATACCAATGCAATGCTGCTCTCGCCCCCCGGGGGCTTGCGGACACCTGCAAAGTAGTCTCTCCCCTTGGACTCAGCCTTTCCATCAGCAAAGATGTCACTGCCACTCATTTCTCTTAGTTTAGCCACGCTTAGTGGTTTCTCCGCAGATCCAGGAGGAACATCTCCCTTGAATATATCGGTGCCACTCAGCTCTTGAAACTTCTGGCCGTGTATTTTCTTTGTCATCTTAACATCTGGCTCTTCACCAAACAGGATATTACTCTGACCTCCGGCTGGCTGTAGAAAACAAAACATCAAACTTAGTTACTTAGGGAGGAGTGAAGAAATATCATTATCCAATTCCTCTCCATGCATATCATGGAGAATGCTTCTGTAAAGTCACCACCTTCAAAATGGACCTGACTTTGTAGGGACCTATTAAAGGCATGGTTAGGCTAGCAGGCAGTAGGACTTCTTTGAACTGATTCATCTATTACTCAACATCATTCTTTGGATATAAATTACAAGAAAATACTGGCATGCATAAAAGACCAACTCACATTAGAAACTTTGACAGATGTACGCATATTTCGTGGTGCAGGTTCCCCAATGTCTTTGTTATTTTTTGCTTCCATGGAGCGTGCAGCAGCTAGTGATCGAGGTGTAATTTCAGTGGGAGGGGCAAAGATGTCATGTCCACTAATCTCCTTAAATTTTGCATCCGATATCTGCCTTTTGTTTTTGGTCTCTGACTCAATTTGCAATGTCCCACTTAGCTCTCGCTGCTTTGCTACTTCAGGGAGAGAGGTGGGCTTCTTGGGAGAGATTTTCTCCTCAGCATTGAATGATATTTGGCTAATTCCATTCACTGCTTGCTATAAATTCATTAAGGGAGAAACACAGTCAAGGTTAATCTTTCGTGTAGAAGCAATTAAATCATCATATTAAGCTCTCAATTAAATAGATTATATGAGTGCCTGATAAATGCGCAATCCAGTTTTGTTGCTAGGAATGGCAACATCAGATTCTGATGCATTGTCTTCGCCATTGGAACCAAAGATGCCACTGCCAGTCATCTCCTTCCATTTATTCCCAGAACATGCCTTCCTGCAAAAAGCAACCAGAATATTTCAGATGGACCATGTAATTGATAATGCTTTGAAGAACTGGTGCCAACTTCCCTTTGGAATGTCTACTAATGACTAATGCATCCCCCATGCTAAAAATTGTCCTCAGAAAAAGATCTATGTGAAGAACAGGCTCACAAAAAGTCCTTTGCTTCTTATATTGGCTCAGTGGTATAACAACACGATCCACTAGTCAACGATTCCTACAGCCTCTCCTTTTGGATGGGACAAATGTTTGCTCTGCCATGTCTCCTGGGTCTTGGAATTCTGGGCTCTCCCTCCCCCCCCCCAAGGTCAATCTCTCTGTATGTGTTACTCTCTCTATTTAAATTATCTCATAATCAAAGTTCCTCATCTTCTTCTTTTCTATCAAACATTCAGATCCCCTCATCTATTCATCTCATTTAATTGTTTTTCTCCTCATGGCTCTTCATATTTTCTTTGTACATGCCTTCCCTTTACTTCCTGTGTTTTTTTTTTTTTTTTCCAAATAAAAACTCTCTTCTACCTTTCCCTTTACATTTTCGTTTGTTCTTTTCTGTAAACAAAAGGCATACTAAACACTTTGAACAAGAAGTCCTTGGCAGGTGACATTGCTTAAAATTTCAATTGAAAATCAACTTTTCTAGGCACAGGAAATGGTTTGTTCAAGTCTCCTTTGGTGCATCAACCAAAGTTCAGAAATAGAAAATGCATTGGAAATTGGAGATTTTAAGCGCTAAGCTCTGAATTTATTCACTAATATCTCAGATTTGGTAATCTAGACAATTGATTGTCTTTTTCCTTTCAATTCACCTTCAGAAAAGAAACTAAAAAAAAAAGAAAGAAAAAAAAAAAAAAAAGACGCTTAGCAGTTAAATTCTTGGCACGTTTTCACAGCGTTCAAGGCTTTATACTTTTCCTTTTTTTTTTTTTTCAATTCTTCAAATGCACTTGATTCGTCGAATTAATTACCTTTTATTTTATTTGATTTTATTATTATTTTTTTAAAAGCAACAATAGGAAAGAAAATGCGGCAGTAGATCTGATTCCATAACAGAAACACAACACAAACAAATGTCTTCACATTTCAAACAAAGAAAAAGAAACCAAAAAAAAAAATGAAAAACGAAGAGGAAATGCTTACTTCTTGACGAGAGCCTCGGCTTCTTCATCAGTGACTTGACCTCCAAAGACAACCTTGCTGATCTTATCGGACGGCTGCAGAACAACAATGCACCAAAAGATTTCAGCGAAGTGAGAGTGCGTAACCGCAGATATGAATCCTGCTTGTTTTTCTTTTTCCTTTTTGTTCTTTTTAAAAAAAATTTTCATCGCCAAAAAAAAAAAAAAGAGAAGAAGAAAGAAAGGAACAGAAGTACATGATGATTACGGTACATACTTGAAGTGAACGGTGCGCAGAGGCGGCGGCGGCGGCGGCGGCGGCAGGAGAAGGCTGGGAAGTAGGAGCTTCCGTCCACGTCAGCAGATCGGCGGTGGAAGTGCGTGGCTTTCTCACGGCTGTGCTTCTCTCCATTTTTGTTTTTTTTTTTTTTTTTTTGTTGAATGCTCTGAAACCGTAACGTGGTGCAGTTGTCACTTTAATTAGTGGTAGTTTCCGAGTTTCGTGCTCACGCTATAAAACAAAATTTGACTAAGACTAGGCGGTTTCCGAATTTTGAATTCTTTCTTCTTCTTTTTTTTTTTTTATAACTTTATTTCCAAAATTTTAATGTAATATTAAGTAAACTCCGATTACATGCTTCTATTCTTTTAAATTTAATTAACATTAGTGCTCGTGCTAACATATATTTTTGTACTAAGAAAAATAATTGTTATCGTTTGACTCAAAAAAATAAAATAAAATTCTAGAATTATATACAATATATAAATAAAAAATAAAAAATAAAGATGTTATGTATTTAAAAATGATCGAATGGACCTTTGACCAAAAGTTTACCATTTTAGTCGAGACAAATTTAAAAGAGTGTAGGGCAATTATGGTATAAACGTTATGTAGAATTTTTTTTTTTTAAAAAAACAATATATATATATATATATATATATATATACAAAATCAAAGTACATTTAAGGGGACGAGAATTACCCTATAATTAGATCCAAATGTAGGAGAATATATCAATTCTAGTGAAATAAGAATTTGAAATGTTTAAATTTGTTTCTACGAATGTTTAAGAAAATCGAATTAGTTAATTAATGGAACACAACCTAACTAAATTTATAGTTAATCAAACCATCTTTTACACAACAAGTCAACCAAACTTATTTTAAGAACAAAAGTTCTATTTAGGTATAGTTGTGTTTGTAAAATTTAAGTTTAAACAAATCTAATCAAATGCAATATACACACAAATATATATATATAACGTTAATCAGTGTTTTATATATAAAGAAAATGATTTTGAATAGGACCATGGTCCCAACGGGGAACCATAGTCGGCCCAGCCGGGGTCTAAGTCCGAAAGGTGATTTACATTGCAACCAACTTTGGCCCAAGCAGCACCCCACGCCCGTTATATATATATATATATATAATTTACTTTTTAAAATCATTTTTTTTAATTATCACAATTGTTATTGATAAAAAACGCGAAATATTATCTTTATTTTTTTATTCTAGTCACTAGAACATATATAGTTAAAATGCATTTTTGAATGAATGATGATTGAATTATTGATCAAAATTTCTCATTAGTGTTAATGATTTTTAACTTAATAATATTAAATTCATTTTTAAAATTTTAATTTCAAATTTTAATTAGTATTAATTATAATTTTTTTATAAAAAAAAAAACTCTCGTTCGTGAATTCTCGCCTTGGACTCACTGGACTTAAATTGTTGTACCGAGAAATACTCAGATTGCCTTTCGTTTGTCCTTGGAGAATTATAAGATCAAAGAAACACTTTAGTGATTGACCTCGAAATTTTAAGTTTTAATTTAAAGAAAAAAAAAAGGATAATTTTATGAGAATAAAAAGTATTTATTATTATATAATCTATAATTTGATAATTTTTTAATCAAAAAGGAAAAAGAAGTTTAATAAAAGAAAATAAAAAAATATTATTTTGAGAAGACACTTGAAAAATATCAAACCTATTAGTTGGTAAAGCAAATGTAATAAATATTTAAATATTATATGTTACATTATAAGAGATAAAAAATAATAATATTTTAAGACAATTTATTATATATTTTTAAATTAAATGCATAACATACTTGAAAAATAAGTATTATTTACTTTTATATTTGATAATTTAATAGTTATAAAAACTTTCCAATTTAGACAAATGAGAGTTAAAAAGTTGGCATCGGATAGAAAATTGACCTATAAATTATTATTATCTTGTACTTTATATATATATAAAAAAGAAAAAATTGTGTCTCTATTTTTGAGTTAATGAATACTCATATTTAAGTATATAAGTTGAATATATTATACTAATTTTATAATATTTTTGATTAAGCATGCTACAGAAAAAATGAAAATTAAAAAAGTATAAAAATATTATAATCTATTTAAGAATAAGTTTATATTAGATTAGAAAAATATAAAATTATTGATTTGATTTTTAATTTAGATAATATGTATTCGCCTTTAAAGGTCAAATAAAAATTTAAAAATTTAATAAATAAATAATTATTATTTAATTTATTTTGAATTTTAAATTTATAATTTTAAAAATAACAAATTTTAAAACAAATTGACTAGTAAATTTTTAAATAAGTATTTTATTACGAGTAAAATTGATTAATAATCTTTTTTATTTATATTAAAAATAAGACATATGATAAGTAATTAAAATGTGAATTATTAAAATTAATTAAGTAATAAAGTAATATTATTTAAATTTATATGGTTAGAAATAAATAAAGATGGTCTTTTTTAACTAAAATAATAAGTAAAAAATTAATAAAAATTACATTAAGAGAAATAAAGTTAATAACTACCGAGAATGGTTAAAAGTGATAAAAAATTAACTTATACGACAAAAGACCTTTTTGGCAACAAAAAGGATAATTCATAGGAAATTTTGAAAAGGCTGATAATTTTTTAAAATAATATTTAACACAGTTTAAATAAAATATATTTTTATTAATTTTTTTTTTTGTTTTTCAACAAAAGTACATTAACTGTAGCGTGTGCGTATCACTATCATGCTCGCTTTGCCGATCCATAGGGATCAGTGCCTAAAATGCCTCAAAAGCAGCCGCCATTGCAAAAATGTCATAGTGTTCGCACCCGTACCCACCATCATCGCAACACCTACTATTTCTCTTCCCGTGCTTCACCATGTTCACCATTGCTGGGACTCTAACTCTTATTGCTACTTGCACTGAAGGAAGCTTGAGATGGATATCATCGGGAACACAAGAACCCTTTTTGGCACTTGGAACCATGACAACCCACTTCTTCATTTCCATGTCCGGTGACTCCAGAACTGTTTTCCATGGAACCTCAGCTCTACCCAGGAGTTGAGACCCTCCAATCTTGCCAAGCACGAGCTTTGTGCTTCTCCACCGGAGTTCAAAGGCTACACTTTCTTGTCTTAGGTTGTTTATTGATTGCTCAGTTCCTGAACACTTCAGTGAGAAGGATTGGTTCCATAAAAGATTGGATTTTGAGGAGATTTCTCGGCTATTCAGTTGGATTCTTTTGTTGTTTCCTGCAGAGAGATAGGATCTGACAAAGAGGTTACCTTGGGACTTGAGTGCAACGTTTTTGGCTTGTAAGATCACAATTTCGCAGTCAAGAGAAGAGAGGTACTGAGGCTGCTCGTCACAGGCAGCATCCATTTCCAGAGAAAGAGAGATTAAGGAGTAATGGGTTATGCAGTGAAACGCAAGCTGTTTATGGCTTCTCAATTGAGAGAAACTATGTGACAATATATATATATATATATAATCTTGTTATATTTATTTATCTATTTTTAAGTATACTTTTATCTGAATTTTATATTATATAAACTTATTTTATTATTTATTATCTTAAATAAATCTCACTGCTCGACGACAATTCCAGCGGGCTTGGCTGCTGACTCCGCACTCAATCTTCTTTTGGAATCACACAATCCTGCCAGTGAGCTTTACACGGAAGCAACCAGAATCCTGCTGTCGTGGTTCTAAGGCCCTTTGATTGGGTGGTAGCACAGTGCTAAATATACGAGATATTTTTATTATATAGTGTAAGATTATTAATAAATCATATCTATAAAAATAAAATAAAATAAAAATGTCTTATATTTGTGCAAGTGGACTGCCAAAATCTTAATTGCAAAATTTGCGGCACTTTTATATTGCAAAGAAATAGGAAGTGAATCGGAAGAGACTGTTACGGAGATGATATTTAATTAACATGAGCCCCTAAGAATCATGAAGGGCTGGATTATCCACAAAATGACTCAATTTGTTATTGGGTCACAGTGGTTTGGCTACACATGTGACACTCATCTGGGTGGGTTTTGATTTCCCGATCAATACTAATACGTGTCATGCATAACAATGAACATAAAAGATGACCATAGACCATTCAGTTTTATTGCTTTGGAAGCTAAATAATTCCGACAAATGCCACCACCAATATCAGCACATATTCGAAGATCCATTACTGTTAATCAACAGTGAGATACCAGAAATTACAGGTTTCCATGAATATATTAGTCCAGGTAGATGTTGATGCACAAATGAATTTCCCCCATCAGAGAGAGAATCATCTTTCATAAAAATTGAGTACCTAAGACGAAGAACGCGATGGTATGAATTCTGGCATGTTTTCTGGTAGCAAGCACACCTTAATACGGAGTTGAGTGCAGATCCAGAGTCTCCAGCTTTTGCACTCAATCCAGTAGAGATGCCATCTGAACAACCTCTGGCAATGAATGTCAAGAACATAAATGTGAAAAAAGCCTCTAATAATTTCCTTCTTCTAGGCGGCCACATCCCATATTTCTTCCTCTAAGTGCATATATCTAGATATGCATGGCATTTATATAAATGAAATAGTGGTGAGCAAAGTGTGAGAAAGAAAAGAAACATTCATCAGAGGACTGATTAAAATTTCTTAAAAAAGTGCTAAGCATTTACCAATTATTCTTGCCGAATATCATCACCCTTCTTAAATATGACCTTTGCAAGTTCACCCACTCTGTGTTGAGAAAGTACAATAAAAAGGAAGCACTGCACTTTCGAATGTTGATGACTCTGATGGGACAACGCCAATGCTGAGGATGCTTGGAGCCAATGGTGAACGTATTGGCTACAAACACAAGTTGCCTACAAATTACAAGAAGTAAGATTTAAATTGTGGCGACAGCTTGTTGTTGATTGTACATTATAATGACCATAAAAACTTATAAATGACGTAACAAGTGGAAAACAAATTTCTTATTTGAGAGTAACTTTTTAAAAATAAGTAAGTTATATAAAAATAAAAAATTAAAATAAAATTATTTAAAATTTTTAATATTTTAAAAATTAATATTAAATTTATACGATATATAAATTTATAAAATTAGTTAAAAAATTTAAGTTATAAATTTTTTTAAGAAAATAAAAGGTATAATTTAAGACTAATATTTTTTTTCTGTTTTAAAAAACAAAAAGAACAAATTGGAACATCTTTTGTTTATTTTGTTTAAAAAAGTGAATTTAATAGATTTTTATAAAAAAATAAAAATAAAAATTACAAAATATTTTTTTTACTTTTTCCTTTTAAAAGAATAATAAGATAATTCAAGATATTGCATTTAAAAAAAAGATAAAGAGAATTAAACTTTAAAAAATATTAATATAAATTATATTGACTGTTAAGATAAATTTTAATTGTTATACTATAATAAAAATATCTATACATTTAGATAAAAATTTAATTTTATTATTTTAAATTTAAATTAAAAAATAAGAAACACAATAATCTTAAAATTAAATATTAAAAAAATTTAAAAATTTATAAATATTAAAAGTTTACATTATAATTATTTTTTTATCATGTTGTAGCTTTTAACTCACCAAATGTTAAAAAAAATTAAAATTAAATTTATAAATAGTGAAAACTTATATTTAATAAATGAAATTATAAAGTTTACAATAATATTTATTTAAATTGAAATTGAACAAAAAAATAAAATAATAAAATTCTTGTTTTCATTAGTTATTTTCTAAAAATAAAAAAATAAGTTTAAATATTTAGTTCAATCAATCCTCTTAATTTCATATGTATATAAAAAACTCTTAAATCTTAATTAAAAAAAACAAATTACACATAAAGAGATAAAGAGAAGAAAAATTAAAAATTTAGAAAATTTTTTTATCATAAGTATGACAATAGAGAAATAGATTAAAAGAATTTAAATAAACTTGTATTTAATTTTTTTTAAAAAAATTATAAGTAATTCTTTTATCATTTATTAAAAGAGAATTAAATAAATTTATATTCTTAAATAGATAAAAATTAATATGTACTTATAAATAATTTTTTAATATATTTTATCTTTAAAAAATAGAAATAAAAATTGGAGAGAAGATATTTTTTTTTTATTTTTCGTCTTATTTCTCTTAATTTATGAATTAAAAAAATTGCTACATAGTAGAGAGATAACCAGTTTAAACAATACTATTATACAAATATATATTGCCTCTTACATTTCTTATTTCACTTATTACAGAATACAATTAACTGTCAATTTATGTTTAATGCACCAAAATCTGCCATAACTAGAATCCATCCTTTTCACTTGGACCAGGCCTCTTGAATTTAAAAAATTCTAGGAATATATTGAATCAAAACAATGAGAGCCGTAGTGGTGTTGTTGTGATCGATTCTCTTATTTTTGGTCAGTGGAAGTATAATCCAAATGAAAATCTACAACAAAAAATTTGATACCAAATATTTGGAACTTTTCATGAAACGCAAACTATAATTAAAGCTCTCTCGAATTCAAAATTCAATACAAAAAATTAGAATCTGATACCTGATTTCTAGGAAATTGACTTTCGGTTGTCTTGAAAAATGCGATTTTGAGCTAATCATCGCAAAATTCAGGAGGTAGGAGGCTTCAAAAAGAGGGGGCGGGGGAGAGATTAGGAGATGTTAACAGGAGAAAGGGACAGACAGGCTCCAGGAAGAGAGCTAGTACAAGGAGAGAAAGGGCAGATGGAAATTTGAAAATTCTGTCCAGTTTACATAATAGGAGTAAATGACACACCTATAATTAAGGAAGAACATTTTATGAGAATAATGATTCCACATGAGTAATTTTACCTAAAATTAAGAGTTGAAAATTGTACAAATATTTCAATTAAGAGCTAGTGTGAGGAGAGAAGGTTGAGTCCCTCCTCTAACCAGAAACCCAACCGCAGTCAGGTCCATCTACAATGAAATTGAAATCAAAGCGGTGACAAGAAATCACCATGCGGTGAAAATTGAATAAACATTGCATCAGGCAAGCTTTTATATTAGGAGTAGCACCTAGATTAGCGAAGCTTGCTTCAACCGGGAACTTCTTAAGAGTTTTAATTCTCGTGTTAAAAAAGTCAGATACTATTGACCAAGATCTTTGAAATTCATTGATGGTACAATCTATAAATCCAGCATAGGGTGTGAAAGGATTTGATCCCCTTGTTCCGAGTGGAATAACATCTCATCATATTGCAGCGGAGATTTTGGATACATTAGCAAGCCTATTTCATCATGGTCTCAATGCCTTTATAAAGGATTAGGTTTAGGAAATATTAAAACCGTCTTTAGAGCATTTCTATTAATCAATCGTGTCATGTAGGCCGGAATCAGATATTATTTGAGTGACTATATGAACCGTTAAACTGTACATCTTTATGACTCGGGCAGGCTGGGCAACGAACGATATTATGAGACCCTAAAGATTCTCAAAGGATACCCACTTAATGCCACATAAAAGTCGAGAAGGCGTTAATCATTCATATATATAACATATACGCACGCTCGAATGGAACTCTCAATTTCACCCTATAAATAATAATGACTGAAAGATGTCATTTCGATCCATCGGAGAACAAGAGTCAGTTGTGGGTCACACGTTTGCAAGAAAAAGAAGCCGTGCTTTTCCACATCCCACCCAAACTAAATCTCCAAAGTGATTTGAAGCTAATTACTTAAGTGGTACCATGCCAATTAAACGGGGACGAAGACGGCTGCAGGACAGTGTGGTAGAAGAGACAAAATTGAAAACACAATGGCATGCTAATCTGCAATCCCTTTCCGGAGATTTTTAATAGTAGGGTCAATTGAATAACTATGCATTTCGGGTCTTACAATATTAACCGGCTAACTGATCTATGCAGTCAGCCTAAAAGAATGACAACCGCTCCCCCCAAGTAATACTACCACTATCCCCCCCCCCCCCCGGCGGAGATCCCTACACCTTCTCCTCCCAGCCCCAGAGGAGGATTAAAAAAAAAAAGAAAAGAAAGGGATAGAAAAAAAAAAAAAGGAAAAGAAAGTACATGCAGGATTTAGTATACTACACACAAATCATAGCATGCTTGCATGTTTGTTTTGCTTGTCCCGTCTTGATTTCAGCAGTTTCTGGTATAATACTGGTGTGATCTTCTCTTTTTCATCCCTTTCAATGCTTTGAATGATGTAACTATGGTTGGTGCGTATGATCCATAAAATCTAATCTATATGTGCCAAAATTCAACATGATTGCTGCGCAGTCCACCTCATCATGATTGCCGCACATTCCATCTCATCGATAGAGCAAATTAGCAACTTCCTATGATAGATGGTAAGAGTGGAATGGCTATCACCTGCCCCGGTGCTGTGCCGTCTTGTCACCACAGAAGGACAATTCAGGGGCTAATCCCAAATTTACTGCTTTATTGTACGAAGCTCCCAATTACCCTCACCATCAATAAGCCGTAATTCCACAGAGTGAAATGGTATTAAAGCAGGCCGCTGGTATATGTATATATATGAAAAAAGAAAATAAGATATCACTGTCAAAGAAGTCAAACAACTGCTTTGTAGGAGGTGTGAATATATCATTTTTCTAGTCAATAGTGGGACCAAATTCACTATATAAGTTAAGCATTTAATCCATAGTAATTTGAATTCACCCAATCAAACAGAAGTCTAATCACAAACTTAAGAGAAGTTGAATCAGGCAAACAAAGAGGTGTTCCATAGAAATGAAAGCAATTATGGTGCAATGGCTTCCAAGTAATCAGAAAATGGCTTCCAAGTTACCTGCGAGGAGGTAACAACTGTGATACCCATATCCTTAGCAAGCCTATAAAGTTGCCCCTCCACATCAACGCTTGTGCCACTGCAAGTTTAAAGTGAATAAGTCAATAAGATGTAATGAGGTTAGCAGCAAGGTCTTGCATGAGGTTAATAATGTGGGACTTAATGGTAATCTTCAAGATAGAATTGTAAGCCTCTGGAGAAGTTAATGTCAAACTTGATTTTACGTGAGTTTCAGGTCCCTTGGAAGGTGGACTTAGGGAACTGCCTCTTAGTCCATGCTTTGATTGCAAGTCTTTGGGGAAGCAGTAATTTTATTATAACAATAACCATATAGGATTCAATGACATACTTGGTGCACTCATCAAGGATGCCGAACTTGGGCTTGTGAAAGAATAAGCGTGCCTTGCAAAACCAAAAAAGGGTTAAAACTGGAGAAATCCTATATTATAATACTGAAATGTGCTTCTTGGAACACTTGAAATTTCTAAGAGGCAAAGATTAGCTTCACCCACCATGCCTAATCTCTGCTGTTCTCCAAGGGAGAGAATATCTTCCCAATTGGGAATTGCATCCCAGCCTCCTTCATCCCTTTCCAAGAGATAGTTCAGTCGAACATTCTCCAGAATAGTCCTCAAATAAGCATCCAGAATTATTAAAGGGTTGGCATGTTTTTCATCTGGAGTTTCAAGCAATTACAATCCTCAAGACAGACTATAAAGTAAAGAAGGCAAAACTCAAAAATTAACCATTGACTAGAATATGATTATATATTAAGTTTCAAGAAATACTTTATGCATAAAAGGAAAAGGCACCTAAGTAGTGGCACAAAACAATTGTTTCATCAATACATCTCACAAATGTAAATAACATCCATCTGCCGTGGAGCTATTGGAACAAGAACACAAATTATACAAAACTTAAATTTAAACATTCTCTGGATAAACCCAGGTAACCACAGAAAAAGAGGCAGCACCATGAAAGTTATTCCAATATCCTACAAAGAATTTTGGGTTGAAAGGACCAATCAAGCTTAAGTATCCTCCACAAATTAACAATCGAGGAACTGATTCAAATACATTCCTTCTCAACTTATTGTAATATACACATGCATCCATGCATCATTGTAGGTCTGCTTGCTAGAAATACATGAGAATGATTACCACTTTGTGGTGTAACCATGTGCAACACAAATTGATATTTGGAAACTCTGAAAATAGAAAGCTAAAAAGTGCAAGAATTTCACCTTCTCCATACAACTTGAATATCCTAGTTGCTGCCTCATCACGAGAGAGAGGATATATGATTTGATCTCTCAAGGTTCCTAAGCATGTATATGGTTGTTGTGGAACATAGAAGATGCCACAACCAGATGCAGACTCCTCGCTAACATGTTGAGATGGTTTAATAAGTCTTCCACTTATAATTGGCCATAGACCTCTTAGCACTCGGAAAACAGAACTTTTCCCACTCCCATTTGGACCTTAACATTTGACATGCAGGCCAGGTGTAACATAGAAAAAATAAAAAAAAATAATGAAAGCTACTGGAATACTGATTATGACACAAACACAAGTCAGAGAAAATGCTCACTAACCAGTAACAAGCAGGCTTTTCCCTTGTACAATGTCACATGTCAATTGCCTAGCCAACAATTTTGGTGCTGGAGTAATAATATCAACCTCAGTAAATGAAATGGTGTCTTTCAAGTGAACTTCAGTCTCCTTAGGTAGAGAAGGTAATTTATTAGTCAAAGATTTCCCTGGACATCAGCCAACTTTGTAAGCTCAATTGTTCAATTTCTAGGTCACAGAAGTGGCCAAAACCAAGCAAATACAATTGAATAATTCTAAGCAAAAACATTGATAGTAATCAAGTATGAGATGCAGTAAGAAGATAATCAAAAGAAACTGTTCATTTTTCAGTTTTTCTTTTCCTTCTTTTTTTTCCTCCAGGGCTTGGGCATTAATGGTGGCTTGGCCTTTATTAGCATTCAAATCTTTACAAACCAAGACTCAACTACAAGAAAACATTAATCTAAAATTTAATTGGAGTTAACTACATGAATCTTTTCTCGCCATTCTGTTTTGTTATGCATTAAGCTAGATGTGAAACCTAATTGTTTTAAATCCTTCCTAACTAAAAATCCTCAAATCAACCTAAGTCTTCCTCTCCCTCTCCTCTCATCATCCACCTGTATTTGATCACTCCTCTTAATTAGAGCATTTGCTGGTCTATGTTGAACATGTTGATACCAATGCAGATACCACTCCCTCAATTTACCCCTGAATTTATCTCCAATGGGTGCTACACACCTACCTTACAAACCAAGACTACTTTCCAATTTTATCTTCTATCTGTTTCCTTTGCTGTTAAAAAGATTTCTTCCCGAAATAAGCTAAAAGGAGCAGAATATCCACATCTCATGTCAAAATACGATATCGGATTTGGGTTCCATTTCTCCACCAAGTACATTATATTTATTTATCAATGCAAAGCCTACATAAGACAGTATGTCAGGCCCTGGAGTCGTAACATTGTTATAATATTGATTCAGCTTGTACATGAAAGAAAATTGAAAAAATACTCTGCACCGGAAATAGAAAATGGCTTATGATTCTAAAAACAAGTTTTTTTTTTACATTAAATTATTGAAGATTTTAGAACATGTACCAGATTGTGCAGTGTCCAGAAGCTCTTCAAGCTCGAAAATTCTATTTATACTGCCAGATAGCTCTAGAAACTTCTTGTGTAATTGCAGGATGTCTCCAAAAGCTAGGAAGCTTTGAGAAACAACAGAAGCCAAGAATCGCAAAGCATGTGCCAGCTCACCTGAATAAAATTGAATTGTTTAGAAGGTCCAAGTGAAGTGTATAGAGAGAAAGCGGGAGAGGGAGAGAGAGAGAAGGAGACAACTCAAGTTAGATGTCATACTAGTCTATACCTTGAGTTGATACCATGGCTTGGTCTCCTCTGTGCTCCATGGCATATAACAAGCTCAAACCCCAAGTCACATTATGTGGGAGTTGCTTTGTAACAAAATTGTCCAGTATACCATACAACCACTTCTTCTTCAAAACTAGCAAAGAATGGTCAAGAAGTTCCCTGAATCTTAAGTCAATCACCTAACATGAATTGTTGACAGACAAAAACAAAGTGCAAATTGGTGAATCACAGGCACATTCAAGTTCTTCAAAAAAAACAAAAAAAAAAAAAGGTTGCTTACAGCTTTCTCTCTTGCACCACCTCCAAAGAACGCAATAGATTCAGCATGTATACGCAGTCTTTCATGCATGAACCTAATCATGAATGACAAAGTTAGATAAATTCTACCATGAAATGCAAAGATGTCATTTACAGCAAAACATGGCATCAAGCATCTCTGTCTTGCTCACTCTCACAGCAGTATATAATTCTGTACATCATCATGTAATGTAAAAGACAAGAACTAGATTTTTTTAAATACCTAAAAGTTCCTTCAAGTTGTTGCTCTTGACCAGCCAGATGACCAAAATCAGGAGTAACAGTCCGCAGAAAACCCAGACCAAGAAGCATATAAGTGTACAACATAGCAACTCCCCTTCGACCTGTTAAGAGCTTCATTCTCCAGGTAAACCTTCCATATCGAACAATATGATAAGCATTTCAGGAAAAGTACAAAGAACCAGAAGCTGTGAAGGTGGGTGTCAGTGTTGGAAAATACTTGTTAGAATGATAGCAACACTCACCATAGGATGTCGACAGATGGCTTTACCATTCCAGTTATCAACCCAGATAGGCTAGTTGTTAACTTTTCAAGATCATGAGTAATTCTCTGATCTGCATCTATATTTTTGCTTGATAAGTAAAAGACCTACAAGAAAATCTATCATGAAGCAAGTATAACTGCTGATGGCTAATGAAATAATCAATTGCGAAAAAGAAAAGAAAATGACATCAATTGCTAGTCTTCCTTCCTGGGTGGGAGTTGAAAAAATCAACTCTTGGTTGTTTCAAAGATAATAAAAGTTACAAAGCTTCTTTTGGGGGGTGGCAGCCCGGGGGGGAATACCATAAATGCAGCTTTGAAGCTATGACCATAAAAGTTTACAATGGTGATAAATAAAATCACCTCACATTACAAAAATGTCCTAAGCACAAAGCAGGGCATCATTGTGCCAAGGCTAAGCAACAAGCAAAAAATATTAGTAGTTCAAACATGAGTACCTTGTAAAACGAATTCTTCCTTAAATAATACTTTAATAGATGTTGAGTCAAATGAATTCGCCATCCAAGAGCTAGCCTGGCTTTCAAGTGCCTGTTGACATCATTTGACAAAGGAGTTTAAAGTTTATTACCAAGTGTGAAAGACAGATGAAGTAACATTAACCTTCTACCATCACAGCATAAAATAGCAGTATTGCCATATTTTCAACTATTTGCAGCAGAAATTTTATTGGAGGTAAAAGGGCTTTCCCAATGCACAAAACTTTCACAGTATGGGGTCAAGAATCAAAATAATGAGAATGAGTTTCTAGTAAAGCAAGAAATGACAGAGTTCTTGTAACCAATCTACCAACTCTTCCAGGAGTAGACCATACGCATTCCAAAAGATAATTGAGAGCAATCAAATGATTTACGCACCACAGGATTCAGATAGCTATTTTCAAATGATCAACATAAGCCACAACACATTTGAGTTTCTTTCCAAGTCAAAAAATGTGGACAATTACCTCAATGAAGGTGCGATGATAGAAGATGCAACACTTTGAAGAATACTAATACCAACTAACCGAACAAAGGATGCTTTATCCTGCTCCAAAACATACTTCACAGTGGTACCTGTGAAAATTAGTGCATTCAATAAGAAAAACAAAAGGCATCACATTATCAGATGAAAAACACGGAACAAGACATTCATACCATTCAATGAGGCAATCCGATCCGATACCAATGTTCTGGAGATGACAAGGAAAGCAACAGAAAGTAACTGTACCCCTTGTTTGTCAAGCACTGTTGGTATCTAGAGCAAAAGGAGTGAATGATCAAAAAAGGAATATAAACTCAGAACAAATGGTAAATGGAAAGACACAGGACCTTTTTGTGGCAAGAAGATTGATGAAGAATAAAGAAGGAGAATTTTTCTTGTCCTACATCAAAGATACTTTATGAAAGAATGTCAAAGCAGAGTAGATCTATGTGACAACATGAAAAATGTTTTAACTTTTGAGAATGAGAGCTTCATACTTCTAATAGTTGGGCAAGATAAGCAATTTCCAGACTTTCGAATCAAGAATACTTTTGACATGACATTATCCAATGAAAACACCTAGCATCAGTAAGTATTCCTGCCAAGAAAATCTACAGAAAGTCTAAGTCATTTTTTCATTCAGAAATCAGGACATACCAGTATTTTTGACATAGCAGCTACTCTTAGTGGCAATGCCCTTGGAGTCCTCTGGAGTTGTGGAACAATAGGCAATGGAACATTGTAACCTACACTCTGAGATGCTGCTATAACCTCTGAAATATATGACTGTCCTTTTGTATTTGAGAACATTGAGTCCTAGATAAAGTCACCATGAGTTATAGACTAAGTAAAATACACCAAATCAAATACAACCAATCTACTTTGATAGTAAGAATTGGATACCATTGATACCTTAGTTGCAGTAAATGCTTGTTCAACTACCATTGCATCAGTTCTACGATCCATCTGAGAGGCCCACATGATAGTGTTCCCAGATTCAGTTTGGGCTGGAAGATCCTTCCTGAAATTTAATGGGTTTAAATAAACTATTATCTACTACTGAACATAAAAGAAGATACAAAGAAAGCAAAATTACCAACTTGTCTCCAACCTTTTGTAGTTAATGCAACAGCCCCCTTCTCCATTCAAGGACAAGACCATATCATGGAATGCAACTAGAGCTGGACGATGAGATATTGTTATACAGGATGTTCCCATGGCTCGAACTTTAGCACAAAAACGTTCCTCCATATCTGTTGTAACAGCACTAGTGCATTCATCAAGAATGGCAAATTTAGGCTTATGGTAGAATAGTCTGGCCATTCCCAATCTTTGTTGCTCCCCCAGGGAAAGTTCCTCACCCCAATTAACCTCTTTCTCAGGTGGATAACGATCCAATAGATACTCAAGGTCAACCTATATGAAACACAAGAACTTTCAATATGGCCATGCACATTGCATAAAAACTATATAATTAAATTAAGTAACAATGTGCATTTTCCTAAGACATTTAGCATGAAAAATGATGAGATTATTACATTTTTTAACAGTTCCACCATTGCATTGTGGGTGAGTGGTTCAACCTCTTGATCTGCAGTAAGGGGATATATTAGCTGATCCTGCAGTGTGCCTACAGCCGTATAGGGCCTTTGTGGCACATAGAAGATCTCCTTATTGAGATCAGAGCCAACCCCAGGTTTCACAATATGGCCAGATCTCATTGGCCAAAGGCCACCTAGAACCCGGAAAAGTGAGCTCTTCCCACTACCATTTGGACCTTCATCCATAAAAACAAGAAAGAGACAAAGATAATGCTCCAATGAATCAATAAATAAGCACCCATCTATAAAGAACAAGCATTTGTATCAAAAGTTACTAAATCCACAATCAATTAAGGGAGTAAAACGAAGGCATTCTATTGGGAAAAAAAAATCACTAGAAGTGATCACAAAAAGACCCACAAAAGAATCAACAATGCGGCCATGTGAGCACAAATCTTATAGTATACTACAATAAAAGGAATTTAAATGGGCAAAACTCTAATATATATTTTGTCTACCTTGTGGAACTGATAAGCCACACATAATCCACTTTAAATTAAAGAACCTAGTATAGTGCCCTATCATATTTAAATGAGATGCATCATCAAACAATATTTTTAACACAACATTTTTCTGGGTCCAAAACTTCATTTAGAAAAAAAACAAGTCCAGATAAGAAACTCCAGTACAACCATCCAAATAATAAACCAAATTCTTAAGTGCACTAATTTCATACAAAAACATATTCTTCTCTCCAATTAAAAAAATCAATGGTCAACTAGGAGAAATAAGCAAAGGGAAACTTACCCCAAGGAACAGAAAACCCAGTAACAAGGAAAATGAATAATGCAAAAAGACATAGCAAAATTCAGTTATGGTACAAGAATATGTACAAGGAAATAGCCAAATTGAGCTACTATTCAAGCTGAAAAGCCTACCTGTAATCAATAGATTAGACCCTCTTTCAACTTTAAGAGTCAGATCTCGAACCAAAACAATACCAGTAGGGGTGGCAACCTGGAAGGCAGTGCCATAAAAATAAAGAATTCATACAAATAAAACATGGTATATACAGTCCACAAATTTTCAAGTACCTCAACATCAGAAAACTCCACATAATCAGCTTCACTAAAGTAGTTGCTGGCTCCATTTCTTTGCAGAGAGGACTTATCATGACTACTTAGCTCTCTCGATATGACTATTAGTTCATGAATGCGATCTGCATAACCACTATAGTTTTTGGGGAAAAAAAAAAAAAGATAAGTCATAAAACATCCAGAATCAGGCAGAAGCATGCTTGAGTATCCATCCCACATGTTTCTCCTTTTATAGTAAGGCCAGATATAGTCTTGAATAATATAATACCTGAGACGACTAAGTCGCCTTGAGCTTATAGAAAGAGTTCCCATAGACTGAAATAGAGATATTATGACACTGGTGTGGTATCTTAAATTGCTTAACATTGTTGCCCTTCCCAAAGTAGAAGTGTCAGGTTTTAGATCGCCATTAAAGAAGGGCTCAATAATCAAAATAACAGTGATGGTAGCACCGAGATACTTCACCAAAAAGTCTTGAATCATGCCAAACCACCAGTGGTTGTGATGGACAACTCTCATATGTCTAATCAGAGCCCTAAACTTCTGCTGAATATGAAATTCCTCTCTATGTTCTCCACCATAAAATGCTATACTTTCGGCATTGGTCCTCAAACGTGAATGAAGCTGCCGATATTCACCTTCTAATTGCTGTTCTTTGGACATTAGTTTGCCAAAGGCTGGAGAGAAATTCCTAATTACAGCTCCTGCACCAAGTATATAGCCCTGGAAAACAAAATAAATACCAGTTGACAAATGAAGGAATGCAATGGCATTGCTATCAGCTGTCATGATAGAAACAATTTTTGTAGAAAAATTAAAGACAACAAGAGCTCCTGTGCATATGAAAGCTATGACATGTACATACCAATATCCAAAATAAGTATTTTGGGCTTGTGTAAGAGCACAGGCGCCAAGTATATAGCAGACAGTCAGTAACTGCTGTCAAATCTTCTTGTATAAGTTTGCTCAATTCTGAACAGAACCTAGGCACGTCACTGGCAATTCGTTGTTCAGGATTAGTAATCCGACCATCAACATGTGAAATTTTATAGTACGCCATGTTCTGTACAGAAGTACAAAATAATGAAGACATGAGGACAAATCAGATGCAAATTTGAAAGAAGGCACCAAAATGTATTCATTAGGCAATATTATCAACAAATGTTGCATTTTGTCAACATATTGGTGTCTAGACACTTAGTACCTCCATCTGCTCCTTTACCCCAGAGAGAGAGAGAGAGAGAGAGTAACATGCACAAATAAGTGCACACTTTATATGCTAAGTCCAGTAGAAGAATTCTCGTGTAAGAGCATTTTATCAAATCAAAGATCCTAACATGCAGGAGCTTCCAGTATTTTCTTAAGGTAAACAAGATAATGCAGATGAGGCTCACTCTCATGAACAAAAGGAAAACTCACAAAACCAAAATTATTGGAATTATTGGCATGCCTTAGTTAAATTGTTAGTCAGTAACGTGGAAACTAATTATGGATAAATCTAGATGAAAATGGCTCGTCATTGCAAATGGTTTGTTTTGGGAACTAATCAGTGGTGCAAATCTTGTATTGATTTTGTACCCCAATTTTGATACCCTATATAGAACCCACACCATGCAAATCAGAAAATCACACAAAAGGGCAAGCTGTTGCTACCAATTAATATGTGCCTTCTATCAATAAAGGAGAGGGAAAATTGCTTGAGAAAAAAGGCAACACTATAGCACTTATAAATGTGATAAAGCAAAACCTTTTTGTGTGCAAATTTAGAAGAAACAAGGGTATGGGAACCAAATCAGAAGTTTATCTGAAATCCAAACTAAATTTTTTAATCAATAAAAGTGAAAGTATGAAAAACAACAATCAGAAACAGTGACAGTTGCTAATATACAGAAAACCAAAATTACCTCAAAGTAATTTGCATGAATAAGCTTTGTCAATATCTTTCTGAAGCGCAGGCTCAAGGTCCCCCTTACAAATATTGAAGTAGAATGAATGGTTGATAGAAGGAAGCAGAGTAATATATTTTCAATTATCAACTGGAAAAACAATGGTACACGTTGGAGAAAAGTAGCATGGAGCAGAAATCCCTGCACTTTTGCTAGTCTATTGCTCCCAGCAGTTCTCAACAGCTGCAGAAAGTATAGAAATAATTTTTTCTTCAAAAGAGATTAAATATTTTTCAGACCAAATCCAAAGATCCAATGGGTGTGTATATTGTGTCTGTGTCTCTTAGAGAGGGGAAAAGGATTTGCTGCAGTAAGATGCTCAAAGATATGTTTTATTTATTTTCCTTCTTTTCATTTTCCTTTTCTCCTGCAAAATTTTTTGGACCAATAGTCAATGCATCACCACATAATAAGGAAGTTGGTTAAAAAATGGTAATGTCTGTAAACAAGGAAAAATTTGCTGTATTCCTGATCATATTATGATGTACAAACCATTGACAAAGCCACTTTGAATACATAATGTTCTGTGATGCATTTGAAGGCAAGGTCTTAGAAACATTCATTCACATTTAAGTTGAGACAATGCTACATAACACCCTAAGACCTAATATTAACCTGTACTGCTAGATATCTTTCTTCTAATGGCAATTAGCATAAAAGGAATATAAAAAAGGGAAAAAAAAAATTGAACATAAGAGCAGTAGATTATAGACACTTCTAAATCCAATGCATGATTTGTTTTCACCAAAAAAATAAATCTAGGAAAAAGAGGCTATAAATGAAGTATAATAACTACTTATACATCTAACACTACATGCATTTAAGTGACCTTATATCTACATTCGATCATGTATTATGAACCAGAGATATAGCTTGCCACTAGAAAGATTAGACCATAAATGGTGAAACGAAGTTTTTCTATGGATAAAGAAGAGAGACTCACGGCTATGGCTACCATAGACAAAAGGTTGCTCACACCCACTTTGCCCATTTCAGACAAAAGAACCGCCACTAGAACTTTAAGTGACTTCAAACCTCCTTTCTTTTTTGCAGTTTGCTTTGCTTCATTATCCTTTGTAACAAGCCTGTCTGACTTTTCTTTGTCATCTCTAAGCCCATTGCAATGGTTAAAAGAAGCAGAACTTTTATGTCTGCACCGTGATTGAACATATGCAGTAGTCCCACCCACAAGCAAAATACTAGTGGCAAGTAGCAGAGATTTCCTGTTTGAACAAGAAAAGTGTCATAGTTCACCAATCAAATATAGAAGTGTAGAGTATGTTTAGAGGCTATATAGAGTACAAAACAGAAGAGTAAGCCTTGGTATAACCATAAGGTTATTCCATTGTGAACTAGAGGTCACAGGTTCAGGTTGTAGAAAGCCTCTTTGTGAAACAAGAGTAAGGAAGCGTACACTTGGCCCTTCTCTAGAGCTCACAAAGTGATAACCTCGTGCATTGGGACACCTTCTTTTTATATAAAGTATAGAAATCAACCCTCTATTACAAGATTTTTTTTTTTTTTTTATCTGTCTGTTGCAGCGTATTAAATAATACAAATGAAAAATGAAACCAAGAGATTGAGAAAAGGAACCAGCAGGTAATCACCAGAACCATATTAAAATATTAAAAGCAAAACAATAATGCTACCAGTAATAAGTTTGCAAACCTGATATATAATGGATGATCAACAAATGTGAAAATCAATAAACATCAGTGCATTATTCCAGGCGATATTTGCACATATAACATTGGTTTGCTCTAGAAGAAAGAAATAATGGAAATCGGCACCAGACAGATGGCTGCCCGCTGCAGTTGGGACGAAAGCAAAAGCAGCATTACAGATATTAACTCACAAATATAGTTTCCTCCGCTCCTTTTATTTGGATGTCTATGAAGACACCACATGTGCAAGTGCCAAATAAATTACTCTAGATAACATTTCAACAGAAACAATGAGGATATGAATTTGCCACTGGATATTTAAATGATCACAAATACCAACACAAAATTCAGTAGAAGAGTTAAACCTTCTTGAAGCCAGGATGCATCGTCCATGCTCAGTCAGTTGCAATAGTTGAAGGGAAGGCATTTCTGAAAATAAACCTCCCCTGCCAACAAATATCAGCAGCTGGGATATCTTCCTTGCAATTTAAATGCACATTACATCTGGCATGTAGGAAAACAGATTAATACTTCGTCTGCGGTCCAGAAGCAAAATCATGAACAACTCCATACATGTGGAGTGCAGAGAACTCGGTGACTGCTCGGGAGCATAAATGCTTCAAACACGACCACTTCCATTGCGGAGAAGAGGATCCGGACCGGGGACAAGAGTGACATTGTCGTTCCATACAAACTTAAGCACTACTTACCAGCAAAACAAATCCGTCTCATTCAATCTTCCTAAACTCTTGATGGATGATGTAAGTGATACAAGTTGCTAGACTCTAAACACTTTCGGATATCACGGCCTAATAGCTTACAACCATAACGCAACATGACCAAAAGCCTCTGCTTTTTTCTGAAAACTACTAGGAATCGAATGCATATACATTCTCAAACATAATATGCCGGAAAAATACATGGCTTAGTTGGCCATTAGATACATTTTCGATGCAACGAGACGTGCGATTAAAGCAGCACCATCAACCAGATTGCTTCTCAAAGTACGACCGGAGTATAATGAAAATGCGAAGAACAAGCTAGGCAATCAAACGCTTATTTTTGACCGTAAACTTCAACATCCGAAATCTACTCCCGAAACAACAACCAAACAACAAAAAAAGCGCCAAACAAATGACAAAGCAGTTGCCTATAAATTCAATTCATGACCGATCGACCGACGGTATATCCAGTAAGTGGCCGCCATCCGTACCTTGTCGTTGGTTGGAGGGAAGCATTCAATTCAAAAAGGACGCCGCAGCTCTCTAGAACAGGCACGAGACAGCACTCATCTCATCTCTCTCTCGCGCGCGCGCGCGCACGCGTGTTGCGAAACAGAGCAAAGCGATCAGAATCGATTCGGATTGGCCAAATAGGAAGAAGGGTGAGTGATTGGATTCTAAAACCCTAACCTAGAGAGCTTGATTGGACTTGCCCAACCGCATTGATTGGATTCCATCCACAATAAAACAATATTTTCTAGGATCGCAATTTATTTTCTTTTCTTTTCTTTTCTTTCTTTTTTTTTTAATAATTTACTTATTTGTTTATTACACTCACATTTCTCATCGTCATTATTTATTATTATTATTACTGTTATTATTTATCGTGACGCGGCCCACGTGGACCAGATTTAGATATCGATCATTTTTTATTTGAAGAAAAAGTTCAATTTCCTTTCCTCCTCATGAATTATAAATATATATCACTTTGATTTAAAAAAATTATAAATATAAAAATGATACTCGTAATTTTTTTATTAAAAATTTTACGAGTCAAATACACAATATAAAATTAATTCAATTGTTACACTAAAATACGGGAGAATAAATTTTAAAAATATAATTGAATATAAATTTAACTTTATCAAATATCTCAATATAATAGATATTTTAATTCGTCACATTAGGATACGAACGGAATAAGTATTAAATTACACTGATCAATGATAAATGCTAGAGATACAGTCGTGGCGAAAGAAAAACTGAAAAACAGATCCACTGGTTGTTGTCTCCACTCCCCCTCCAAAGGTTCTCAAATTGAAAAGTCTCCTTCGCGAAGTCATTAATCATTTATCAATCTCCTTTATAAGGTCATTAATTATCCATTAATCTTAAAAATCCTTAATGACTTTCTTTCTGAATCTTTTAATGCCCCCCCTCCTAAACTTATAAATCTCTCGTGAATGCCCCCAAGCCTTGATTAAAAAAAAAAAATTGTTGCCCGTATTTTACTTTTTCCTTAATGCTCCCAGACCTTGATAAAAAAAAAAAATTTGCCAGTGTATATTAACCTTTTTTCTAATTGAAGTGGCGTGTTAATGATTTTTAATATTTATGTATGTATTTTGTATTTTTTTCATAATCAATGTGATTTTATAAATTTAAAGTAAATACAAATATATTCTCACAATTATAAGGGTAAAATTGTACTTAATTTAATTTAATATTTTATGATACACAAGTTATTTTAACATAAAATATAAATTTATATTACGAAATATTACATATAAAATAAATTATAATTATATTAAAAATTTAGTTCGATATTTTAAATAATTTAACCTCAGATTTAAGTATATAATACTTGGTATAAACTTTTAAAATAAACAAATAAATCAGGGGAAAAAAAAATTTGGGTCCAAGTCACCAGGTCAACTTTGGTCAATAGTCCAAACGTAGTTTCTAATGAGCCAAATAATTTGGGATCCATTTGACCGGTTTAATTCGCCGGTCCGGGCAGAGTTTAGTGATTTATAAATACAAGTGCTAACTAAATATGTCTATTACTAACATAAAGATGTAAAAGTTTCTAATATTTAGTTTCATAGTTTTTTAAAATTACAATGTTAATTATAGTGTTGCACTATAAATAAATAAAAGACCGTTATATAAAAACATTATTTTATTTAGTGATCACAAATAAATATAATGTAATTTGTATTTTGTAAAATAAATTTAGTATTATATAAATAATATTGAGTATTGCATAAATTTCATTTAAAGATTTATTTTATTTTTATATAATTTTATTATATAATATGAGACATTTATTAAACTAATGTTAGTAACCCGGATTCAAATGCAATTCTATTAAACTAATGTAACTGCTACAACAGCCCGTTAAATCCCCGATATAATTAAAAGACCTCATCGACCATAATTAATATTTAAGTAGGTTCCTCTAAGAACATGTTGATGGTTAAGAGTTGATTTAAAGAAACTAAATATTTTAGAGAAACTAAATTACTCTTAATTCATTAAAAAAACTAAAAATAATTTTTGAGAGACTAAATTTTCGGACTCAATTATTTGTTACGTCAGTTTTTCTTTTCTTCTTCTTCTTCTTGTTTTTTTTTTTCTAATGAAAGTACTGCTTATAGAAATTTTAACCGAATATATTTTTATATATATTTGTTTTACTTGTTTATTAATTATTAGAGCTATTTTTGTTGAGTTTAACTAATGGTTAACAAAATGCGTAGTAGAATATGGTAAATGTAAATTTTTCAAAGAATAATAGATCTGTGAGTAGCTTAGCACAAGAGGGGTGATGACATCAGTCACACCAGGCCATCAAAAGCTGAATGAAATCTATGGTTTAAAGACCCAACAGGCGTTTACATACAGGAAACTCTCTTTAAACTCACTCGAATTTATAAAAAGAAAAAAGAAAAAAAAAAAAGCCTGACATAATCCTCTGGTTTATAATTGTATTTTTACACTCGGAACCCTCGTCCATTTTTGAGGGACAAAAAAATTAAACAAATTGGACAACCAGACTTAACACAACGACCAACCACAGAAATTCCAGTGAACCTCCTTGCACGAACTGAAGAGAGGCTGCAACTCTAGAATTACGGAGGGACGTAGTTGCTCTTATGTGACTCCTGCTAGTTCACATTTAAGATTCATCTTCTGCAAGCTGCACATTGTAACCATGCTTTATGTCTACATGAAGTCAAGGAGATCATATAGCAGTTAGGATTTAAACAGAAAAGGGCAACCAACGAATATGCACATTAAATATATCGAGCTGCTGGACAAAAATTTTGCTCGAGTGAGAATATGAAGAGAGGTTATAACGAGGGGCAATGAAAAAAAGCTAGTATCCGACAGAGAAATGCAGTTGAGACCACGGTTAAATCAGGAGCACAAAGGATTTACTTGGTTTTGAAATGTTAAATGGTACCTTTTAATGACGGCTTATCATATTTATATTTCTGCTCATCCTCACTCTTCCATTCACTGCCATCGTCATCACCCATTTCATCCTTTCCGTCATTTCCTAAATCACTTCCGCTCGCTGTTTCCCATTCTGAATCATCACTATCCTGTCCCCACAAGCCGCTGGGATAACTCCCACAGTGAACACCCCCATGTTTGATAGCTGCTTCTCTGAATAACCATGCCGAACGCATCTGCTTCTTTACTAGTCTCTCAGCATAGTCAGGAACTTTATTTTGCCTCAAAGAGAGATCGGGATCATTTGACTGGGAGCATTCATTAATGAACAGAATAGCATCTAACAAGCTCTCCTTAGCTAAGCGCAACATGTCATAAGCCTGAGCTCTTCTCCAAAGACTTTTTGCGTGACGATTAGGAGGGTTGTGAAGACAAAGTGCACGTGTAGCATCACTTATTGCAGCTAAGGGTTGTTGTAGCAGAAGATGACACTGAGATCGATTACTGTAGAGAACAACTCGCTCTTTTTTAGATCTGATTGGACATAGTGATAATGCTTCCGAGTACTTTGATGCAGCTCCAGCTATATTTCCCGAAGAGAAGAGGGAATTTCCTTCTAGCTTGACCACTAATGCTGCAGCCTGCTTGATATGGAGATCCTCTTTTGCCATATTCTTTTCCCATTTTAATCGTTGTTTGGAATTCAATACTTCCTCAACTAGAACTAGTTCTTTTGTATGGTTACTAATAGAGTTGCGCCCTGTTCCTTGTGATTGGATGCATTCCTGAAGAGCATTGACAATGGAATCCCCGAGCTTTTTCTGATCACCCAGTGTCTTGATCTCTGCAAGGTCTACAAGTGCCGGTACTGCCTTATCAATCACCTGGCCAACAAATTCAAGATGCATTAAGATATAGCATATCTTGCTTCTGAATCTCTGCATTGAATAGCTGGTGCTGACTAAAAGAATGCAGTTTAAGCTCAGGAAAGCAGTAAGTAAATCTGTTCCATCATCTCAACTAGAAAGGTAAATTCAATGCAACAGTGGAAAAGGCTAACTAGAAGAATACTCGGATAGAGCCAGAAATAAAATCGGGCATCCAATTTACCTTATGGCCAGTACTTGGATCTTGAAGCAACCAAAGAAGGCAGTCGACAGCCATGTACTGCCAATCATCTGATGAGCGAGCAATATTGCACAAGGCCTCAATAATGCCAGGACAGCTAGCAACAGGTCCCCTACCAAGTTTATGATGACAAATTGTCCTTAATAGTCCAATACCAGCAGGGGAATTTTCATTAACAAGTCCACCCCACATCCCTGGAAGTTTTACTAAGAATTCAGGCTTGCATATGGTGGGAAGAAACTCGGGCTTGAAAGCAAAGCAATTAATAAGCTGAAGTGACCAGCACTGCAACTGACTAGCCCATTCCTCTGCTTTTCTGGATTCCATCTCAACACCACCCATGCCACGAGTGAGCAGATCACAATGGTAACTGAGCCTCCGATCAACATGCTGGTAGAAGTGCGAGTAGACTATTTCTAATGAACTCATTGCAAGTTGAATAGACAGCTCAAGAATTTCTCCGTGGGTGGCTATAGCAGGAAAAGTACTGGTGTATGTAGCCAAGTGTCCAAGTGCTCGCACAGCCACTCTTTGCTCAACCCATGTCAGCCTCCCTCTCAATAACTCAACCAAAGAAGGAATTACACCAGCATGGACAGCACTTTCTGCAAATTCTTCCATGTTCATAGTATATGAACCAATAATATGTGCTGCATAATAAGGAATGTATATGTTTTGGTCGTGAGCAAGCCAGCGATGATTCTTCAAGCCCTTCCATATAAGTGCAGCCATGCATTCAAATATTCCCAGCTCAATGAACTCAGGGTCATTGGGATGTGCCATGGCAGTGTTCCAAAGGCCACTGATCGGGAGAACCTGGCCATCATCATCTTGTGAAGGGAGTTCTCTAAAGAATTTTAATATACTTGCTCTGCGCTTACTTGGATTTCCCTCCTTCATCACACAAAAAAAGCATCCTGGGTATGGACAGTCTGTAGATACTTTGTCCATTCTCAATCCGTCAGCTCCTCAAAATTCATAAAGCACCAAGTTGACTCCTGATAGATTGGGTGGATGATATTGTTACATTCAACACTGCAAAATCCCAATACGATAATGTAAAAATTACAATTACTTCAAAAGATTCCATACCCTTGTCTTCCCATGCAGTAAAGTTGCACATGCATTCTTCGATTAACTTGGATCATAATTTCTAAAGAAAAAACTCACTATGGTTATTGAAGGGCACATATTCAATTGATTGTGCCCAGGTCTGCAAAAGTTGCCGCATCTTCAACTATGATAATGATAGGTCTATCAGATTCTTATAAACTATTCAATTACCTAAAGTGTAATTGTCTACAATACAGCCTGTTATCCCATTCTAAACAAATACATTTGACAAACTTTTTGAGACTTTGGTGTATGAGTTTGAAGGCTACAAGCCCGGAAACAGTCACTCCCATTTTTTCTCCAATGCACTTCCCAATGCGTGCAGGTAGGTACAAGGATCAATAGCTAACCTCAAAATTGCTGTACACATACGAGTAACTAGGACAACCAGAATTTGGGTTACAATATCGATGCATCAACACTATAGAATTTAAATATCATCTCCTTCCACGCCAACATAGAGGCAAGGGATACATATAAAGCTTTTTCTTAGTCTTTTTTTTTTTTTTTCTCTCAGTAAAAAAGAAATTAAAAAAAAAAAGAGCAAGAAATGTAGGGAATTTCATTGTCCTTAATATCACTGATAGCTGCCAAATACAGAAGCTATACAATTAGCTGCCAATTTAATTATAATAAAGCCCTTAAGCTTACACGGCAATTGACCAACAAACTTATGACAAAAGAAATCGCTGAATCTCACGCAAACCACAGCATTCCGAAGCCTTTTAGATCTAACAGTTGAAAGAAAAAAAAAAAGAAAAAAGAAAAAACCTTTGTAAGTTCGTTCAATCAAAGAATTATAACTCATTCCTCACGTACGCGAGAGAGAGACAGAGAGGGAGTTAAAGCATTATAAAAGCTAATGAGTTTGAAAGCGTAAAAGATGGGGCAAAAAAGAGGCAGGCGGAAAGGGCCAGAAAAATTTAAAATAATATTTTTAAAAAAAGGAACTAGAGCTAACGAAAAATGAGAGATACCCTGAACGAGAGCCGTTCCCACCAGGCCAAGGAGTCAGAAGCCAAAGAAGAACTGATGCTGATTCCCAGCCCGTTTCGCTCTCAAGCTTCAGACAACGATATCTAATCCCCACACAGACACACACACAGACACAGAGGAGCGGCAGTGGAGTGGTGGGAGCCTTGAAGGCGGACTTCGGATTTGTTTGCTCCTGTCCCGACAGTGGAGTGAAGCGAGCGACGATCGTCTTGCAATGTAAAACCATCGAACATGTTCGGCATTCCCTGTTTAAAATTAACCAATATATTTAGCGAAACCAGTGTTTTTGTCAAGCCTCACGCGCGGAGTCTCGCGTGCCTCGGACATCCTCGGGACCCACCGCAGCAGGTGCGTGAAATCGTATTACGACGCTATTATTACTGTCGGACGCAAAATTGCGCACTGAAAATAGCGCGTGAAATCCGGTCTCTTCGGCCTACGGCCTCTTTTTACTACCGTTTCGCATTGGAGTATATGAATATATAGATTGAGAAAACTGACACAGAACAGCCAGAGGGACGCATCAATTCCATATAATAAAATATTTACAATTTTATATTTTAAGTTTCTTTGTTAAAACATGGCATGGTGTGCAATAATTTGTAAAAAAAAAAAAAAAAATCATTTAATTGCATTTGATGCGTCTATATATTATTGGATTTAATAATACAGTTAATATATATAGATTTTTTTTTTGACACCTAGATTTGAATTCAAATTGCCACTAGAAATTAAATAGAACTTTACAAATTAAATGTAAAAAATGACACTGACTATCATGTTTGTACACGTTCAGTCTGAATTTGGATCCCACCATTTTACGCATTAAATGATATTGATTTTCTTACACAAAATAAGTGGATTTAGTGGAATTGTATTTCCTCTCTGCTTTCCATTCTTATTTGTGCGCAAAAAGGTGCTGTTTAACGAGCATCTTATTCTTTCTCCTTATTTGTTTATTTTCATACATATCTCGAGTGGGAAAGAATTTCTGAGAACATATATCCTTGAACCTTTGATTCAGCTCGCTGGCCATTCGCGGTATCTTATTGAAGCCCTTTAATGGTCAACGAGGTGATTTGATGTTGTTGGCCATAGTTGGAGCTTCAAAATATGCAAAGCCCTCTGTCTTAATCATTATTATTATTAAGTTTGACTTGATCATTGATTCAATTGAAGAATAAAATTATTGAATTATTGATTAAACTATTGAATCAGTGGTTAAATTGTATATATAATTAAAAATATTTAAAAATTATAATAGAATATTAATACACAAATTCAAATGATTAGTAAGTTTAGTTCATAAAAAAAAAAAAGTAAAACAATAATTTGTATTCTTGTCTCATTTTAAACTCTAATCTTTATTTCTCTCTCTCTCTCTTATTTTGGGTTGAATGCCCGAATGTCAAACTAAAACATAAGCAGTATGAAAACCCAAAAGCACGAGTTACCATTATATATTCCTCAAACAAGAACATAAATGCAATGAAAGAAATGCGATAAACAACTATACAAAAAGGCTCGGGTTTAGATCTCTGCACTGGCATTGTCTCTGACAAAGTTAATAAGATTAGGTGTTTAAAGTGCATTGCACGGTTTTGTATTATAAATAGATTGCTTTCTTTGTTGGTTCTCACAAATCTTATACCTTTTTCTATCATTAATTTCTCTCAATCAATTTATTTTTTGAGTTATTATTATGTGTTCATCAAATCCTCATTTTTATTTCTTAACAAATAAGATGTTTTTTTTTTTTTTTGGTTCTTTTGTTTTTACTATTTTCTCTACTACTAAATTACTGATTACGGGTACTCATGATGATCATGATCAAATCACCACAGTCTAGCTCGATGCCTTTTATGTCTATACATTTTTATCTGAATCTCATTCAAACCACTGTTACTAGTGGTTCGGTTCTTCCTCGCGGGCTGCTTTAATGGGTAAAAACAAACAACGAACTTCATCTTCTAGTGATTTTAATTTTGAAAATATTTAAAAAATAATCGTAACTTAAAAAAAAAAAATAAAAAAAAATAATATCTGATCCAATACGGCGCGGCCCATTTTACGCGATCGCATCGTCCCAAGCAAGGTGTGAGAGTCATGGGCTCACTCGCTAACCTTCGTGGGGTCCAGCGTTTAAACCACTGTCTGAGCCCATAATACCGAATTTATGGTCTACTTTCGAAATGCGCGGACCGCAAACGGAGCAAGGGGGTCTCCGTTTGTCCGATGCATAATCATTCTTCACAACCATGTCTGGGCCACTCACGTTGGATTTTTCCGTTATTTTTATTTGGAAAAAGCTTGTGGTTAGAAGATTTAACTACAAAATATTCAAAATGTCGGTATCATCGAAAAAACATTTATTTTTTATTTTTAAATTTCTATTAAAATTAATAAATGTGTAATTAAATCAATAAAATATATAATTAAAATAAAATGACATGCGTTTCAATATATTTTAATTTTTTTTGTATTTTATTGTAATTTTTTTATATCACACAATTTTGTTTTATGGCTGTAAATATAGTGATTTTAGATGAAAATTTAAATTTTAAAAACAATAGGGAATATCACTTCTTACATGGTATTGCAATGAGGCTTGGCCTTCAACGATAATTTATATATATATATATAAAAATCATAGTTTGAATAATTTACAAGACAGAAATCAACTTAAAAGAAAGTAAAAAACCGCCATAATATAGATTACAGTTGGAGTTAGTCAGTTTGGTAGTTTTGAGCGGTTTAATCATAGCCACACTAAATATATAAACACAAAGAACAATATCACGACAATAATTACACTGAAAATAAGAAAAAAGCAACATGAAAATCAAGACATTTCAATGGAAACGATAACAGGTATAGTGATATTTCTAGTGGTTTGGCTGTCAATTTAAATTCCGAATCCACAATTAAACTCTAAGTAGTAAAAAAATGTAATAATTATTATTTTTTAAATTACTATCTACATTTTATTTATTTTTCAATGATTTAGCAGCTCAATTTGATTGAATTGGTTTGATCAAACTTGACATTTCAAGCAGTCTGATGAACATCTCTATTGACTTTTAAGATTAACAGCTTGAAACTAATGGTAAGAGTTGATAATTGATAAAATTAATAATTTTCGATAAAATTAATTAATGGTTATTGAGAAAAGAACTAAATCAAATGCGACGATCAGCTGTCCCTTCGCACTTTTTCAAATCAAATACGGCAATCAGCTTTCCCATCACACTTTTTTCTACACAACTTTTTTTTTGGAATTAATTTTTCTTATTTATTAGAATTAAAAATCACATTACCACAGTTTGAATCCCCAGACTTTCCCAAAAGTGTTTCCATTGCGGCCAACTAAGGTTGCTATATCGACTTTTTGAATGTTAAGGATACGGGCTTTTTCATGCGGGACAACTGTTTTCAATAGCCAGAGTTGCATGCTTACCGACAGCGTCGATTTCCAATTCGCCATTGTTACACAAATGCATGCTCGAGCCTCGATGGAAACTAGTAATAATTAATAAAGGAAAGGGGCAGAAATAGAGACGGGCGGAGAGAGAGAGAGAGAGAGAGGCTGTCCACAATTCAATTTTGACGTCTACTTTGCAATGTACAGCGGGAGGCCAGGGCATGCGGCAGTAAATAAAAGGCGGTTCCAATTGTCTTGGGGCCTCGAGGACTCCAACTGGGTCGACACATTTCGGCTTGGGAACGCATTATAATCGCAAAAAATTTCAAAGAAATATTTAATAAACGAAGTGTATTGCTACCTCAATCCCGTCTCTCCCTCATTCATCTGATCCCCACTTATTTTCCTTAATTCATAGCGTAGATGTCATCGTGTTCGGAGTAACCCAATTATGTTTTTTTTTTCTTTTTTTTTGTGGTGAGCAGAAATAGATGCTTAGTTAATTTTGCTTTTAAATTTCTAGCGAACAAACAAATATCAATTTATGGTTCATCAAAATCAAAAGAAAAATCTATTTCTTGGATTTTTTTTTTTTGTTTTTTTGTTTTGGTGACGTAAGAGTCAATTGTAGAAAGAATCATCATGCAAATAATTTTTTGTGTCGATAGTTCTGATTGATAAATAAGAAACTTCTATCAACAAAATAAAAGAGCCAATTCTCTCTTTCCGCGAAATTCAATGGGACGGGGTAAATAATAAAAAGAAAACGAATTTCTTGTTCTTTTCTCACCCACGCATTGACCCCGTAAAATTATTGTCGGTTACCCGTACTGCCTGCATCAAGCCACCGACACGCCTGTCGGTGGTGGCGAAATTACTATCGTACCCTCAACCGCAGCAGTTAGGTGCGAGAATCTTTCGTGTTTTTTGTTTTTTTTTTTGATCAATAATCACCAAACTTCCAAGTGTAGTGCGTCAGCAAAATGGAGCCATTTGACGGCAGGTGGGGTTGGCGCCGGCCCGCGCCGCGGGGGGGGGGGAGGAATGGAGCTGACATAAACAAGTGAAGGACTAAACAATTCCTTCTATTATTTTCATCCGTAACACTGATACGGATGCTACATGGAAATGAATACACACCTCTTTTGCACTTTTGCTTCTTCTTGGATTTTCTTTTTTTGATTTTTTTTTTTTTATTATTGGCTTCGCTCTCTTCCTTCCTAGAATAATTCCGAGTTTGCCTGCCCAGTGACATTGCGATGCCCACCAAAATTAGGGTGCCGTAAATAAAAATCACACGCACTATTGCCTTGAGCAAAAAAAAAATAGAAGCTCTTACAATGAAGGACAAATTGAGAATAACAAAAGGGGGGGGCCTTATTGCATTTTATAAGAGAAACAATTTTCCTTTTTTGTTTTTTTTTTTTTGGTTTGCGCATTAATTAATTCTTCTTGTTCTGTTCACCTCCATCTTCCAAGTAGGCTTTCTTTCTCCTCTCGGCCGTAGCAAACAGACAAATCACAAGGAAACACGTGGCATAAATCCCGTGAACCTTCCAATTCGTCCTGGGGGGATGGTGCAGTACCAGCCGGTGAAACACGGCCGAGTAGCAATGCAGTCCAACGGCGAAGCCCACGAAGGTCTGGCCGAGGCCCAGAAGCTTGGAGCCCAGCCCAGACTCAGTAGAGAAAACCAGAACCAAGTACATCAACAGCAACAGCAGGTAGAAGACGTAGCCGAGTGTCTGCAAAACTATTAAACAGACGTAGGTGGATTGCGCCGTGGAGTAGAAGAACTTGAGGGGCTCGAGGCCGGTGACCAGTGAAGTGAGGCAGAGGATGCAGAAGTAGATTGAGAGGTAAACTTGAATGAAAATCAAGATCTTTTGGAGAGAAAAATAAGCTTTGATGCGGTTGACTATTAAGGAGACGAGAATAAGAGGTATTAAAACGAAGGCAAAAGAGACTGCGGAAGCGATGGTGGGTGCGTACTTATTGCCAACATAGTGCTTGAACCCTCTGGTCATTTCTTTGTTGGCCTTCGTGAGGTAATTCTTGGAAGTCATTGAGATTCTCTCCAGGTCTGGAAACAGAGTTTGATGGAACTTGGATGATATATCTCTGAACCCGGAGATCAAATCATCTTCATCTTCATCTTCTTGATCGAGCCGACTTGATTGTTTTCCCTTCTGGGTTGTCTTCTTCTGGTTGGATTTCTTGTCTGCGGCGGCCTTTTGGTTCTTGCTATTATTATGTTTTTGGGATTCCGGGTCACTCAGTTTCCTGTCTGCAAGAATTGGGGTTTGCTTTGTGGGAGTGGGTTTAGCTGTTTTGTTCTTGGGTGAGGCCGATTTGAGTAGATCCGAAGTTTTCTTATTGGAGGCTGAATTGGTTTTGGTGGAATTAGCGGCTTTTGATGTGGAATTGAACTTCTCGAACTGGTAAATTGAATCGAGCTCTTTGAGCTGGGAAGTGGAATTTAGCTTCTTAAGCTTGGCCTTAGATAGGAGGCTAGTGATTGCTGCTTTGGTTGAATTTGTTGATTTTGCTAGCTTGGTTTGGTTCTTGGTGGAGAGGCTTGTCTTGATTTTGGTTTGGTTTTTCCCGAACAAGTTAGGCTCTATGAGCTTGGTTTGATTCTTTGGGGACAAATTGCTGCTCTTTTTCTTGGGCGGCTGGTCCAGATCATCTTCCACCTCTAACAATCTTCTCCTACCAAAAAACTCTTTGCTCTCAAGCTGATTGCTGTCTGAGGAGGCACACAGATGAACATAAGTAAGGAGAAGCAACATAAGATAAAACAGAAGTACCTTTCTGAAACTGAGGTAAATGAGTGAAGCCATCTTGCATCGAAGGCTTATTGGCCTTGAAGGATCTAATGGGTACTACCACTTCAAATATCTGCAGGGCTTGGTTGGTTTGGATACGTCGGATCCGAAAACTTAGATACAGAAGGAGCCACGGAGAGAGAGAGACAGGGGTGGGGGGAGAGAGAGCCGGGGGGGGGGGGGGGGGGAAGGCAATTAGTGAAAGAGTGGACCCGGGTACTTATTCATGTTGAAGGAGACGGAGAGAAGATTTAATGCAGAAGATGAGATCAGCCATCAGTCACATGGCAGCAATGTAAAATGTTTAAATGTATTGTTAAATTATTATCATTACCTTTTTTTTTTTTTTTTTGGCTTACAGCATCGTTTCAAAGGGTAGTTGTTAATGAATGGTCGGAAGTGATAATTGTATCAGTAATTAAATATATTTTTATTAATTTAAATTAATTTTTTATATCGATATTTATTGTAATAAAATTATTAATATTAAATATTTAAAGTGTATAATAAAATATTTTAAAATTTTTAATATTAAAATTAAGTGAACAATTAATTTATTTAAATCTAATAATATTTTTTAAATATAAAAAAATTAAAAAAAAGGGTAATTAATGTCTCAAGTTTCTATAAATCTACGGCTAAAGACGTGTTGAAACCATGACTCCGTTGGCCAGCCGTTGGCCGTTCGTTACTGCCGGCAACCACAATGTTTTTTGACTTTTTACTCAACATCTTTGGCAAGTCGATTCATTCACCGTCCAGTTTCCACATCCGATTTAGTAACCAATAAGGCCTGAGTTCCCGGAAAGCATTCGAGACATGGGACATTATATTTGACCCAACTGCCACATAATATTGACCGACATTAGCTGTTAATGCATACCAAGATGAATGAAATAATATTGAAAGTTGGGATTTCACTGCTTCACAACTAGCTCCCCTACAACGAGTAAAATGGTTTATTTTAAGTACCTTAAAGAGCATTTGTAGTAAGTGAGATAAGTGAGATTCTCTCAATTTCAATTGAGATTTACCTATTTTATCCCTGAGGTCATTTTTTATATGAAGTACTGTTGCTTGCATTGCTTTCCAAATCATGACTTTCTTTTAGTGCTTTAGATTATGACATCTGAGTCTAAAAAGTTTTATGTCAAAAGGCATTTCTCAGGATTTTTTTTTTTTTTTTCAGGACCATGGATTATTCTCATTTTTATCTAAGTTTTTTTTTTTTTTTTCTCTCTCGCCTACCCGTAATCTGTTTTTTTATGGTTGAAACGCACATCAATCTTTTGAGCTTACGTGCATCTAATAATGCTTCCAATCCCGATATCTCTGCTCTGAACATTTCCTTTTATTTATTTATTTATTTATTTAAGATGTAGCGATTTATCTTTTATATTGTTTAATTCCTAAATTTTGCTAAAATATATTGATGGAGACCACAATTTGGATGGTCGTCCTGTCATAGAAAAAAACACGGGGAACAAAATAAGAAAAATTTCAGAAAAAAAAAAAAAGAAAGAAAACGAAGATGATTCTCTTGTCGGGGCTCAATTAGATCTTTAAGACTCATTTTTATATTATTACATTTTTATAACATATTTTGAGGAAAATCTAATATTCCGTCATCATTTATTTCTTGGCAACTAAATATAGCCAAATAAAAAAAAAATAAAATGTTCACGCGACACAAATACTAACATAAAATTAGCAACTACTATATTTTTTGAAATTTTTTATTTGGACATACTTAGTTTCTCATAATTAAGTGATAAATTGTTTTACTTCAAAGAAATACAAATATTAGTTTTAAAACCAAATGGCTTTTGATTTTTATGGGTAATTTGACCCTTTTGTGTGTGTGTGTGTGTGTGTGCGTGCGTGTGTGTGTGTATTTCCTGCTATAGAAGGAAGCGTTCGGGACTCAAGGGATATGACAAAGTTTTAGGGTTTATAACTTTTTTATGTGTTGAAGTTTTCGTGAGTGAGTGGTTTGACCGTCGTGCGTCCAAATGTGAATTCGAACAAAATATTTTATAAAAGTTTAGAACTCAAATAACATATTGCAATGGAAAAATTTAAAAAGCACAATAATTATCGTATTTACATGTTGTAAAGTCTTATAAGTGCGTTGTAAAAGAATCTTCAAGATCGAGACCTATTTCGATGGTTCTGTTGAATGTTACAAAACCTGTCTTCTTTACCGAACACACACACACACACACACACACACATACTTATATTTATATGTTGTATATTTGGTTTTTCTCTCTCTCTCTTTAATTTATATAATTAATTTTTTAATATTATCATATATTAAATTATAACTACATATACTAAATTCTATCAATCATATATCTTATATATTATTATATTATTTTACACGTTAATTGCTCTTATATAATTTGCATAATTATAAATTTTTTTTATATATTTAAATACAATTTCAACCGTTGGTTTAATCAATCGAACCAATTAACTCTTAACCCTTTAATTTATCCGGTTTTACGACTGGCTTAATTTTGATAACCTTGGTTTAAAGCTTGATTAAAGTTGCAACTGGTTGAAAATGACCATCATTTCAGATGGATGTTAAGGACGTCTCGCTCAAGAGTTACCTTGCAAACTTCAAATTGTTCACATAAGCTGGTTTCTGATAATAAAACCAATATGTGAACAATTATTTCATTCAACGATTGAAAAACAAGTGCGCACAAATAAGCATATATTAGCATAAACCGGTTTCTGTCAGCAATTAGTGAGCCCGTCAGTCCATGGTGCACCATCATGCCAGACTCCAGTTGTTTTTTAATACTTTTGCACTGTGGATGGTATAGTCATAAGGTCGATACAGTCATAACCATGCTTTTTGTTCACACTTGCAATATTCCCTGCTTATTTACTCCATTGTCTGATGCCCAATCGACCCTGTACTGGCTGTGTTTGTTTAATAGACTCCAGTCCAGGCACTCGGCGGATCCATGCAGTCCCCACTTAAATTTAAATAACGTAAGGGCCCTTAAGTGAAAGTGTAAACTTGAGGCAACTTTTTTTTTTTTTTCTCCTTTCCCTAAATCTGCCGTACAGCATCCCTAAAAGAGGTCCTCAAAAAAAAAAAAAAAAAGCTATGATATATCTTAAAAGGACAACTGGACATTTAGCTCTGGAGGCAAAGTTAAAGACAGAGTCCCATCTGGCATGCACATGAAGCAGTGTGAAATGGGGGAGGGGGGTCTAAAATGGGCCACGCAAATGCGATGCAAGAAAGGATCACAACCACTTTCTACCTTCTTTTATTAAAGTCATGTCTGTTCGGAACCTGACCTTCTTTAAATGCAGACATGGTGTAGGTGGTGATGCAGCCGATGGGAGCTAGAGAGGGCTACAAATGACATGGACACAAATTCCTTAACCGAACCATTAAATGACATTGCTCATGAGATGGGTGTTTCGGTTTGAGATGACAATAAATGAATCATGGCTTCAAAGTTAAAATTAAAACTCCTAATGGGGTGAGAGAGGCTCGAACTCTCGACCTCAGGATCACACGGAAGCTATGAGACCTACGCGCTAGCCAACTGCGCCACCACCCCAATAGTAGAGCGGCGGCATGTCTTTTTATATGTTTATTTAGACTGCATAGACACAGCCCCTTGCGCCTTGAACAATTGATGCTGTCTTGTATTTTTCGAAAGATCCCTGTACAACTTATCTTGGGTGGTCATATGAACGATTCCAGAGTCATTTGCAGATGAAGGCACAAAACTGCAACTTTCTAGGCAGATAGTGCAAAACATGCCAATTCACACGCTGTTGGAAAAAATAAAAAATAAATAAAAACAAATTGGAAAATGCACGATACCGTCTTCTAACCTTAAAAAAAAAAAAAAAAAAACAAACCTTTAAGGAGGAGAAAAAAATTTTAAAAAAAAAAAAAAAAGTGGTAGCGATGTTGGCAAAGAGATCATGACTTGTTAAGGTTGCTTTAGGGGAAGATGATGAATTAAAGTAAGCCCAATTGCTGCCTGATAGGCCCATGTCTCTCCGGGACGATCTCTGCAAAGATTAGGCTGCCTGCACCATTTTATTTTCTCACGGAAAACAATTCAACATATGATAAGAGAAAAGCATGGCGCCAGTCTGGCCTTCATAAAATCATGGAACACCATACGCTACATTCACAAAGACTGCATCACTCGCTGGTAGTGGGGCCATTCTTTGGTCACCACTTGAGTACTTGCTAAGAATTCTCCAAGATGCTCCAGACCCTAGTTCTTAATTACCCAACTGTCCACCGAGTGCATTAGTAAGTAGAGATTTCATGATACATACAAACCAACATGTCTGATTGAAAAGTGGAACATGCGGACAAGAAAAGAAGATATGTAGCAAAACTTGGTAGAAGATTGGATTGGAAGCAATGTTGGCAGTTCATTTTAAATGCATAGGATAGCTATCCGTTAAGTTTTACTGTATAAATCAGGTGCGCCATAGGTGCATTACACCGCAATGATTACAAAATTATTCATCAGTTTATTTTGGAGAAAACACAGAGGAAAGGACACAGCAAGTGAGGACTGCTTACCTGATTGTAGCAGCACTGCAGCATTCCAGGATATGCTTATTCCAATGTAGACAAGACCAGACCGTGCGCGAACGCTGTCGACGGATCATCGGGCAATACAAGCAGCAGAACTGCTGCTAAAGGAATGGTTGAAGCAAAGCTCATCTGTGACAGTTTAATCCTCTCAGAATTCAAGGGTATCTCCCATATACGCACCAAATAGATCACCGACTCAACCTTCAACTACGAGAAGAGCCACGAGAAAGGCTGCCTTTTCATGTGAGTAGCCAATAAATTCTAACCAAACTGGATCAAATGGTAAGGCTGACAAGGGAAACGGTCCGGAGAAGGCTTGGGCCACAATTATCTGGAAAGATGGTATCTTCATGACCGAATTTGCTTCTTCGATCAGGTCCCTATTGTAGGAAAGATCTCGGAGCTTCGTCCTTAGCTCTGTTATCACTTTCAGAAAAGCGTGGATCATTAGCAAAGGAGCGGACCAAAATACCAAGACTACACATGTTATTGCAACCAGGTGGAAAGCAAATCTCCAACTAGGTACGCCTAAGAATGTTTTTGACACTATTATATTGAGAAAAGCCCACCAATATTGGGCCAAGATTTCCTGTCAACTGTGGCCACCCGAATGCCGTTCCCCATCAGTCGTTCGGCAACTAGGGACTGAATGGCAGATGTTACTTGTAGCAAGCCCAATCCCATTCAGACCTCTTCAAATTGCCACCTAATTAACCAAGACAACACTAGATTATATATTGGACCATGCTAATGTGGGTCTTCAGCAGCATAAGCATACATAAGGCATATATTCAGTTGCATACACATACGTGCGGATATTATGTGATACAGTCGTTTCAGAATCTTCAAAGGGTTTGCTTGGATTCGGCTAGTCACGAAGCTGTCTTATTAAAGAATCCAATTCCGCCATTGGACTTAGTGTTTTGAGGTCCATTGATATCTAGCTTAACATTGGAGCATTCTCTCGTATTTTATATATCAATAAAAGAGAACGCAATGGCACCTGACACGCCTAGCAGTACTCAAGGCATAGGAACTCGTCTTCCTAACATATAACCCATTTTGCTGACATCAAGCTTTAGCTTCAACAGCATATTTTTCTGCCAGGAATTTGTTAATGCCATCATTCTATTCATTGACAAAATTTTGAGAACGGTTTAGTTCTGCGATATGGAGGAAATTAGTTTCCATTCAATTCGCACACAAAATGTCTTCTCAAGCCTTGATTAGAAGGTTATTGTAACAAAGCCCAAAAAGAATTTAGAAAGGGTAATGCAGAGTCTTCTCATATCCCTAAATCCATCTCCACCTCTTCAGCAGAGTTCAACTATTAAAGAATGTCGTCAGGATTGTGCCTATAATTATCGAAGTCCAATATGGGGCATCAATAAAAAGAAAGGTCTACTTTCCTACATTCCACAAACATTCATCCAATGTTGAATCTGGTTGAACTGTAAAATGGCATCCATTGCAAATATAAACCAAATCCTTCAAGTTTATCACCCCACAATTCAGTAACACAAATCGAAGGCTTGTGACATCCGGTACGATTCAGTAACCCAAACATTTTTTTGGCAAATTGTTTTCGTCAATCTTGGTCTTCGAAAAACTAAACAAAGTAAACGACTAGAAAAAGAAATACCCAATAGAGAGGAATCTATAACAAGAGTCAACAAATATAATCCACAACCCCTTTTAGACCTTATGGGCCTGCATCATCCGAAACACCATAAAATAGAGGGGGGGGGGAGAGAGAGAGAGAGAGAGAGAGAGAGAGAGGGACAACTGAACCAAGGAACTGAACAGGGTAAGTGGAGTGAACCCATCCCAGTAAGAAAAATAAATAACGGTCTCAGTCAAAGTAAGAAAAATAATAGAAAATAAATCAATGGTTATAATTATGTGTTGAGAGACGTAGATTGTTTGGCATATTTAGTTAAACAAAAAATTTGATCTTGCTTTCCTGACTTAACATTAGCCTTTTTTGGGTTGCTTCTGTTCTTATCTCCCTCGTACGATTTGTTGTGCATTGCAGAGAACAAACAAGAGAGAAAAAAAGAAAAAATTGTAAATTTTACTGGCTGAGTGGTTGGAAGGATCAGAGCGGGGAAATAAAAATTTTAGGGGCAATAAAATACTTAAAGAAAAATTTAGGGGGCAACATAAAAACAAATCGACAAAAATAAAGAAATAAAATTAAAATTTTTTTTGGGGGGCTTGGGCCTTCATTGCATCCGTTCCTGGAGGTGATTTTCGTGAAGTCCATAATCTATCTATCACTCTCTTACAAAGTGTAAGTTGACAGTGACAGCAAAATATGCTCTTTTTTCTGTCTCTGCCCTCCAAAGCAGCTGACCTCTTGATGGCTTTTAGCCACAAGAGTGTGAAGTTCTTGAGGGAGATTATTAATCGAGTAAAACTAGGGAATACAAATCAAGATTTATAATTTTTTTATATAAAAAAAAGATATTTCACTGTTATAAAAGGACGTGTGTGTGTATATATATATATATATATATATATATTGTTAATTATGTATACTAAATTCAACAAAAATGCTATCCAACAAGTATTTCCCAAAAAGTAATTGTGATCCTACCTAAGGATGGTTGTATTAACCTCTGTCTCTACAAAAGGATACATGTTTTTTTTTTTTTTTTTT